>OX421975.1:22683894-22721394 GCA_949128135.1 Parasteatoda lunata
ATATATATATAATATATATATATATATATATATATATATATATATATATATAATATATATATAATATATATTATATATATATATATTATATATATATAATATATATATAATATATATATATAATATATATATATAATATATATATTATATATATATATATATATATTATATATATATATATATATATATATATATATATATATATATATATATATATATATATATATATATATATATAAAGTTCAAAATGAAGATAAAACAAAGGTAAATTACAGACAAATGAAAAAAGGGGGGCGAATAATAATAATAATAAACAACTGGGGAAAGAAAAAAAAAAGAATTAATTAAAAAAAAAAGAATTTAAAAAAAAAAAAAAAAGGGGAAAAGTTTTTTTAAAAAATCGGAAAATAAAAGATATAATCTTTTCATCAGCCCACACGATTATATCCGAAAAAGAGTGCTTTCTAATATTGTATCAATATAGCCAAAGCAAAATATATCAATACAATAGTGTGAGGTCTTGTTACGTAAACACTTTAAATCATTCTTGAAAAATTTCCCGTTCATGTAAGTTCATTATTTTTCGCTTCTCGCTTTATAGATTTTGTTTTTTTCTGCTCTTCCTTTTTATTTTATTTTCTGTTTTTACGTGTTATTTTTACTTATTATGTTTTATTTTATTTGTCGTAATTTTTGTAAAAAATTTTTTGAGTGCTCCTCACACTATTGTATTAATATATTTTGCTTTGGCTATATTGATACAATATTAGAAAGCACTCTTTTTCGGATATAATCGTGTGGGCTGATGAAAAGATTATATCTTTTATTTTCCGGTTTTTAAAAAAAACTTTTTCCTCTTTTTTTTTTTTTTTTTTTTTTTTTTTTTTTTAAAATTCTTTTTTTTTAATTAATTTTTTTTTTTCTTTCCCCAGTTGTTTATTATTATTATTATTCGCCCCCCTTTTTTCATTTGTCTGTAATTTACCTTTGTTTTATCTTCATTTTGAACTTATTTTATGAGTTCTATTTACTTGCAGCTTATGCGCAATAAATGAAACTTATTTATTTATTTATTTTTTTTTTCTTTTCTGGTTTTTTGTATTCATTTATTTTGCTGTATATATATATATATATATATAAAATCTCATTTCTTGTGCTCTTCTATCCAGTTGTCGTTTCTTAAACATTGGATTCCTATAATTATTTATTTATTCATTTTTAATGATTAAATTTGTGTAGGATCCCCTTATCTTGTTTAAAAAGAGGGAATATTGCGCAGTCCGAGTAATTGAATCATGCCTTTGCCACTGCTTGTCAAGTGATACTTGTGACCTCAAGGAGTCTTGTTCCGACCTGCGGGGGGTGTTCAAGAGGGTTGTCCAGGGGTCGGAAAAGAACGTATGGAACTGAAAGAATTTATGAAATGAGCTACCGCCGACGCTGAGCAGATGGCGAAAAGAGTTTTTGCTGCTTGTCAAAAAGAAGAAAGAGGGTAAAAAAAAAGTGGAGTAAAATGATTTGTAGAAAACAATTTCACTTAGCTTCCCCCCCCCTCCCTCATCATTCGAGAACAGCTCAAGAATGAAACTGACAACAAGTTTTTATTTCTGGTTTTCTTAAAACCAATTTATTACTCTTGCCTCTTGTCAAAGAGCCTGCCGATAATGCTGCGTTCAGTGATATTCTTTCCCTATCTTAATTTTCCTAATTTTTTCTTCAGTCAAGACAGATGGGGAAAAAAAAAAAACATTCCATTTAAGAAACAACAATTTTTTTAACACATTAACACTTACTTTTTGTAACGATAAAATGAAGAACGAACACTATCTTGACCAAAAGTATCTGGAATGTTTTTCATGATTCGCCATGGGTCCCTTAGCTCTTGTGATTGGAAACATAAGGTGTATGTGGCCATTCTGGACAAGGCTGCTCTCCCAACTCTATTTCGGGGTAGGCCAGTTTCTCATCCAGTAGGATGACCACCCTTTTCGCGCTTCGAAACTTGTACTGCCGTGGTTTGACGAAGACTCATTTTAATGTTATATTTTATAACCGTCGTTGAACAGAAGACCCAATTTTTTCGGTTTCCGACTGCTAATGTTCAACTCAGTAGCCATATAATTATGAACCCAATCCAGAAGACAAGGGAACTCCTGGATTAAGTATTGGGAGAAATTTGCCTTCGTGGAGGACTTTTTATTGGAACTAAACCGCGTTACATGGAGAGGAAGACCACGAGAACCCTCCACGGTTAGCCTGACTGCAAAGGAACTGTAACCCATGATCCGTCTACCACTAAGGATATTTCACGTCAGCACTGTGGTCGGTGCAAGCCGGATACAGATTCGTATCGACCAACCATCGCTGGGATTCGAACCCGGTTCACCTCATTGGAAGGCGAACGCGCTATCCCCTGAGCCATCGCGGCTCACAAAATGGGGTTTGAAAAAGGGAAAAAAAACTGGACTATCCTTATCAGAACTTTCAATCTAAATCGGTAGGCAGAAAAAAGAATCAAAAAAAGCACTAGAAGATAAAGCCAAGTAAAAAAGCACCGGGAAAAAGAGCACCAGAAAAAAACACCTCATCAGTAATTATATGAATTTAACAACCAAATCCATTCAGGCTGTTAAGCCAAAATTTAACGTAATTGAATATTTATTCTAATGAAATAAGAAATTTTTAAAAAAATATTTATTAAGGATTAACGTTTAAAGAAAGGATTTCACCCCCCTCTTTCACACTATTTAACAAAATGATTAGGATATACTTAAAGAATTCAAATTTTTTTAAAAATTGTATTAATTACATTTATTGTATTGCGATATAATAATATTATACAAATAATAATTTTTTCAGTTAGCTTTTTTTTAATCGTGTAAATATGAAATGCGTTATAATATTTATCAATATGTTTAAGTTATCAAGGGATTAAGATTCTGAGATTTAATTAATACATTATTTAAGTATTATTGGTTTAATTGATACAAATTAAACTTTGTGTGCTGATTAATTTTTAAGAATGACTAACGACGTTCCAATAACTATGAATTTCCTTAACTTTGGGTTCAACCACCCGAATCGAAGTGGATGCTAAATTCAAATATTGGTTAATAAGGGGCTTTTTTTTTTTTTTTTTTTTTTTTCCTTCTCCGTGATTTCCAACAGTTAAGAGCAAATACGTAAAAGCCCCGGGCATTCAACCAATGGAGTTATCTTCATTAATGACTAAGAGAAAATGTCATTACGAAAGATCATATCAAGAATTTTTTAATATGACATATTTTCTTCTAATTGCGAAGATAACAAAAACTCTGTAATCGCATAAAATGTTTATTTATTTATTATTATTATTTTATTTTGTTTAATTTTTTTTTTTAAATAAAACACTATTTTTTTATAACTGCTGTGAGATAACAAGTTACTCATGACTGTTAGGTCAAGTTTAGCCGATCTTCAACCATGTTCATTCTGAAAATGGTGCAAAAACCACCAGGGAGAAAAGCCACAGTTTTGAGAAAATGAAAAACGTTTGTACTGTTATTTTTTTTTTTTTTTTTTTTTTTTTTAATGTTTAAAAACTTTCGCCAATACTGCATTATCTGGGCCTATAAGAATTTGCAAAAAGGGGAATAAGTCATTGATTTTTGATAGTTTTTATCTAAGTAGAAAAATGTCCCTAAATTGACGATTTTTTTTTAAAAAAAAAGTCCAAATTTTAATATTTTAGTCATTTATCCATTCTGAACCTTATATAATTCTTTACAGTAAAACGATATATACGGTTTAAAATTATAATTTTGCTTCAAGTGTAAGGCACTTAAACTTTTATTTATTTATTTATTATTTTTTTAAAAATTTTCTTTTGCGTAAAAGCTTTGACAAATCTTGTTAAGGGAAAAGTATGTATTTTGTGTCCCTTATAACTACAGAACTGCTAATGTTAGAGTAATAAAATTTAGACAGCGGCTGCAAGGGGGAAATTTTTATTACCCTTAATATAATATTTACAAAAATTTGCTGTTTTCTAGTTTACGGCTCTGCTGATCAAAACTAGTTTGTCAGAGTTTACTGCTGATTCGTTAACAATTATTTATCTTTGATCGGTTACTGTATTTCGAAGTTGTCTGCCAAACTTTAATCTGGAAGCTAATGAAAAGGGATATCAGACTTCAACCTTTTGCTTAGCATGATGAAGCCATTTTGTCCCCCTTATTGTGCCAGCAGTAAGCAGAGGGTTAATGAAACTTCACTGATAATTGCTGCTTTATGTTTGAGAGCAAAATAGTTTGCCAGACATTCCAGCATCGATCTCATTGCCTTTTGTACTCATAATATATCTCATTTTCTGCTTCTGCATTAATATGATGGTGATTCTTCATCTGATATTGTTCTTCTGTTGTTGATTCTTCATGATGATAATCCATTTTATTTGGTTCTACAACTCCCTTATCTGGTTGCAATGATAAAGAGAGAGATCGAACATTGGTGAAGTTTCTTTAGCACTTTGTTTGAAATGTGCTTTCTTTTGCACTCATTGACAGATAGTTGTAAAGGGTGTCCCAAAATTAACGCAAGATTTTAATTTGTCGCCATTTTTGCAGTAAATTCTGAAAAAAAGAATTATTTGACAGCTGAGAGCTTAGTAGAAATGGAGGGTTAAAGACGCTGCCAGATGCCATACAGCCAGTGAAACTATTCAATTATTGCACGAGACATTTCTTGGTAGTGTACTCTCTCATTTCGGTGATCAGAATTGGTCCCCTAGATCGTGTGATTCAGAAACAGACGTTTTCTTATGATGTTACTTGAATTCTGTGTTCGATCCTCGGGCCGGACAAGGTTGACTCAGCCTTTCATCCCTTCAGTGGGTTGATAAATGAGTACCAAGCATGCTTGGGAACTAAACACTGGGGTTTCGCGTTCGGCTGACCACCTAACCGGGACATCTGCTCCTGCACCCCAGAGCCCAAGGTCAAGAAAACTGAGATGGACACAGCAGGCCTTAGCCCTCTATGGGCTGTCACGCCACTGAGTTTAGTTTTAGTTACTTGAAGTCAGGGGTCTAGTCAACAAGCCCACAGCCTCCCATGCATTACAAGAGGAAATTAAACGCTGCATCAACGAAATTCAGCCACAATTATGCAGAAAGGTACATGAAAAATTTCGACAAAAGAGTGCGTATATACAAGTCAAACCATGGAGACCATTTGTCCGATGTGTTATTCCACAAACAACCCTATTTTATGTACTTTATGATTCAATGAAAAAATAAATCTAAAAACTAAAAACTGTATTTGCTATTTAATTCAATCTTTGAGTTAATTTTGGGACACTCTTTAGTTTGTATTAAGCTTTCTGTTAGGTCGTATTTTGTTATTGTTCAATCTTGTCTCATCAATGCATGTAATGAAATTATTGTTCTAAATCCTTGCTTTGTGAGTTAACTCATGAATGAATTTTGATATTTAACTACTCAAAAATTACTGATTGCTGAACCGCATGGGTCGAATTTTGTTATAAAAAATTAAAGGAGACATTCGGCGATGTCAACTTCGCATTGCATAATAACGGTTTTGAATTTTGCTTGCATAGAAAGTGACGTATGACTGCTTTAGGCAGGGGAATACAACCCAAATTCATTGGTCAAGAATATAGAAAAAAACAAAACAAAAGGAGAACATGTTCTGAATCCATTTTCTTTATTTTAACATCTCCTCACACCACAAGAGGCACTGAAACTGTTAAATCAAATCTTGAACTTCGAAAGGAACACGTGTCTCCTTCTATGCATGCTCTGACGTTACCTCAAAAATAATGTATGAAAAGTGGTAAATATATTCGAAATACTAAACCTACATAAATGCGAGATTTAGTAACACATAAATAATCAAATATTAGAGAATAAACTTTATCTCCTGAGCATGCAGAGAAGGAAATCAAATCTTGAAGATTGAGCTCTTCTGGTTCCTCCAGCAACAAAAATCAAATTTGAGCGTCCATCCGGGCAACAGGCTTAAAAAGGCTCACGGTCACAGTGAAAAAAAAGCTAGGTGCAAGGCACAATCCCAAAAGTGATATTGAAAATTTAGGCGAATGCCAAAAGGTTGAAAACTGTGGGTATTGTGATAGAATCATCACAGAAAGGTACTGCCGAATAGAGAAGTAAATGTCCAGCATGAGTGAATAGAATTAAAAGAATAGAATTATTTAGAATTTTTTTCTCTTTCGTCTCCACCCTTTCGATAGTTCAGTTCGGTCGATAGGAGAAAGGCCTCTGAAGAGCGGTGATTACACAATACTTTGATTAAATGAATCTGGACTCAGTCAAGATATCATAGCAGCAAAATAACTTGGACCCTAATTAGAACAATATTCACGAATCTTGGCTCAATTTGGATTCAAAGGGCCGTTATTTCTCCGATATGGGATCTATATAGAATTGTCCGATTCACCCGATATTTTACTGTCATTTTACAACTAATATCGGCCCTATATAGAACTCTCACATTCTCCCGATATTTTATAATCATTACTTACCCAATATATGCCCTATATTGGCCGATATCGACGCTTCATAGAACCAATAATAAAAAATCTAGGCATCCTAATATTGGACCCTCATTGCATGTTCATATAGAATCCATATTGAGACCAAACTGGGGCCAAGGTATAATTATTCCAATGGATGTTAATTCAACATTTTTGTTAACAATCTCAATCTTGTGTGCTGATAAAAATAAACAGACAATTTTTTTTTAGTTTAATTAATTTTATTATATTTAGGAATTTAAATTTTTAAATGACACAATTACAATTCTCAAACATTTCAATACAATGAATTGAAGAGAGAAAAAATAATCTTTATTTACAGATTTAAATAACATCTCTAATTCCAAATCAACTATACAAAGACGACGACAAAGGAAAAAAAAAAAAGACATTTGTATTTGAAAAAAAAAAAAAAAAAAAAAAAAAAAAAAAAAAACTTATTAAATACTTCAGACATTTTTTACAAGGTTATTGCAATGCACAGTCGACAAAAAGAAATAAGGCTGAATGACAGTTTCGATTTTGTTAATTTATTTCTCGTTCTGAAATTTACTGTGTAACTTGAGCTGAGTCGTTAAGGTCGGACACAAGTTAACAGGTAATAGAACAAAAATTAAGGCGAATCCTTTCCTCAAAATATTAAAATTTGTGGTTTCATTTTTTATAAGGTTAGCGTTTTCTAAGTTATTGTTTAGTAAGTTAAGTTAGTAGTGTATATTAATATTTTCAAATGAAACTAAATGTGAAATTGCTTAAAAAAAGAAATTTTAGATTGCAAAATATTGAAAATATTTATTCAAGCGATTATTACTTAGTAATGTTCCGTTAATATTTCGACAGATTTAATACTTGTAAAAAAGTTTTAAAAAATCAATCCCTTAATAAAAGATCTCTAAGCTATATCATTGTTTGTGTAATTATAACAAATAAAATCACTGAAATATTTTTTCCAGCGATTATTAATGATCAGTTAATTTTTCGACAGATTTAATACTTGTAAAAATGTGTTAAAAAATCTATCCCGTAATTAAGATCTCTTTTCGATATCATTGTTTGTGTAATTATAACAAATAAATCGTTGAAGTAATATTTGTTCAAGCGATTATTATTTAGTCATGTTCCGTTAATTTTTTGACAGATTTAATACTTGTAAAAAAGTTTTTAAAAAAATCAATTTTTTAATAAAAGATCTCTTTACTATATCATTGTTTGCGTAATTATAACAAATAAAATGACTGAAATATTTTTTCAAGCGTTTATTACTTAGTAATGATCCGTTAATTTCTCGACGGATTAATACCTATAAATAAGTGTTAAAAAATCAATCCCGAAATAATTTCTTTGCTATATCATTCATTGTTTGCATAATTATAACAAATAAAATCATTGAAATATATAATTTTTGCATATATTGTGTATGAAAGAATCTAATAATCACATAAAATATTCTAATTAAATTAGATAATATATTAAAATAATGATTTCCCTTAAATATCGTTCAAAAGAATGCACATTTTATTTATTTATTTTTTGTTACTCGCCTAAATGGCATAATAAATTTTGGATAATACATTTATAGTAGTTACATATCTCTCGAATAGAATTTTTGTTTGTAAAATATTAATTGCAGTGTCTATCACGGGGCGAACACCGGTTGCTATAGTAATATGTACATTTATTTTTAGATAAAAATCAGGTTTTGATTTAGCGGTCGCTTTGAACAAAAAAACTCATTTAAGCTTGAGGGTTTTAGTTAATAATCGCCACTTCAATTTCTTCGCAAAACGAGCGAGTTTTTCAACCTTTATCTCCGGTTAGCCAGATAATACCACTTATTTTATAAGTGCTTATTTTTTGCTTGTGAATGGATTATATTATGTAAATAAATTCTCCGCAAAAATGCTACTCTTGCAAGGAATCGCCCGGTCTTTCTCCCCTTTTGAATACAATCTTGTAAACAATAATCATAAATTATAAAATAAAATTCAAGCCTGAACATTTTAACTTCCTCCGTTGAGGGCTCTGACATTTATGCATATAATTTTAAATTCTATCAAGCCAAATATATTAAAAATCAACGAATAATTCCTCAAGAATTTCGATTATTTTCAGTTTTAATTTTATTAGCAAAAGAACAATTTTGAGCTATCGGTAATAAAAAAATTTACAGTCATTTAAAATGCGAAAGATAAAATTAAAAAATCAATTTCGCAGAAGAAAAAAAAAACAGATTAAAAATTACAGTTTTCATTTAAAATGAAAAATTTTTTGAACAGTTTAACTTGTTATATTACTTTTTGAAATAAGTATTTGCGCATTTTAGAATGCCATATTACTTTTTATTTCAAAATATTTTTGTGTAAGAAGGTTTTATTTCTTCGCAGTGACTTGTAGACATTTTGCATGAAAGGGGTCATGCTTTTAACCTCTGTTTCAGACTAAACTAAATTAATTGGATACTTTCCCTTACACACGAATGCGTCACGCTTATTTTGAGAAAGGGGATGCTTTTGTGTTTAAATTTTTAAGCTAAAATTTCTTAAAAGGGATTTCTCAGACAATAGAAATACTATTTTAGTTATTAAAACGTCAGTGATCAGATCAAAAATTACTCATCAATACTATTCGTTTTTTTTAAATTTTATTTAATTGTACTCATTATTTCACGTTCATTAAAAAAAAAGAAAAGAGTATCAATAACATATTTTCATCGGAAATTGTATTTTTATCCCGCAAGTGAGACACGAAACTTCGATTTTGTAGGCGGATACCGATTTTATTCAAAATAATTTCTTCATATAACCCTATGTACAGTCAGCAAAATAAATAAAATAAAAAAATGGGTTACTTTTTTAACTTTTGGACGGATTTTCATACTATAAAGTGCTTTTTGTGAAAGAATTATTGCAGTTTAAGCAATCTTTCTAAAGATATGAAGAGAAACGTGACACACTTAAAAGACATTAAAGTGACAAATTTTTGAACCGTTGTAGCAGTTAAAATATATAAGCCATTTTTCAAAACTTTATCACCCCCCCTTTTTTTTTAGGGGTGTTATATCCGAATCTGATGGAGAGAAAAAAAACGTTTCTTTTTGTGGTCAAAATAAGCATGTTCCTCCATGGTTACAGTTAACTAATACACTTAAAGAAATTTCTTTACCGATGTTACCGAAGCACTTTAAAGAATGAAAATCCTCACAAACATTTAAAAAAAGAAAAATAAATAAAATAAAAAAATTATAAGGAGGACCCTTTTTTTCTTTTTTTCAGCATTTTTCTCCTTCAGTGGGTTTTAAATTTATTTGAAATTGTTTTGAATTTACGGTATTTATTTAAGAAAATTGCTCGAAACTATTTGAGACTTAATTTTGAAAATTTATTTTTACATTAAAACTGTAGGTTTTGATCATGTTTTCTTTTAAGACTTTTTTGTTCAAATATATGCTTGGACAACAATGCTCAACATGATCTAACATTTCTAACAGTTTTTTATCTTCTTCGTACCAGAAAATAACAAAATTAGGAACGAACTCTTTGATATAACTTTGTATTTAATATTTATATTGCATGAGGTTAACTATATGGTGACACTACGTTATATTCTATAAATATACAGTGTGACATAAATGTAACTGGTGGTTTTCAAAAATTCCTTTTATGAAAACGGTATTGTCATTAGTAATTCTTACTACAAATTCGTGTGACGCGTTCCCCTTAGAATTTATTAATGTTTCAATTTATAAAGTTTCATCAATGTATAACATTAGGGTTGATAAGTCAAAGAAAAACAATTGAAAGTAATTACGTAATTCATTTATGTATTTATTCAATTTAATTTATTTTCAGTTATTAACAGATTTTTTAAAAATTGGGATTTTCCCTTATTTTTCTTAGATTTCCTCATTTATTACTGTTGTTAATTTTTTGACCTAAAACCAAAAACATTTGAAGGAAAAATGTATGTCGTTTTAATATGATTTTTCCGAAAGAATTTTTATTATTTAAAAAAGAAAATAATTATTATTCTCCCAGTTTTTGAAAACAGTCTAATCTCCACCCTGTTATATCTACTGATAATTTATGTGCATACGCAAAGTTTTTTGCTTGTAAAAAGCAAGTTAAATAATTTTGTGCACATGATGCTGGCACGATATTTTGTCTTCAAACCAAGAATACTAAAGCAGGTTTTATTAACAAAAATAAATAGTTTTTAATTTTCGACGTCAACGATTTCTTGGGAGTGACTATCATCGTTGTCGCCTTCACCCGGATAATAACGATCACAGCTACTGGATGGGGACCCGTGCCCCTCTTCGCACGGGGCTTCAGGCAGCCCCAAAGTGTGGGTCAGCGTGTGCCTCCTGAGGTCGCAGTTCCTCCTGAAGACTTTTCCGCAGGAGTCACAGTTGTAAGGTTTGATGTCTGTGTGTGTGAGGAGGTGCGTCTTGAGGTTGCTCCTCTGGTTGAATGTACGTCCACATGTGGGACACTTGTGGGGGGAGTCCTCCATGTGCAGGATCCTGTGCACTGCCAGCGTCCTCGATTGGCAGAAACCTTTGCCACACTCTGTGCACTTGAAGGGTTTCTCCTTCGAGTGAATATACCTGGAAATCAACAAGGATTTACAATGAGATATTCTACAATAAAATACAATATCAAGAGAATGTCGACTTTCACCTGTGAGAGTCAATAATTTTTAGGTGAATGTCCGAAATATTTGTTATATCCGATTTGATATTAATTTATTCGCTGATATTATTATATATTTATTCGATATTTTAATATCTGATGAGGGTAGATTAAGAGAAACATAAGTGTTCGGAGTAACTGGCAAATGTATACCGGGCAATGGCACTGAACCTTAAAAAAACATCAGTGTACGGTATACCGGGTAAATGTATACCGGACAGATGCACTTAACTAGATTCAGTATATATTTCGGACATTTACCGAAATGACTATGTGATTGTCAACACTCACGGGTAGAAGATCTGCATGATCTTTATTTACTTTGGTTGAGTGGTGTACTTTTTATTATTTATTTTTATTCTTAATGTATACAGTGAGGTCATGAAAGCCAATGTTCATCTGCATTGTCTTTATATTTATCCCGTTTCTACAATGTCGTTCGTTGTATTATTTCCAAACACTAATACGCGTGTGTGAATTGCCACCAAACCGAGATGATATCTTTCGCGTCGTCAGTAAAGAACTGAAAACTGAAATGCATCAAATGAGTGAGTGAGTAGGCATAAACACGAAAAAGAATAAATCTATTAGACCTTTCAAACTGAAGCGTGTACTACTTACGTTTAGATATTCCTTTTCAATTACTATAAATGTTGTTTTTAGTCACCCTTTTATTTGGTGAGATTCTTTAATTCACAATATAATTTAACTCCTGTTTTAATTTCGAACTCGTAAATTTGTAATTGTGGATGAAACTTTTCAGAAAAACTCACTGTTATGCTACTTATGTTGATCCTTTTTTGAAATTTTAAGTAACTTACTTCATACAATTTTTTGTTTTTTGTTTTGTTACTGCATTTCTTTTCTTTATTTTCTAATCTTTTTCTTTGGTTTTTGTATATTTTATGCGAGAAATATTAGCATTTTTCGTTTTCGGTGGATCGTAAAAAATTTGCTAAACTATTTTTGACACCAGTGATGCTTAATTAACTGTGATTATATGCAATTAATGATATAGGCCATTTATTTTAAGGCAAAATTAGTACAGGCTAGAAATTGTATTTAAAGTTAGACAATTTGTGCTCTTTTGAAAAAAAAAAAAGCAGTTATAAAAACGTATCCTTTTATGAAGAAAAAAGTTATCTTAGCATGATTGTTTTATGCAAAACGGAAAGCAAGGTTCACGATATCTCAAATAATTTTGCTCTTTTAAGATTTTTAAATTTTGTTATTTAAAAAAGAAAACAAGTACCTAACTTTTTCCGCAAATTAGAACCAGTTGTGATCAAAGTATAATTACTATTTCTGAAAGCCTTTATCGTGGTTTTTCAACTTATCACCCCTTGCCGTCAGATTAATCATGGGAGGTTTTCGTGGTTTTCCTCTCCATGTAACGCAAATGCGGGTTAGTTCCATCAAAAAGTCCTCCAGGGAGCAAATTTCACCCAATGCTTGATTCAGGAGTTTCCTTGTCTTCTGGATTGGGTTCAAAATCGCAAGGCTATGGAGTTGAACATTAGTAGTCGTAATCTCAAAAATTGGGTCGGCATTTCAACGATGGTTATAAAATATAAAAAAAATAACAATTTTAAAAAAAATGTTCCTTAAGAATGAAAATGGTGCAGGAACTAATTACTAATTAATTCCCTACTAATTAAAAGCTAGTAGGAAAATGTATACTATCACTCTAATAAATTCTATACATCTGTAGAGTTTTTACTTTATGATTTAATTATTAAGAAATATTTTAGCAATTTTCGCGCAATCTTTCATTTTGTTGAGAAAAAATCGTAAATAATTCGCTTTAGGGATTTAAATTATACTGGTTAGTAACTGTTCAATAACATCTAGATATAACTAACGTCTCACAGTGGACTGATCGTAAGACCAGTAGATCACAGAATCGAAGTCACTCATCACTGCGATCTGTGGTGGGTAACCACTTTAATCAGTTTGCGAAGGGACCGAGAGTGCGCGGTATCGGTCCTCAATGAACTGTTCTTCCGTAGAATGAGCGAGATCACGCGAATGTCGTCGGGAAACTGAGGAGCCATCCCTTTTTGAGTGGGTTAAAATTCTGATGGTTTGTCCTTGGATTATCCTATGTTTCCCAGACTATCGTCAACAGCCCATTGTGCAACTCTAGTGCAACGTAAATAAAGTATTGCTAAGCAACCAACTGGTTGATTACGGATGTGAAAAAAAAAAAAAAAAAAACGGAAAATGAAGAGTGCAATTAGAAAGAATGTATGTACAATGTCGATTGATAATATGGTGCGATTTTTCTGCAACCCTAGTAAGCTGTAGTAAAATAAATAGTGGCCGAATTAATAGTGACCGACCTACCCCTGGAGGTGTTTTCGGATAAGGGTTTGACCCGTTGCCACGTGAGAACCAAACACCACAAAATTACAGTAAAGTAAAATTAAAACTAATAAAGATTGATAAACATTAGAAAATATCGCAATATCGATGACGTGTAAATTTAAAACATTGAATCAAGCATTTTAAACCGTGTATGAAAGTAAAAAATACGAAGTGGATAAAGAGACGCAAAATGTTCCCGAAAAAATAGTTCAGCATCGCCAATGAGATTTATACAATTTAAAATCAATCCTAAAATTCTATAGTTAAAGCCGATATAAAATTTTGGAGCAAGATATCAAAGTGTTTTGGTCATTGGTGACCTCTTTTGTGATAGCCAAAGTTCTCCATGGAAAGAAGAGGCCCCGGAACAGCAACAGTAATTAGCTGTTAAAATGATTCATGTTTCTGATTAAGTTGAATCATAACATCGTGTAAACAATTTAAAAAAGTACGATAATATGTTTAAACTTAGCAACATATTCGGTTTGCAGCGATTGTTGGAACCTGTAACTACATTTGTATCCAGCCAATATTCTCCGTATAATCTGTTTCGATAATCAATTCTCTTGTGACCACTCTCACAATCTATAGCAGTTCTTTTTCGAGAACCATAATTCAGCTTATTTTATTCGATTTCATCGAATGCATGCTCCAATAATAAAATGAGAACTAGATGCCTCTTCGGTCTTTTGTTATTCATAAGCAATAAAAAATTTTGATTATTAACTTTAAATGTATCTAAATAAATTTGTAGTCTTTCTTTGGATTATAAAATTCACAGCTGCTAATGAACTTTATAAAGTTAACGTTTGCCAAAGAAGCTCGATCTTTTAAGGTTCCATAGATGAATATAACAATGGTTCCATAGAGAACCATTGTTTTATGTTTCCTACCTGTGATCTCTAAGATGATCTTGCCGTCGAAATGCCTTGTGGCAAATGTCACAGGTGTATGGTCTCTCATCTGTATGCGTCCTCTCGTGGATCAATAAATTATAAGACTTAGTAAATCTCCTTTGGCAATACTTGCAAATAAACTCCTTTTTAGGTCTCGAAGATCCTCTGCCCCGGGCCAGCTTTCGTTCGAAATAGTCCGTCGCCAGGCCCATGGCACCTAGAGTATAATAGGAAGATATGAAAGGATAGGTATGACTGGTGATGAGTGCCACTGAAGCCTTCGAGGCAGCAGTAGCCGGACTGTCCATTTGGCTTCTTTTAACTTCTGTTCCACCACTGTTGCTGTGGGCGGGAGGTGGATCGTCCTTGCTGGTGGCAGATTCAGCCAATTTCGAAAAGTCAAATTTCGTTTTTCTGGAGGACGTCGAACCCGATGTAGATTGGGAACTGGTCAGTTTGTCTTGAGGTCTCGTTAGCCTGGATGCCTTTGGGGACATAGAGTCCGGATTGAAGTCAGTGGGTGCTGATTTGCAAGAATGTGCTTCTGAAATCACAAAGGGGTGGTAGGTGCTGAGTTGCTGAACGCATCCTGCCATCGGCAATGGAGACAGAGGTAAATGAGTCCTGGAGAATACGGGTTGAGGGAAAGAGTGGATGGCCGATGGGTGCATCACCAGGCCGGGTAGGAACTGGGCTCCAGCAACCAGGAGTTTCTTGTTGAAGTGTGGTTCAGGGGGTGCTTGAAGTGACCCTTCAGCTGTGGTTGCTTTGCAAAAAGGTTTCATTTCTTGCATCTTCATATCTAATTTGTCATCTGAAAAATAAATCACTTTAAATATGTGTTTCTTATTACAATACTTAGAAAATATTAAATATTTAAAAAATGTTAAGTAAAATTTTTTAAAATTTTTGAACGGCAATTTCCCTATGCCAACTTGTAAATGTCAAGGTTTATGAATTTTTAATGCCAACTTGTAAACGACAAGGTTTATATATCCCTTATGCTAACTTGTGACTGACTAAGTTCGCGTATAGAAGGAATGCACTGCTGTGACAAACATTGATATAAACATGCTATTGAATGTAGGTGTGGAACTGGTTTTATCATTATAATATGTACCTGGCAGCCAAGGTTGCACACATTGATCATTTGAACTCATGTAAAATGGAGTATGACCTATAATTATTTGCAGGTTATACTATTATATTCCAGGTTCGAGGAAAGTTTCATTTTGATCTTTCATTGGAGCAAATGATTGATTGTACACAGGAAGGATTGTTCGATAAAAAGTTAAAATTTTATTCGATTGTTATCTCAGCATGTAAACGAGACCATAGAGTCGTAATGGAATCATATTGTAAGTGGGACCATTGAGAGGGAGCAAAACTATTCGTTTCGATAGAACAAAAGAATATCCTTTCAAAATTTATAGTCTGAAATAAGGACAGTAAGGAGACGGTTAGAATACAGAGATTTAACACTTTCACTTAGAGTATCTTGCACACTATCAAATGTAGGTTCTGCGCAAACTCTGTTGAGAACCCAAGATTTTTCTGTAGTAAATGAGCTGCGTAAAAGATTCATGCGTGATCGTGTATGAAAATGTAAAATGATATGATGAACGGTATAGGAGATAGTTAGGTGTATATAAAAAGAAAAAACATGTAAGGAATCTCAGTGTCGACCAGAAAAATATTTTAAAACGTTTTGCTCATATATCTTTTTATTAATCAACTATAAGAACTACGAAAATGTTTTTTCCCATTAATCTCAGAAATAATATTTAAAAAAAAGCTTACATCTCAACAAATTTACGTGTTGAATAAAGCGTCTTTCTTCCACATTTTTTTTATACTTAGAAATATTAAAGTGAATCTCCAAATTGTATATAAGCGCGATGGTTGGATAATATCAAAAGAAATACTATGCTCTTTTATTATAAAATGCCGAAGATAACGTTTAACTGTTGTTTCATAAGAATATTCTCAAGTCGAACATAATTATTAATATATTCATGTTTCTTCGCTTCCACAGCAGCTATGTCATTATAGGCTATAGCTTCTGCTGTCCCGAAGAAAAAAATTATTCAAGTGTCTCTTCATATCACGAAACCTCAGGGTTTTTTCATAAATATTCAAATCTTGGAAAAGACACTGACAAGAAGTCATATCGATTCTTTAGAACAATAAGTACAGTACTGGAAGCCATTTTTTTTTATTATTTTTATTAATCTAACATAATTTGGCTCCGTATTTTTCACGCCAAATCCAGCTGCCCGCTGCATTGGGAGGTCAAATAGAGGAGGTTAAGCCACAAATGCTCATATTGGTTTGGGAAACGACTATAATTTTCTTCCGTTTCGGTGAATTTGGAATGGGGATAACCGGAGGGTGTTCCGCGCCTCTTTTCAAGGGAATTATGAGATGAATCGAGGGAATATGATTCAGACACAAATTACATTCTCGAAAAAGAACAAATCGTGAGAATTCGATAGAAACTGTTGGCCAACAACGGGCCAGGTGATAACTTTGTTTAGATCATGGCGAAGAAAAAAAAATCTAGAAATTTCTCTTTTTTTGGACTCGTTTAGTCAATAATTATTGTAGAGTGTTTCTTGGTCCGTTTTTAAAAGTGTTCAAGTTTGCAGAGAATTTCTTTGGAGCCCGTTTTTAAAAGTGTTCAATTTTACGGAGAATTTCTTTGGAGCCCGTTTTTAAAAGTTATCCATTCCATTCACTTATTTAGAATTTTCTTTCGTTTTCTGTTTTTAAAAGTATTCCATTACATTCCATTTTGCATAATGTCCCTTTTCTGTTTGTTTTTAAAAGTACTTTGCCTTTAATTCTACAGAATATTTCCCTGATCTCCGTTCATAAAAGTATTTCATTTCATTAAATTCTGCAAAGTATTTCTTTGTATTTAATTTTTGAGAGCACTCCATTTCCCTCTATTTTACAAAGGGTTCTATTGCAATCAATTTAATAGTGTTCCATAGCATTTAATTTTGATAATTATTCCATTGCTTTAAATTTAAAAATTAAAAAATAAATTTTTTGTAGATTTCAGACAGAAAATGTCTTCCTGTTTGTAGATTTCATAAATTCTGGACTTATTTCTGTTCAAATCAACGAAAATCTATTTGAACGCTGATTAATATTTAACGTGAAAAGAAAAAAAAATTAAAAATAGAAAATTAAAATACTAAAATAAGCGTAAATATGAAAATTTTGTCTTAAAAGGCCCATTTTATTTTATTTTATAACCGTAGTTGAACAACCGTCCCAAGTGTGAGTTTACGACTACCAATGTTCAACCCCATAGCTTTGTTATTTAAAACCTAATCCAGAAGACTCTTGGGAACTCTTGGGGAAGAAGGGAACTCTTGGATCAAGTATTGGAATAAATTTGCCTTCTCGTAGGACTTTTTGATGGAACTAACCCACATTTGCGTTGCAGGGAAAGGAAAACTACGAAAACTTCTCACGGTTAGCCTGACTGCACGGGGACTGTAACCCGTGATCCGTCTATCACTGAGGATATTTCACGTCAGCAGTGTGGTTGGCTCGAGCCGGGTACGGAATTCGTATCGACAAACCATCGCTGGGATTCAAACCAGGTTCACTAAATTGGAATTCGGGCGCTCTATCCCATGAACCACCACGGCTTTTAAAATGCCCATTGAAACATTTTATAATTTTTGGAGAAAAAAATTGATCAAAATGCTAAAATGAGGCTCTTTCCCAATTTGATCTGATGATCTCCTAAAATTTTATGTGTTTCGAAAGATACGAACCAAGTTTGGTTATTAAATTTGTGAGAATGATTAGTAAAAACATATTCAATATTTTTGGTTATTTTATTAAAATACATATAATTTAGTTTCTTTTTTATAAACGGTTGTAAAAGGTTTCTGAAAAAAGTAACACTTGCAATTTTTTTAATTTTTTTATTATTTATTTGTTTTTTTATTTCTCTTTTATTGCGATCGAAGGGGTTGAGGAAACCAGAGTCAAAATTTGATAGTTTTCCAGTGATGGACCAACATAATCTTGATGGTAACCATCAATATTTCCATCATGAATCATTATATTTTTTGATGATAACCAACATAAGCAACCATCACATCAATATAGGAATTCGGCCTGATTTATGTTGGTCCAACATAAGAATAGCAACTTGTTTTGGTAGTTTGTTCATGTTGAACCATCACGAATTTAAATCATAGTATCTTAGAAATCAAATGTTGGAACGATCATGAACAACCACCATCCCAATGTAGGAATTCGGATTGATTTATGATGGTCCAAAATAAAAAAAAACCCAAATTGTTCTGATGGTATATTCCTGAGAACCAACAAGAAATCCCATTAAACCATCATGGGGAAATGTATAGTTGAAACCATCACGGATCATCATAGATTGTTGGTCCATGTGAGTCAAACTTCTCTTGATGGTTTATGGTCTTTTGATGGTTCTCATAATATTATTAAAGTGGCATTTTCCATCATGGAATGATGGAAGTTTGTTGTCAGGTCATAAACCATAAACACATAATGGAAAATGCTGGATGAGGGGTGTCTATCAAATGATGTTGGACCATCATGAATCACGTGAAACCAAACCACCATGAAACCAAAATAAACCATCCAACTATTTTTTGATGAGACCATCAAGAATTTTGACATGGGAATATTCTAAATTTTGTCCTCTTTCACACATGATGGGGAGTTACTCTGCATGGCAATATATTTCGATACAAGTTCGTCAGTTTGAGGTTTAAAACAATGCAGCGATCTACCCTGGCTATTGTCGGGTGTCTTCGTATGAAACGTTTGAGCTATTGTCATTTGGAAAATTTTTATAATGAAAAAATTTAAAACAAACGTTCGATGCACGCAAAATTCACACCCAAAAAAATAAAAAAAAAGTTCTTTTAAGAAATTATGTAGGGTGCATTTTATAAACGACTAGGGCTATTTCAAAATGAAGCTTCCGTTTTTAAATACTTTTGATAACAATGTTGAATACAATTCAAAATGGTTTGATGATTAAAAATAAAAAAAAACATGTAAAAATTATTGATTCATAAAAAAAATCGTTTTCTCAAACTCTCACAAATTATCATAAAAAAGATGAAATGTCTCAAAAATGTCCTACAGAAAGAATTTTTCCCGACCTTATTGAAATTCGAGAAGCATAAGAAATATGTGGGGGGGGGGGGAACAAATTCCATATTCTGATCAATTTTGTCATTTAAAAAAATGTCATACTTTTCTAATGACTGTTCTTGATCGCCGAGTAATGATATGTCCTCCATGTTGGGCGCACTTTACGATCGAAGCAAGCCACGTGCACCAATGATGCACCATGGTATTTCACTTCAACGATGCATGTTATTAGTAAGTGCAGTTATTTCCCTCAGAATAGTAGAAACTATCTAACCTCGTTAAAATGAATATTTATAACTCGGGCTATTAAAACAAGTGCTCTGAAATGTAAGACCCGTAAATTGTGCCTCGGGCTATTTGTCAGAACCTTTAATAAAAGGTCTAACGCCACAAAATGGACGGCGCGTCATTTTTGAATAGAGTTAGAGTGCTTATTTAGAAAATATTCGTCTTATTTCAAAATTACTGTTATTCTGCCGTTTTAGAATGTAACTAGGAGGTGTACGATCGTCTTTACAAATGGAGTTGTGAATCTAGTAACAGGAATTATTATTTTTTCCTGCAAAAGTTAAGGCGGAATGGTAGAGCTTAATTATATATTTACTTAGTAAAAATATTGTTACACATTTCATAAAAACACATTTCGCATAAAGATAGTTCTTTTTTTTTTTTTTTTTTTTGGTGAAATATATGTACAGGGTGATTATAAAATACTTTCGCCGATACATAACCCTCTGGAGCAGGGGTTTCCAACTTACGTGTGGCCGTGGGCCGCAATTAAAAACACCAGTCAAATGGCGGGCCACAACTTTATCAAAATTTTATATAGGACTCTTTTATGTTTGAAGGAATATTAAATATTACTGTCAGATTTTTATAAAAGTTTTTTTTAATATTGAAAAGCCAAATAACAAGCATTACAAATAATGCTTGTTACGTTTCATTTTAAATCTTCTCTTAATCAGAAGCTTAGTGACAAGAATTTTTTTTTCTTTTAAATTTAATTCTGCAATAAATTAAAATTTTTTCGACTCATTAGGAATTACAGCAAAAAAAAATTTTTTTCTCTATCATCTGAAATTAACTTTTTTTTCTTTTCCGCTCATACGATATTCAATTCAAGGAAGTTAAATAAAACATGATATTCATGCCCTCTTTTATGCGTTTCAAAATTTACAAATGTAAATAATTTCGTCCAAAATGAGTGGTTTTGAAAAGTTAAATGGGAGATTTTCTTCGAGAAAATTTCTAATACACACACATGCTAAATTATATTCACAAAAAAATAAATAAATAAAACACGAAATAAAAAAGAGCAACATACACGATTATTTTTCTATTTGAATAAATATTTTCTTGGATACAAAACCTGAGAAATAAATTTTTTTGCACCGCATTTTTTCGCTATGTTAAATTTTAAAGAAATGAAGAAATTAGGTTTTTTTAAACGAAAGAAAAGTATTTTAAACCTATATAGATTTTTTCCGAAAATTATCCGCAAAAAAATGTCAACTAATATATTTTAGTTCTCGGGCCACAAAAAAAGGCATCGCAGACTGGATGCGGCCCTCGGGCCGCCAGTTGGTAACCACTGCTCTAGAGAGCGTACTATTTGAATGAACGGAATAAAATTTTGAAGGTATTATGATGTATGCGCTTATACATGATGTTAAAAATGATTGTTCAGCTCTCACGGTTATAGTGACAAAATTTCGTAATTTTTACATTTCAATACTCACACGGAGAAGAAACTATTGGCATGTCAGATATGTGAAGACGAGAAGTCAAAGTGTTTGACAACTATCGTTTGATAACTATCGTTGACTTTAAAATTATAATTTTTCAAATCGATGCATATGTTGTGAAAGACTTCGACTCTTTTCAAGTTAACTTTTCGTGTTTTTTTACAAAAATAAATAAATAAAAGAAATGAAGAAGAATACTTCTTTTTTATTATTAATAAGTACAAGGAAAATATTTGAAAAAAAAAAAAAAAAAAAAAAAAAAAAAAAAAAAAACGTATCAGTTTAAAACTAAGCTAATAACTAATATTTTGTATATTCTAAGCTAATTATAATATTAACTAGCACTTTAACATAAAATTTAAAAATAAATTAGATTTTTATTCTGTGAATATAATGTTCAAGTATAAATTTAATAGATACTTGACACATTTTTTTTTTTTTTTATTATTATTATTACTGTTATGTAATATATTTGTTATAGAAAAGATAAACATCGCCGCATTTTGTTTTTGAATATAATGAAATAATATTTAAAATTTCTTGAATCTTTATCATTATTTTTTATAGTATTATTAACAATTAAATACTCTCTTGAAATATTCATTAATTTTGATGAAATACTTGCAGGAATTATTTTGTGTACTTTTAAAAGAAACGAGAGCAAAATATTCTCGGAAATTTTTCATTATTTTAGATGTTTAAAAATTGTGACTAACTGCTTGAAGTGTTTAAAAATTGTGATAATCTGGGCACAAAAAATTTGCAAAAATTGTGATTTATTCATGGATTTGGATACTTTTCAACTAGGTGGAAAAACAGTGTCAAATGGGTAATTTTTAAAATTTTTTTTACAGCTTTTAATTTCTTTTTTGTTTATTCTACAGCCTAGAAAAATCTTTATTCTATATAAAATTTAAAATTATAACTTTCTCTTAAATGTGGGGAACTTAATCTGTTTTTTTTTTTTTTTTTTTTCAATATTTTCCTTGGCGAAAAAGCTTCGAAAAACATAGTCAACCAATAATTAAAATCAAAGCAAGGAACTATTCTTCACCTGCGTAAGGGAAGATCATGAACACTTGAGTATTCATTTATTTATAACAGATTTCCAGATGTAACATATCCATTTACAGAAATGGAAATTTTATTCATATGTATCATTACTAAATTCTTAAAAACGGGATGTCACCAAAACAGATGTTCGCCAAACGCAATTTGAGGAATGCAAATTGTTTTGTTTATCAGAAAGTTATGGAAGATAATTTGTTTGACTTTCTGTTGACAAAACTTATGGGTGAACGCCGGTAGTTACAAAAACCATTCATTTTAGGAAAACGCCTCCAGTTTTAAGAGGAGTCCTAAGATAATACTTGTTGAGGATATTTTTTTCTCTCGTTGTCCTAATAGAGGGTTGTCCGTAGTACCTCACCTCTATTTTAAGGTTGTAACCTTTTGTCACTCGGATTTGTAAATCACTGTGTTTAAAGAGTGTGATTCTCTCCTGCGGTCATTTTAAACAAGCTTTTGTAATAATGTTGAAATTAAGTTGAAAAATGGTTAGGTTTTTGAGTAACCGCCATGTTTTCAGAGAATGCACCTCTTCACAAGGACTGTTAGCAGAATTTACAGACCTTTATCTGCAATCTCTATAAACTCATATTAGTCTATTTTATTTTATAACCGTCGTTGAACAGCCGACGCAATTTTGGGATTACGACTACTTATGTTCAACTCCGTTGCCTTGTAATTTTGAACCCAATCCAGAAAACAAGGGAACTCCTGGATCAAGTATAAGAAGTTTGCCTTTGAGGGGGACTTTTTGATGGAACAAACCCGCTTTTGCGTTACATGGTGAGGAAAACCACGAAAACTTTCAAGGTTAGCCTGACGGGAAGGGGACTCTAACCCATGATCCGTCTGCGGGTAGGGATATTTTACGTCAGCACTGTGGTAAGCGCGAGCCGGGTGCGGAATTCGTATCGACCAGCCTTTGGTGGGATTTAAACCTGGTTCACCTTATTGGAAGGCGAACGCTCTATCCCGAATCAAAACGGCACTTGTAATAATGTTGCAATTAAGGTGAAAAATAAATGAGTTTTTGAGTGATCATCATGTTTTCAGAGGATGCGCAATTTTATAACAGAATTTAGTGTCCCTTATCTGCAAATCTCTGTGAATTCAAATTTATCGGCAAATATTATTGAAAAAGTTAGGCTTAAACTAACTATGTGTACGCCAAAAATTGGCACTTTTAAAATAGATAAGAATTATAATAGGTAAAAATTGGTGCATTACTTTCACAAGAAAATTTCAAGTTAAAATTGCTCATTAGAATAACTAATCTTCAAAAATTTGTTATTTTGTTTAAATTGTATCATTTCTGAAACTATCTAGATAATGTGCATAATACCCGTATAATGGTTGCTGGAATAACACCAGCTTTATCATAGTGTAATTAATTCATGTGATTCATATTTTGCTTTCTAAAAAATTAAGTTACTAAAATCCAACAATGCAGATGAGTAGATAGAATCAATCATCTATCACTATATAAAATAATAGTACTAAGTATCAAATGGTTTAAATTTTTATTGAAATTAACATGTAATTTTTTTCATTTTCGATTCTTAAGGAATCAAATTTAAACAATCAATTTCAAATTATTTAAGGTATTGAGATAAACAAATATTTGAACTTCAAATGTGCAAAGATATATATATATATATATATATATATATATATATATATATATATATACACACAATAAAGACAGAAAAATATAAAATAAGTTTTATTTACAGCTCATAAGCTGCAAGCACAATTAGTTAATTAAAATATTTTTGGTGCTCCTTAGAATATTGTATTGATTTATTTTGCTTCGGCTATATACAATATTAGCATGCACTCTTTTTTGCGCATATAATCGCATGAGCTGATGACGAGATTATATATTTTCCTTATTTTATTTTCTGGATTTTTAATTTTTTTAAACATTTTTTAGATATATTTTAAAAATAGTTTATTTTTTAATTTTTTCAACTTCTCTTTTAAATTCCTGGATTAATATTTTCGTCACTCGTATAGAATAAATTAACACCCACGATAATGTCGTTATGAAAACAATCGTTATCGACAATAGTCAAAATGTTATTATATCAGATATTTAGCATTTCTAATAATAATCATGGTTTCATCGTATTTTATATCCTAATTTATTGATAATACTTGCAACATTCTTTTTTTGTATTGGATATTTTTTTTGTCGACATCGATCACGATATCATCATTGTTGATAATTATCGTTTTATCGATATTAGTCGTAAGTAACGGTATTCACGATTATACCAAGAGAATCTTTGAAATGACTTTAGGGCGATGTTTAAGTGTATCGATACTTTACAATATATCGACCAGTTCTAGTGTTCCCTTTATTTAATCCAACCTATAATTCGTGTAAGAGAACCGCATTATTTTTAAATATACCGATTTAAAGAAATTTTTTCGAAATAAATTTTAATGACATCAAATGCACTTTCATCTTACTTTCTTAATAAAGAAATAAATGCCATTACACTATTATCACGACCTAAATGTTCTTTTCTTCATAAATTTTTTTTCTTTTTTTTTCTTCTTTTTAATCCGTTCGTTCCCCAACGCCTAACTAAAGACCACGCGCAGACTGTCATTAAATCGCAATACAAAGATGCGTTTGTGGCTGCATCTTGAAGATTACTTTATTGCATCGCATTAAAAAGAGGCTAAAATATCAACAAAAAAAAAAAGAAGCCAGAACCGGAAACAGTGGCAAAAGTTATCGACTAAAGGCAGTCCCACTCCTAAACAAAACCATCAGAGAGAAAAAGAAATTTAAAAGAAAAAAAGAAAAGTTTCAAGGGCTCGCCCACTAGTCTAATGCTCGTTTTGTAGAACAATAACTAGCCATATCCACGTACTGCACGCGCCTAAAGTGTGCTTCAGACGATATTAATAAAAAGAAAGTCTAAGTGGTGGATATCTTTGAAATGACTAAAGTGAAGTCTCTCTTATTCAGTCGCTAATCGAGACTGCACTTGGATGGTCAGGGAATAAAAAAGTAATTTTTTTTTTTTTTTTCCTTCCAAGGATGGTAAAGAAAAGCTCTCTTTGCACACAATCTTTCTCACTCGATGAATATTGAACGAATTTTTGAGGCTTGTGGCTGTTTTAAGGTCCTTTTGTCAAATGAAATTCCACTTTTTAGCCAGGAATATTCTATTTTTATAAATGCATGGAGATTGTTATACACTGGTGTAAGAAATTAAGAGAATTCACAGACTGGGTCGATTATCTCTAGAACTACTGGACCGATTTAAATGAAATTTGATATGTATATACTTGATACTAGACAAAACAAATAACCAATAAACAAAAATAATACACAAGCATATGACCGTGCGTTATACGTGTTGGAGTCGGAAGGGTATGAAACAGCTATTGCAGAATTTAAATTTTTTTTTTTAAAAATGGGTTAATAGGGAATATGGTCCCCTCTTACAAATATACAGGCCTTGAAGTGTGATTTCATACTTGAAATAAGGCAGTTTATCATTTACTGTGGCGATTGTTCTGAATTGCCCTGTGGCTATTTCATACCTTCCGACTCCAACGAATGTTACGCACAACCATGCGTGTTTATTACGATTGTTGAATGGTTATTAATTTCTCTTAATTTCTTACACCAGTGTAGTTATCCAAACCTGTTACGTTAAGGTTTGTTAATCTTTAACCAACTATACTAATTGTTAAAGAAACATGAATCGTCATGAGGAAAAAAAAAACAACCCTAAAGTTTTCGAAGAATGAAAAGGGTTTTTGAACTAATACTTAAGCGTATATGGCGGGGTATACGTTGACCCCCTGATTTTCGAGAAATTTTGGGGCTTAAAAAATCAGCTTATACCTCGATATATATATGTTATTTAAAAAGTAACTTCGAGGCTGCATTACTTATGAGATTTTCTTTTTTACTTATGAGAGAATTGACATTGATAACTTTAATTTGGTAAACTGATGATTTTGTTAACAATTTTATTTGAAGCGATTTCTTTAAAAAGAAATGAAGAAATATTCAGTTTAAGTGCCACATACTCAAGTAACGGTTCCCAAATGGTATTCTGCGGAACCCTGTGGTTCCTTGGAAAAGTTAAAGTGGAAACGCGAGGAAGTACTTTTTTATAATTAGTGATGAGTTTCGAATCGTCTCTTTACAGTTAGATCAATTCAATCTTCCGTTTTCCTTTATGAAATTATTTCAAATAAAAGGCCAATGAAATAAAAAGTGGAATTTTTCAAAAGAAAATATAATGCTTCTAATATTGAACAAATTATGAAAAAACAAGCATTTATAAAATATTGCATTTAAATCAAAATAAAATAACAAAACTCTTAAATAAAGTAATATGTTTCCCTAATAACCATTTAAACTAAGAGTTAAAATATAATTTAAGATAATTATTGATAAAACGATGAAAATCTTCATTCTTCTAATTAATTATTTTTGAAAATAGTCTTTTATAGCTTATAGCGTTCACAAATAGCTTAATAAACTTTATTTGTAGCATTCAAGGTTCCGCCGTAAGAAGGTAAATTATTTAGAGTTCCGTAGCCGGAAAAAAATTGGGAACCGCTGCACTAGAGCAAAGCTAGAATTTTAAACCATATATTATAAAAAAAATAATATTTCCTCTTAACTTTCCTAGTTAATAACAGATGGCGCTGTAAACACATTTTTCTTTACTGATGAGAGAATAAAGAAAGTAAATATTACTATTTTTGTTTAATTATACTGAATGACAATGAAATGAAAGAATGAAAATTGTGACAGAAAACTTTTCATATTTTGCTCTTTTTATTGAAATTTGAAGGAAAAAAAATCTTTATTTGTAGAAGGGAAGAGAAAAAAAAAAAAAAAAAGAAGCTGTTTAATACACCTTTTTTAAGTGTCTAGTTTTTACATTTTAATTCGTACTAACAAAAGTTTGCATTGTTAAAAAAAAATATGAGTACTTTATTAAATAAAATGTTAATGTGCAAAATTTATTCTCGAATAGTTATTAGTATTAGTAAGAATAGTTATTAGTTTGTAGTGTGGACACTTTTTAAAAATTCGCAAACATATAACTAACCATTTTAAAGGCTTCATTTTTGTATTATTATTACTTTAAACAGTATATGAACTAGTTAACTCTTAATTTTCCTTTTTTTTAAGATGGAAAAGAATAGTTTTTGACTTTGTAAAAGTTAAACCCTAGATTTTCGTTTATATTTTTGAAATAAATGTGATATTTTGTTTTTCGAATTTCAATCCAAAAAATGAACAACTTAACAGTTTCTCTATTGTCTTTTTTTTAATTATTTTTTTTATTATTATTATTATTTTTTTTTTTTTTGACTTTATGTTTTAGTTTAATTTTTATATTTTTTGAACACAAAATTTGTGGCTTTTAGAAAGAAAAACCTATATAAATATAGAATAAGAATATTTTCTTATTCTATACTTTTGATCCGTTTTTTTGTCCGTTGATTTAAGTTTTAATATTGCTGTTAAGTATTAAAAAATAAACTTATTCTTATCTCAACCAGATTTAGAGCATTCGCGTAAAAAAAAAAAAAAAATTATGATGATGTCTTTGAAGCAAAAGATATATATTTTTTTCTTTCTCTTCTCCCCTCCCCCTTAACCTTTATATCGAAAAAAGAAAAAAGAGTTTGAGAAAGAGCTTCCATTATCATCTCGGATAGATCTTTGGTAATTCTTCACCTCTTGATTTGGCAAGAAAAGGAAAAAAAATGGTGGAAGTTTCCAGAAGAGAAAAAAAAAGAGCTTCTCTCTCTTTAACAAAAAAAAAAAAAAAATAAAAAAAAATAAAAAAAAAATTTAAGATCCTATTTTTCAAAAAGCAGTCATCAATCAAATCCTTTTCGACTTTCATCCGATTTTATGCATCGGAAATGGGCACACCACAACGGCGAACGAACATGTGATCACTTCCTTCCCAGCATCCATCACACTACGATATCGATTCCGATTATTTTAAAATCAAGAAGTATACTTTATGACAGACGCTCTTCAAGTTTCGAAAATGTCAAAGTGTTGTTTTTAATATTTTATACAAAAATATATTTAAAATTTCATATAGGGTAATGTAGATAGATGCGTGAAAGTTTCAACTAAAAACTATTTAATATTTTTGAGACTTAAATGCATCGTATTGCAAGTGTTTACCGTAATTTCATAGCCATAACTTTTCAAAAATGGTATAGCTATAGCTACATAGCTTCACCTAGCCGAACTAAGTAAATGCAACACTGATAATTAATCTGATCACCTAAAGTTATATGAATGAAAAATTATGTTTTATTTCCTCTTTATTTATTTATTTATTTAATGGACACATTTTTTTCTTTCGCGTTTTAATAACGTTACAAAGCAATATCGGTTTTTTCAGAGTTAGCGCAGAATCAATTTTCGGGAACGAGTAGGTTGCTACACAACATCTCTCTGTATCGTAATTTTTACGTTGAAACATTAGAGAGATTTTGCAAGGCGTTTGTCTTACATTACCCGTCACGCTAATTCTATTTTCTAACCCTTAGCAAAATTGTGATTTGTTTCGAAGATTTCGCGCCTGCGCTGTTAAGCTTAAATAGAGTTAAGAGAAGACGAAAAGTAGAATTTCTCTATTTCTTATAGTGAATCGAGAATTAAGTTCTTTCAGAGGCAACTATAATTTTACATAATAGATAAAGCAGACGCCCAGTATGCTTTATAAAGATTCATCACTAATACGCAGCATTCCACACTTTCAGGTATATACAGTCGGACCTCTATTTAACGAAGTCGCTAAATCCCGATAATAAGTTCGTTATATGAAAAATTTAGTAAATAGAAAATCACCTTTTGAAATACTTAAACAACACAAACCATGTTTTAAATTCATAAACACTAGACATAATTAACATAGCAATGGATGCACCTTTATCTTGTAAATAAGTATCTACTAGTTATTTTATAAATCTTAACCACAAAGGAAATCTGCATGGAAAGCTATAATAGAGAAAAACAGTGTTACACTATCATGCTACATACATTTTCAACTAAAAAAAGCTAAATTTACGTATAAAATAATAGCTGCATTAATTATAAAAGTAATTTTGAACATACATTACCACATGCGTTCTTAAGCTTAATTACTACTCATAAAATCCGTTAATTTTGTCTGAGTTTGAAATGCAAACAAAAAAGGTATTTTACTGCTTTCTCTAAACGTTCAATGGCTTCGAAAATCAATTCAAGAACATTTCCCCCCATAAAATGCGTTAACAAGTTTGAAATGTTCTGAAATATTTTGGAAAACATTCCAACTTTCCATCATTACAAAATGAAAATGTTGCTTTTGTGTTTCATGATGGTAAACCATCAAGCAATGTCTGATCTTTGACGGACCAATATAAACCATCATATTTTGATGGCAGAGGTTGTTTTATCATTATGATGGCCAACCAAAAAGTTATGATTTTCCTTGTTGGACCAACAGCAACCATCAAAATATGATGGAAGATGCTGTATGGCTATTTTGATGGTCCACCAACAAGATTTGTTTATTAATGGTGGACCAACAACAACAACCATTAAAATATGATGGAAGATATTGTTTTACAAATATAATGGTTCAACCATCATGTTATGTTTAGTATTGTTGGACAAACAGCAACCATCAAATTAAGATGGAACATGTTTCTTTACTACTGTGATGGTTCAACTATTCCGATTCTTTCATACATTCCGATTCTTTTGTAAAAATCGTATAAAACAGACGCGTTCTAAAATTTTTAATATATATTGTTTACATATTGTTACATTCAGTATATTGTTTTCATTTAAAAAAAATAATAAGTTACTGTTTATGAAAAAATGCATTTCAATTTTCTTGCATTACGCTAAGATCATTAAAAAAGTATGATAAATCCATTAAAAAATGAAAGAAGTTTTACAGAATTGTGCGTATTTTTAAACCTCGTTATGGAGGAAAAATTGCTTTTATAAAGGTTTTACCACCCTTCTAGTTTAATTAATATCTATAGATTCAGACATTCGTATTTATATTTTTAAATAGCCGATAACAAAAATTGATGTATATAGCTATCGAAAATGGAGAAATTTCGTATATAAAAGATATTTCGAATAAAAGATTCAAGAAATATTTTACGAAACTTAAATTATACGCCCATTTGCTTTTCATTGGCCAACAGTATTTGGATAGGGAAAAAATTTAAATATATTCTAAAACTTAGAAAAATTTTATACAATGCAATCAAGATGCAAATTGAAAATTAAAAAATGATCTTTCAAAAGATGCATAAAATAATGTAAAAACATAAAGAAACGAATATGTAAATATAAAAAAACTATTTCACTTATGTTCGTGTTGTTTCCTATTTTGTTAGGAAAGTGATTCATCACTTACAAAACTGGACTAAAACAATTCAATACTGCAATCTTTGCAATTCGGACTATCTGGTGGTCAATCCCCAATGATTCAAATCTTTTATGAATGAAGGGAGATGATCAACTCTTTCAGATCTACCACCCTTCCCCATCCATCTTTCGAACAATCGAACATTGGAACAGAAATTTGCAACTTCCTCTCCCTCGTCATACATTTATTGTTTGCCATCAGCATGTACTTCCGCCTGCACACTGACCTTGAACCAATTTGAACCAACTCACAAGTATGAGTTTTTGATTATACACACCATCGAATCTCGTGTTGATCTTTACATGATCCGAAATTGGCCTGAATATTCGTTTTTTGAAATTTGCTAGGGGGTCAGCAAAAATAACCAAACTACTTGATTCACTTCTTAAGAAAGTCGTAAATGTTCCTTGTCCTTTGCTTTGACTTTTACTACAGTCATAATCGAATTCTAAGAAATTGAGCATTCATTTCTAATAAATAATGTAGCTTTGCATAAAGCAAAATTTAAGTTTTGCTTCATTTTATATAATTTTGAAACTCTTCGAAGAATTTCCAAATTACATCATATCCGTTTTTTTACATCATATTCGTCTTAATTTTTTTTACATCATATCCGTTTTCCGAATTTGACTTTTATTTCAAATTTGAAATTTTTTCAGTAGTAATTTGCTCCAAATTTGTTGATACAGGTTTTTTTTTTTTCTCTTTCGTTTGAATGAGAATAAGATATCTTAGGGGGCATTCAGATTCGTTTGAATGAAAGGGATTTTTGCACGAGAGCACCACTCTTGCCTTCTTCTCGTATATGCAAAGAAAAATTTGCCGGTCACAAACCGCTCTTGCTTTAGGACCTTACTCAATACGGTAGAGTCTTGATAATTCGAGTCTCGGTTGTTCGAATTTCCTATAAATCCGAGCAAGTGAAAAAAAAAGTCAGTCTTACTCCCAAATAATAACCAACGCACGCACAATACAAGGAATGATTACTACGATTTATTTTGCAATTAGCTGACGATTACGACTTTTACAACTAAATGTTAAAAAACGATATTGTCTGCTAAAAACTGAAACACGTGAATAGTGTGTTTAAACAAAAAACATTAGACTATAATTTCAAAGTACAACTTAATATAATGAATATTATAACTTGGTTTGATGTAGTAAATGTACCCTTATCCTCTAATATAAGCAATTTGTTTTAAGTATAATATATTTTTCAATTAAATATTAAAATTTAAAAATTTATTTGTTTCCATTTATTTAAATATTTGACGCCCGGTCCCGGTGGTTGAGGGGTAGCCCTTCGCGCTCCCGTGCCACAGGTCCTGGGTTCGATCCTCGGACTGGGCTAGGTTGACTCAGCCTTTCATTCCCTCTGTGGGTCGATAAATGAGTACCAAGTATGCTTGAGAACTAAACACTGGGGGTTCTGCGCTCGGTTGACCACCTGACTGGAACATCTGCTCCTGCACCCCAGAGCCCAAGGTCAAGAAAACTGAGATGGGTACAGTAGGTCTTGGCCGGGTACAGTAGGTCTTGGCCCTCTATGGGCTGTCGCGCCACTGAGTTTTAGTTTTTTTTATTTAAATATTTATTAAATTTTAAGTTTTCGATAATTCGAGTTTTCGAAAGTTCGAGGTAGGCTCGGTCCCGTCCACTTCGAACTGTAGAGATTCTACTGTATCTGAATGCCCCCTAAGATATCTTATTTTCTTTCATTGCATTCAATGGTCCAAACCTTCTCATTACTCAACACCTCTGTATCCATTCCGTGCTAAACATTAGAACTAAGATATAATTAAGAATGCCTTAAGGGTATAGAAATGTACTATAATAGCATCAACATCATGAAATTTTACTATTATAAAGATCTTTTTTTTTAAAAAAATTGCTTTATAAGATTTAAAACTGAATATCTTTGACTTTCCTTTGATTTGACTTCCTTTGATTTGACTTTCTCTTGGAATCCTTGATGAATCCGGAGCAACGTTATGCGTCATTTCTTGTAACTTCCCCCCTCTTAGGATTAAAATTGTGGAACAAGAAATAAAGAAACTCGCATAAGCAATCTTGTACCTTCATAAGCGATACTAATCTCTGCCGCCCTTTTTCAAATGAAGAAACTGACAGATCAGACATAAAGCGTACGTCCAATACTGACATTTGGACAAGAAAAAAAAAAGAAGAAAAAAAAGAAATGAGAAAGAAACAGGGGAAAAAAGTGGTAGCCTATTTCTTCCCGAGATCAATGCTATCTTACCGCAGTATCAGGTAGGGAATTTTTTTTAAACGAAACTTAGTCGGGGGCCATCAAATTTTTTTCCTTGTTTTGTTCCTTTGAGAAAGAGATCTGATGCAGCCGTGTACGGAATCCCTGAAGTCGAAAGGGCAAGTAGCAACTTGCGCTTTTTTTTCTTTTTTTCCCCCCTTTTTGTTTTTTTAACGTTTTTAAGCTGCCACCTTCATTCGAAATGCATTATATTGTAATCGAGAAGCGCGTCCATTTTAGCCACCAGTTTTATTTTTTTTCTTCCCTGAAGCTGTCAGGGTGCCACTGGTCAGAACCTTTTCAATGTGTTCGGTCAGACATGTTACTGACATGCGAGGAACATGTTATAAAAAAAAAAATGAATCTGTTTATGTTTTGACATCTACTCATGCTATTTGAGACGAAGTGCTAATTTTGGAATGATAGGCGATGCTAACAGTTAGGATACATTACTTCACGCTGTAGAAGATTGGACGGTATGGTGCAACCACCATACTAAGCACTTTAACACCTGCACCGAATTGCAACCCAAATTGTTATTTTGCACCAAATTACAACACAAATTGTTATATGGTGCCAGACATAATTTTAACTTTTGAAATAAAAACAATGGATAGAATTTTTAATGCCCTTACATCTAATGAATCCTCTTAGAGTTGAGTTTGTTTGGCTAGTTTGGTGTGGAGAATACATAACTACAATCTAGGCTTTTTATTACGTACCCCAATACGACGACACTTCCCTTATAACAATCGATATATAAAATCCCGTTTGCTATTCTATAGACGCATTGTTATTTTAATGTCCGTTAGAAGGTTCACACTGAACGATTTATTCTAATACGACCGAAATTAAGTCATGTAATTTAGAAACAGTTTTAAGCAAAATATTAAAAGAGTTATTTTATTTGATTTTTCCAACATAATAAATACCAAATAGCTTGAATCCCCTTTAAATGAAAGAAGATTGACGTAACCCACCAAATTCTTATCCTAAACCGGGTTCGAATCCCGGCAATGGCTGGCCGATACGAATTCCGCGCCCGGCTTGCACCGACCACAGTGCTGACGTGGTCGAGTTTGTATCCTCGGTGGTAGACGGATCATGGGTTGGAGTCCCCTTGCTGTAGGGCTAACCAAAGGAGGTTCTCGTGATCTTCATCTCCATGTAAAGCAAATGAGGGTTAGTTCCATCAAAAAAGTCCTCCAGGAAGGCAAAATTTCTCCCCATACTTGATCCAGGAGTTCCCTTGTCTTCTGAATTGGATTCAAAATTACAAGGCCACGTAGTTGAACATTAGTAGTCGTAAAACCAAAAATCGGCTGTTCAAGACGGTTTTAAAATCGTATGTTAGTTGTTGTGCTATAATGCATATTATTTTTTATGCAATTTTCACCTATGAAGAATTATTTTAAAAAGTATTTTTATGTACACATTAATTTAGAAAAAAATTTGTGTTATAACATGTTTTTCTCTTTATCAAAAAATTTATTTAAATAAAGCATTGTTTTGTTAAAACTAAACAAGTATTTATTTTTTATTTATTTATTATTATTATTATTTAGTTATAAGTTAGTATTTATGGTATTTTTGTGCTTTTACGATTACGATTACTAAATTGAAATAAGGCAATCGATTATTGATTGAATTTCAAAAAATTTTCAAACATATTGTGCTGTTTTATTGACAGTTTCTTCGATTGAGGTTTGGTGAATGTAGATTTCATTCTCCGATTACGATCCATAGCTGATGGAGGAATTTTCCCAAATTATAATAATTGAATTTTTATTCTTTGAAAAATTTCGTAAAATTTTAATGTATTTCTTTCATTTGCATGCTTACAATTTATAACGACATCTGCCGAAGAAACTTTTGAACTAAAAACAAGAATTCTGAGAGGCACAATGACACAATGATCCAAATATGAATAAAGGTTCAGTCATTTCAGTCAGTTGAAAATCTCTAAAACATGGATGCTGTCACATGGTGCGTAGCCAATTCTTTCAACAAAAAATAAGCACCTTTTAAGTGCTTTTTAAGCACATAAGAATATTTTTAAGCACTATATACTTTAACAAAATGCAAAATAATTTTCAAAGATTTTACACGATCATGACAAAATAACTAGTTTCTGACAAAGAACTCTTTTTCTTGATTATATTAGCCACTTTAAAAAGATCAAGAGATTTTTTCGGTTCGATTTCAGAGGGTGGAAAATGAAGCTTGAAATTGAGAATATCTTGCTAAATGCAGCAGAGTTGCACATGAGAGTGCAAGAATCTCACCGAACCCAGCTCAGTAGACGCACATGCAGACCAGCAAGTGTTTCATCAAACAAGGGAAACGATTGGCGCTTTCATACGCCACGGACCGACGGTACGCCGAAATGCATTGTGGTTGAATGAATTGTGAAAACGTTGAATAGAACAATGTGAAAACAACGTTTTTGAATAATACGTACTGAAAATCGACTTAGTAAAAAAAAATCTAATTTTCGAAAAAGGAAAATGAATGACTTTTTAAAAACACCCAATAAAAAAGCACCTTTAAGGGCTTTTAAATAACGAAAATAAACACCTTTAAGCACTTTTTAAAAATGCTACGCACCAGAGAGAGGGAGTCATCCGTGTAAAAAATGTGTTCCCTTTTTCCTGATGCATCAGTCAAAGACAAAGTGACACGAGGGACACTCGACTCGCGCTTTGTGTCAACAAGCGTCGACCTTCACTCATGACTGACAGCCGGACAGGCACTTGTCACGTTGACGTATGGGACACTCTGTTATTGTATGACACTTGGGTGATGTTCATATTTGGATAATTCTCTCTCTCTGGTCATTTGAGTGAAAGATAAATGTCTTTGTTTTTATGAAAATGTTCATTATTTACACAATGTTTCTTTGAATGAATTAAGCTTTTAATCCCTTCTCAAAGACCGTTTTTATTGTAATTTATTTAAGAGAAACTGATCAAATAATTAACTGAACTACTAAACTCACTAAAATTAATTAACTGAGTAAAGTAATTTATTTTTAACAGTTATTAACTGATCCCTTAGAGGTAAATATGTACCGTCTCTACCTCGCTGGATTCAGAACCTTTTGAAACCACGCGGCAGAATCACAGCAACACGGCGACATTGTCGCAGAACGTTAAAGAGTTCTTGCAAAAAGATTTTTCTTTTGAAAAGTAAACAACAACAACAAAAAAAAAAAAAATTACTTTTCTTTTCTACAAAAATTTACACGTAATATTTGAATCATGCATTTATCTTTTTGACTCTCTCAATTTATGCCGATAGTATCGTAAATCGATGTAATGTTTCTATTGTATTTTCGGCAGTTATTGCTATTGATTTTCACGTAGATTTTTATATATCCCGATATATTTCAAACAATGTGGAAAATTCGAACCGTGAATTTGAGTATTTACATTCGAAGGCAATTACTCTATCGAATGTTTGGCAGTTATTGCTATTGATTTCTCCACCATAGTGTTTAAACCAGATAATTTTTATACGATATTATTTATTACAACAGCATATAGTCTCGAAACGAAACACGTATTTGAGGAGTCCGATTCGCGTGATTTCGTCGTCGTTCTTTTTCTGCAATTATTAATACGGATTTCATGATTTTTAATTATTTTTTTTAGTGTGATGATTATTTACAAAATGCGAAGAAGGAAATAATTTGTGCGTTCCCCCCCCCACCCCACCCCAACAACTGAATGTGCTGTTTTCTTGCCCATTAATTTATATTAATTTTATTATTATTAGCAAAATTTAGTGTGTGACAGCTTACAGCATTTTAACTAATTCTATGCCAACTTACAGCTTATTGTTCATCTACTCTAAAACTTTAGTCTGCAATTTAAAAAAAATTTATGCAGTAAAAGTATAAACTTAGTATAATATTAATCTTCAGACTACAGTATGTTTAAAAGATCAGGTTAATTTGAAATATCATGTTAATCTACAGCCTATAGTTGTTAATTTATCTACAACCTATTTTTTCTTAACCTACAGTATGGCAACTTACCGCTGAATATTAATCTTGAGCAGTCTGCAATAAATAAAAATAAATAAAAAAATGTAATAAATGTGTAATTGTGTGTATATCTAGTATAATGTTTTATTAACAGTTCACAGTACGTAAATTTATAGTATGTTCAATTACAGCATGAAACTAATTTGTAATATAATTGAAATTAGTTTTCAGTATAATGTCACAGGATCTCTTGTCTACAGTATATTAATTTATTTACAGTGATCTGCCAACAGTTATCTTTACTG
>OX421975.1:22726394-22821021 GCA_949128135.1 Parasteatoda lunata
TGCAAATCATGTAATCATTAAAAAACTCTAGTGAGTCTAATAATTTGATCTGAATATACTAATATAAAGCTTAATATAATAAATATTCTATATTTATATAATATATCGTCTAATTTATCCTATCGTAAAAATTTATATTATAGATCGTCTAATTTTACTCATTAATACACAAATGAAAAAAAGTGCAAACGGGTTTCAGTCACATAAAAACAACAAACTTGTATAGTATCACCTGATAATTAAGGTTTTACATTAAGAATCTTATAGTGCGTCGTATAATTTGGCCAGGGACTGTAAGATGATATATCGGATTAAGAATAAAAAGAATACTTTTGAAAAACAATAATAAATAGTAATATTTTGTTAGGAGGTGACAATCGAAATCATCTTAGAATTAGATAATTTATTTAAGAAAAATAAGAATATTTTTAAATAATAATATTTCATTGCGAAGTGACAATCGAAATCATCTTCTACTAAGATGATTTATCAGATAAGGAGTAAAAAGAATATTTTAATTATAATTATTTGCTTCTTAGTGACAGTCGAAATAATCTTATAATAAGATGACTTATCAGATGAGGGATAATAAGAATTTTTGTAAATAATAATAATGATGCTGTTACGTATTTTCCTCTTTAACAATAAAAAGTTGTATTTTCATTAAAAAAAAAACGTAATTATTGATCCCAACTGCCAACTAGCAACAATAATTTTTAAAATTAGTAATAATAAGGTTGCAGTTGTTATTATTGTACTTTCTTCAAAAAACAAACCTATTAAAAAAAAATAGCAATTGTTATTTTTTTTTAATTCTAAGCATTTTATTAATTTGTTTATTTTTATGAATATCTAAGCTATCGTAAAAAGACATTTGCAAACAAATTGAAACAGGAAATAGCGAGAGCACAGAAATAAAAAAAGTGTGGATCAAAAAATATACATACAGTGTTGACAATAGGGATCAATGATCCGTGATTGTATTCTAAGTAAAACACCACCGTAAAAATACAATTTCGCAAAAATCAAATCTTTCTATTTGATTTTTTTTATATTAGTCAATAATATTTTTTATTTATTATTATTATTATTTTTTTATTTATTTATTTTTTTTTATTTATTTTTTATATATATTTATTTTTTATATATATTTATTTTTTATATATATATTTTTTTTTGCAGAATTTGAATTTACTCTATAACAATTAATAAAAATGTAAGTCTATTTCATGTGGTCATTTTGTTTTTTTTTATTCATTTATTTGATTTATTTATATTTTGTAACATCTTATAAAGTCCAAGAATTTATTTTGTGACCACCAATCTCTGTGACAAATCGTCATTAGTGTCCCCCATGCTTTTTACTCTTTCGAACCATTGAATTAATAAATAAAAAGACAACTATCGTTCGGTCATTCCTACATCATTAAATCCAGTAATAAAAGTGCCCCGTGAGCGAACAATCAGCCATTTAATTACTTTATCCTGGAAAATTATTAAAGAATGATAATTTACTTTTTAGGATAAGTGTTTATCTTTTTGCGTAAGAGTAAAAATATTGGAGAGAGAAAAAAATAGGTAGCTTGCTGTGTCTTGTTAAAGCAAGTTCTCCAATCCTTGTCATCGTCCCCATGCCCATATTTCATCCACATCATAATCCTGAGGTTCATCAGCAAAAAACCTCACGCAGACAACCTCCCACTCCAACCCATCCCTCGTAAATACCGGACGCAGTTACCGATGGTCTGTAGACCGGTAACGCCCTTCAGAGTCAACGGTCACCCGCCGCTTCGTCCTCTGCCGTCACTTACGGCCAGAGCTGCGGGGTGGCTCCCACCTCTGTGGGGGTGCACGAGTGTGTCAGAAGTCTACGGCAGACGGATTCGTCTGACAGAAATTGCGGGATAAAAATGATAGGGGAGGGAGTGCAGAAAAAGATGGACAAATAAGCTGATTTTTTTTTTTTTTTTTTGTGGCGGGATTAAAATTTTGTCTGATGAGATTTTTCTTGTATAACGAATGAAGAGCGCATTTTGTCTAATGTTAGTGTCTAATGTATGTTTTATTCAGTTTGTATTCTTCCGCTTATGTTATGTTTACGAAGCGATGTGTAAACAGACTTAAAATTCTAGGGAATTTATTGTGATTGTGTTTAAATTGTCCCGTAATTTTACCATTCATAAGAGTTTTCTGTAATTTTTAAATTTAAACAGGTCGGGAACATAAGACAAATTTAAGAAAATTAATTGGGGAAAGTTGGACAAAACGGGATACCATTATTGTTTTTATTTACTACGGAAAATCTGTTAAAGAGAACCACACATTATTTTTTTTTTTTTATAACTACATCACTTATTGAAGCACAGAAAAAAAATATTTTAAACTAATTTTAATGACTGTGAAATAGAAAAAAAAATCATTTTCCAAATTCTTACATATCCCGTTTTAGCATACCGGGGTTGGACTAAACGGGATAGGGTTTACAATGTTTAATTTTGAGTGTAAAACTAACTAAAAAACATAATTAACTGACTGAAAACTGTAAAGTTAAATTTCTATGGGATTATTTATTATAAATTATTTATGGGATTTTATGGCTTCTAACATTTTTAGATAGACTGTTGTTTTATAATTAAGTACACAAAAATTATGATGCTACGTAGATTTTTAAAGATTTTATGAGTTTTCAAACATGAACGCTTATTCCATAATTTTCTCTGTCGAAATGTGTCTGGTGCCCTTAAGAGGGATTTCTTAGCAGTCCTTTCTTCAATTATCTTGATTCATTCTTGTAGTTTAATCATCCTTTCTTTTTCTTCCATTTATAATTCACTTTTATATGGAGATGATGTTATTATTACAGTTTTCTTCTTTCTCTTATCAGCCATTTTTTATGGGAGCTGCACTTTTACTTGAGGTACAGGTAGAACACACTTTGGAAGGATGGAAAAAGGTAGCTTAGGTCGATAGCAAGAGAGTAATAATCCTCAAACTGCACACATCAGTCTGGAGTCCAACGCCTGGAGGTTCTTGCTGTTAGATCAGTGGTGACAGACAATGCAAACAGGTGATCCGGGAAGACGTCAGGATTGTAAAGACTTATACCAGTTTTGCTAAACCCTTTAATGGTAGTTTCTGCTACGGCTGCCCGTGAGTAACCTCGTAAATTGTAGCGCATCTATCAGGATGGTTGAACAGCCACTTTCGAACTTCGTGTTCATAATACGTGCTCAGTGGAGCCATGAAACTGACATCCAGGGGCTGAAGGTGATGAGTTGTATGTGGGGGGAAGGTTAGGATGATTACATTATTTTCTCTTGCCAAATTTACAAGTTCCAAACTTTTGGTGTGACTGTTGTGTCCATCAAGCAGCAACAGCACTGGCTTCTTATGCCTAGGGTTGGAAAATTCTACGAACTTTTAAAACCAAACAATGAAGGTCTTCTTAGTGATCCAGCCGGTCTTGTGATACACTTCAAACGATCCTGGGAAAGCATCACCCATGAGTCTTGGGTTTTCTTTCACTCGAGGAAATACAAACATAGGAGGGACGAATACCTCAGCTGCACTGCTTTCAACAGTAACCAAAACTCCTCGTTTGGCTGAAGACAAGCTACCCACTTGCTTTCTGCCTCGTAGACTCAACACTTTTGAAGGCTTGTTTGGCACTCTTAGAATTCCTGTTTCATCAACATTATAAATATCATTTGGAGTAATCTTATGTTTACTTAATAGAGAATTCAAAAGTTCAAAAAACTGCTTAACTGTAGTGCGATTAAACCCTTTTGCTCGGGCCATACTCGTAGGTTCTGGATTTCGGAGGCTAAGTTCTTTATGTCTGCCAAGAAATGATTACAACAAACACTTTCCAGCCATTTTTTTCCTACGTTAAAATTATGCTTAATATTGTTTCTCTCAGCTAACTCAAATGCTAGCATTCGTATGTCCGTTAGAGTTATACCAAATAATCTCTCTTCTAGAGCCATGCATGCTCATGCGTTTTTTCTTGTTCAGCATTGAATACTGGCTTATATCTGTCCAACTTTTTCACTGCTGCTAATTCAGGGGTCAATGTATTTGTACGAGCCTTTTTTACCCTTCTTTCAATTTAGTAATAATAATAAAGTAGAAGTATTAGGCTAACAAGTAAATAGGTGGATAAAACGGGATATATAAAAAAAAAAAACTCTATCCCGTTTTATCCAACTCATAAGTGTCCCGTTTTGTCAAACTCAGACACTTTAAAAAAAAAAAACATGGCTGCTGCCTAAACGTGAAAGAAAAATTAGGCATGAGAATACTCGTTAATAAATGCTTCATCAAATGTAATACTAACCGGAATTGTAATCCCAGTATATATAGGCAGTACAATGTAAAAAAACAACGCACGTGAATGTAGAAAATGTCAAAGAAAATGGAGTAAAAAAATACTGAGACCTACAACTTTCCATCAACTAGTGTAATCTTGAGACAAGACGCACTGAAAATGACATAATCACAGTCAAATAACAAGTTTCTGTCGTCGTCTGCTGGATAGCTGCAATAGTCTGGTCCCTAGGCGACGTATCCCGTTTTGTCCGACTATCCCGTTTCATCCAACTCTCCCCTATCACAACATAAATAAGGTGTAAAATTTGCCATGATTTACACTTGTTTACGTTTGTATATCAATTGGTTAATTTAGACGATATATTATATAAATATAGATTATTTATTATATCAGGTATTATATTAGTATATTATAATAATTAGACCAAATTATTAGACGCACTGTAGTTTTTTAATGAATACATGCTTTGCACAAGTTTATAGGCAATACTTTTATATTTAAACATACACGTAATGGGTTTTTATTCAGGAGATTTTTTATATACTTCCTATTTGTATTTATTTTTAACGTATGGCATTACAATGTTAACCCATTGATACACGAACGTAAACAAGTGCAAACCGGTTTCAGTCGCGTAAAAACAATAAAGCTGTATAGTATCACCTAATAATGAAGATTTTACATAGAATCTTATAGTGCGTCTAATAATCTGGCCGGGGACTGTATGTATATATATACATAAAACTTTTTTTTTTTTTTTCTCACAAAATGTTTGAATCCGCTACTTTTGGAGCTCCCATTCGCTACTTCTTAATCTTAAGTTCTGGCAACACTACCCTGGATAAAACTCTTTTTTTTTTATTTGCCTTACACGGAGTTTCCACTATTGTCGTACCACTTCTTCAATAACACGTGCACTTCATTCACCTGACTTTAACACAGTCATTTCGAACATAAAGACTTCCCGTTGATATTCCCTTAAGATTAGACCCCCTTCCCCTTACTACCTCTCCAAAACAACTTTTCATCATTTTCATTGTAATAGTGTCAAAATGCTGTACCCAATCTAAATAAAAGTTTCATTCAGTCTTCCTTCAACAGATAAGGAAGTGTTAGTAAATTCAGTGTTTTAGCTGCAATTGGTGATTGAAATGGGCTGCAGGTGGAGTAGAACAGAGTTCTCTACCTATGGCAACACTTCCCATGCTTTCAATACCGTGCGGAGAGTCTTAGAAGAAGGAAGTACGTTAGTTTCTGTCTTGATTTTCAAATAGATTAAAATCCTTTAAGATAGGAAACTATATGGAACTGAAAACTACATTAAACATAGTTCTAAAAGAAAGCGCCATGGGAATTTAAAAAAATATTTTTAACAATTGAATAGGAAAAATATTGAGAAAAGGAAATATATCGTAAGTAGGGGAAAATTGAGCGTTCAACCCCACTTTTTTTACTATGGGATGAGCGTTCAACCCCACTTTGGGTCGATGTCCTCTTTTACTCTAGTTCTATGGGATGAGCGTTCAACCCCACTTCGGATCGATGACCTCTTGTCTATAGGATGAGAGCTATACCCCACTTCCTCAGTATGGATAAGAGTTCTACCCCACTGATAAGCTCTGAGTAGGGATGACGGTTCATCTCCTTCCTGACTTTATCGGTGAGTTAATTTTTATCGTTCAGAAAAAAAAATTTCTTGACTTAGAATTTTTTCTTAGTTTCATATAGTCTTCAGTAACTCCATCTAGTGAATGAAATAAACAATAATTTTGTAAAAATGGAAAATATTTTAAAATAGTGTATGTATCTCACTCATGCTGCTCTCTAGTGAGTAAAGTAGTTACTATTTTACATTTATTTTTTGTAAAAAAAGAAAATATTTGAGGATTCGAACCAGCAATCTCCCCATTACAAAATGCTTCCATAACACACTAGTTTGACTGTGACGCTAACCAGTGTGCTATGGATGCATGTACAGCTAAGAAAAATTTATATTTTTAAACGGATACTTTTAAATTTGACAACAGAGTTGATGAGGATAAGAAAAAGTGGAATGTGAATGAAATGTAACGATAAATTTTAGTAATTAATAATACTGTGATCATTTGTATTTTTCCAAGTGTGTGTGTGTGCGTGTGATAAATTGTTTTTATCTTACGATCGTAGTCTTTTCATTTTATTGGTGAATCATTAATGAGGAGATTTCGTTAGTAAGGTAAACATGTGTATTTAGTTGTTCAAATAGCGTGTCTATGGTTAATGAGTATGATAAAAATTGAGATTTTCTTGGTTCCTCGTTATCAGTGACGTGTAATGCATTAACATTTTTGTTAAGATTCTTGTGATTAAAAAAGTTTCTGAGAATAATGATAAATTTATGGTTACATCAACATAAAGTTAAAAGCGTTTAGTAAAGATATAACGTCACTCTTTAAAAGGATTTTCCGATAAGGATAACTTGTTGGTTCACATACGTGTTAAACTCTGATTGGACGAAGAATATTTGAAAAGCTTTGTAGTTTAGAAGTCGTCATTTATTTCCAAAAAGTTCTTTTTAGAATCGTTACTCTCTCCTTTTAGTCCACGATGAAACGTTCTTTCGCTACAATGGAGGGGAGTGTTAGTGCTTCTGCATCTTCACCAGTTACTGACGTGAAAACTCCTAGCGTATTACCGAATCACCTATACCATCTAGGTGGATTGAACTACGTGTCAGTCGTGTATTTTTCCGGCAATGTACTTATTCACTTGAGAGAATATCTACAAGGTGAAAATGGAAATCTGTTTCCTACTTATAAAGGTACTACACTCACTCCTTCTCTTTGGATAGCTTTCTTAAAGAAGTCAGAGGATTATGGAGAATCTGTGAAGGTTGGAGATTCTGTTGTTCTCAACGACAGTCTCTATATTTCAAAAGCAGATCTTGACATAGGAACGTATGTGACATTCCAAAGGTTTTTCAAGAAAAAGGACTTTTCCAGGAAATTTTGTGAATCCATGTGTACTCTATCGGAGCAAGAGTTTGTGAAACTTGCGACTGATAGTGATCTACAAAAAAAGATTACATCCTCTGCCATTTTCCATCTATACAAATACATGTTCCCAAACGTTGCGTTAAACGAGGTGAAAAAGCGACCTCCCCCTCTAATTCCAACTCCTATGGAATTATCAGATGTTGACGATGTACTCACAACCTCACTGCTGGAGTTACTCAAATCATTCATCGAGACGAATGTAAACACCACATTCCAATGTTTCGGTTGTAGTGAAAATTATGCAAATCAACTCGGACATGAATGCTTAACCTTCAATTTCGAGCAAAAGCTTTTAAGCTGTGGTGATTTAGCCATTTTAAGCATTAACTTAAATGAATTGGTTCAAAACTTTGTGAACATAAACAGCCATATTTCCCACCATATTAATGAAAACTTTTTTTCGAAAATTGATGTAGACTTATTGCTCAGTAATGCTAAAGATTTGTATGTTGCATCCGACCCCAATCCTGTCGTATTATATTAATATCTTCTATATTTGTATATATATATTTCCATTTTATTATTTTTTATGTTTCCACTGAGATTATTTTATTGTAAAATTTGTTTCTACTTACATGTAATTTTTTTTTAAACTCATTTTTGCTTACATGTGTATTTTTTTTTTTTTTTTTTTTTCAAAAAATAAATGTGTTTTACATTTTCAAATTGCTCTCATTTTTGTTGTATACTTTTAGATGGTTACATTATATTTATTTTCTCTCCGTAAGAATGCAATTGGGCGATTTTTATAATGACCCCACTCTACCTGGGAGTTTCGGTGGGGTGGAAGCTTTGTTCCGTTCGATGAAAGGAAAAGTATCTCGTAAACAGATAAGAAAATGGTTATCGTCACAAAATGCATACACTCTTCACAAAAGCGTAAGAAATAATTTTAAGCGGAATAGGGTGATGGTCAGTGGGATAAATATACAGTTTCAAGCTGATATAGCTGATTTGAAGGCGATAACGAGTTTGAACGATGGTTATCGCTACATCTTAACGTGCATTGATGTTTTTTCCAAATATGCATGGACTTTCCCATTGAAACGAAAGAATAGCGAGAGTATCATATCTACGTTTAAAGAAATATTTAAAGAAAGGAGACCTTTAAAGTTGCAAACAGATCAGGGTAAAGAATTTCTTAATAAAAAATTCCAAGTTTATCTGAAAGAAGAAGGAGTGCACTTTTTCACGACATTTAATCAAACTAAAAGTTCTATTATTGAAAGGTTTAATCGTACTTTAAAAACGAAACTTTGGAAATATTTCACTGCAAAAAACACTTTCAGGTTTATCGATGTGTTAAAAAATGTGACGGAAAGTTACAATAATACTTATCACCGCAGCATTAAAATGGAACCCGCTAAAGTTACAAAGGAAAATGAGAAGCAAGTTTTAGATAATTTATATGAAAATACTCCTTTACGCAAAAGAAAAAAATGTGCTTTTAAAATTGGGGAAAATGTCCGCATAGCAAAATCGAAAATGATTTTTGAGAAAGGATATGAAAATAACTGGTCCGAAGAAATATTCACTATCACCCATTGTATACCTAGAATACCGCCAGTGTATAAAATTAAAGATTTGATGGAGGGAGAAATTAAAGGCACATTTTATGCTCAGGAATTACAAAGAGTTGTTCTCCCTAAAACGTTTCCAGTAGAAAAAATTTTAAAAAAACGTTTTCATAGAAACAAGTTACAATATTTAGTTAAATTTAAAGGTTACCCTGATAAATTTAACACTTGGCTTCCTTCGAATGACTTATTCGCCCTATAAAAATCGAATGGCCTCTCACTGTTACATCATTTAACACAATGAGTTTCTATATTACACTACCGAGTGATGCTTCCATGAATGTTTTTCCCGACAATGTAATGTCCCATTTTCACACAAAGCTCCCAAGAAGATTAGAACTCTTTGGTGAATGGGAGGTTGGTTTAGTGGAAATAATTTATCCTAGAATGTGGAATAATATAATTGACGGTGAAAATTCATATGAATACGATTTAGGGAATGGGGTAAAAAAAATAAACTCTATTCCGAGTGGTTCTTATGAATCAGTGAATGAAATTATCGGTCAATTTGAAAAAAATATTAAGATACAACTAGGATATAATAAATTTACAAAGAAAGTTAAACTGCAATTGTCGAACGGAGCTACACTGCGTTTATCTAAGGGGTTGGCTGAAAGTTTAGGTTTTCCTCACAACGAAATATTGGGAGAAAATATTATACTTCCAGGTACGTTTTCTATGGAAAGTCCTTTCGTAGCAGATCCAAACGTTGATTTGCGTTTATTGTATGTGTATACTGATATTATACAACCTGAAATGGTGGGTGATGTAGTAGCACCCCTTTTACGAATTTTGACAGTGAAAGGAGAAGACGGAGAAATGGTGCATGCTCAATTTGATAGACCACACTATTTACCCCTGAGTAGAAAACACATTGAGTCAATCGAAATAGTTATAAGAACTCACTCTGGTCGATACGTGTCATTTGAACGAGGGAAGTTGATAGTGAAACTTCACTTTCGCTTGAAAACTTTATAAGCTCAAAATAAATTATTTTCTCTAGAAAAAAAAAATGTATCAAAACTATCACTGCTGTACGAAATCTTTCGAAGATTATTACTCGAATCAAGCAGGAAATGGATTATCTTATTATAAAGGTGTATCTCTTCAAAGAGGAAGTGGTTTAGGTGGAATTTTTAAAAGTATGTTTCGAATGGTTTTACCTTTATTCAAATCTGGCGCGAAAGCGGTGGGGAGACAGGCTCTCAGGTCGGGAGTGGATATTGCAAACGATTACATACAAGGAAAGGATTTAAAAGTTGCTTCGAAACAACGTATAAAGGAGGCAACTAAAATATTATCCAATAAAGCTGCAGATAAAGTAAAAACCATGGTTGGTGGAAATAAAAGGAAACGTAGAAACCGAAAATCTGTTAGTAGTAAAAAGTATCGCAAAGTGTGCACATCTGATATTTTTAGCTAACATGGCATTGATAAGAAATGATTCTATACCCTCTGTTAAATCCGAACTCGATTTATTCCTCATGCCACCCACACAAACTGCCATAGAAAAAGGACAGTGGTCGGAATACTATCCCATATCAAGCATCCGTGATGATCTCCCTATAGAATTTAATATATCTGGAACTTCGGAGGAATATTTCGACTTGAGTGCTACCCAACTCTACGTTAAAGTAAAGATTTTGAAAGATAATGCTCCTTTACCAGAAAATGAGAAAATTTCCACCTGTAATTTATTTTTTCATTCACTTTTTTCTCAAATCGATGTGATGTTGAATGATCGCACCATATCTTCGTCTAGTAATACTTACGCGTATAGATCTTACATTGAAACTTTATTAAATTACGGCTCTGATTATAAGAAAAGTTTTTTAACTTCCGAATGCTTTTACAAAGATACTGCTGGCCACCTCGAAGAAAATGATCCCTTCAAAGAGAATGAAGGATTGAAAAAGCGTTCTTCAATGATTGCAAAAGGGAAAGTGTTAGAAATGATCGGAAATTTACATTGCGATATTTTTTATCAAGACCGTTTAATGTTAAATATGGTAGACTTGAAACTAAAGTTCGTAAGAAATAAACCAGAATTTTGCCTCATATCACCTGTAAAAGGGAATTATCAAATAGTGTTTGAACATGCATCTTTATTCGTTCGTAAAGTTAAAGTGAGCCCTGGAGTCTTGATAGGACACGCAAAAGCCTTAGAAAAAACTTCAGCAAAATATCCTCTAGATAGAGTATTATGCAAAATGTATTCTATCCCTAAGGGGTCATTCTCCTTTTCTCAGGATAATGTTTTCTTGGGTCCACTACCGAAACGATTGATTTTAACCTGTATAGATAATGATGCATTCAACGGTACTTATACTACGAATCCTTTTAATTTCAAACATAATGACGTAAACTTCGTTGGTGTGTATGTGGATGGTAATCCAGTGTGCTACAAACCTCTGACACCAAATTATGAAGATGAGCAATATATTCGCTCTTACAACAGTTTGTTGTTGGGAAGTGAGAAATTAGCGAGCAACAAAGGAATTTACATAAATCGTGATGAATTTTCTAAGGGATATACTATGTACGCCTTTGATTTAACTCCCGACTTGTGTGATGGGAGTTACCTCAATTTAATTCGCCAAGGAAATTTAAGAATTGAACTCAAATTCTCCAAAGCTCTACCTAAAACAATTTCGATGCTTATTTACGCAGAATTTCAAAACGTAATCGAGATTACAAAATCTAGAAGTGTTTTGTGCGATTTTTCGGTATGAATACATTACAAATCGAAGAAGTATTAAATAAAGATACATTCACTCAACAGATTTTCATCGGTGTTTTTGCGAGTGATAAAATTCCAAAACGAATAAGTAGATTTCCTTCTGCATTCATCGTGAATACAGATCCTTACAACAAACCAGGAAGTCATTGGTTAGCTTTTTATGTCGAGTCTCCTCATTCAGTCGAATTTTTTGATTCGTATGGACATTCATCAGACTTTTTTAACCACTACATTCGCAATTATTGTAAAAACTATGAATTTGTTACTTATAATGATGTACCTCTTCAAAGTGATTCGACCGCTGTCTGCGGGCAATATTGTATTTTTTACTTGTATTTTCGTTGCAGAAACCATTCGATGAAATGTATCGTTAATTCCTTTCAAGTAAAATCTATACAAAATGATAAACAAGTGTATAACTTTGTGAAGAAAAAACTGTATCGTGAATATGTACCTTTTTTCATTTCATAATAAAGTGGATAAATAAATGTGGTGTGTTAATATTTCTTTCTCTCATTTATCATCATGGAGTCATTGAGATTAAAAGCTCCCTTTACAGCTCTCATTTGCGGGCCTACCTCTTGCGGAAAGACACACTTTTTAAGGAATTTTTTAAAATATCACACGCAATTAATCTTCCCAAAAATTGATACTATTGTTTGGTTTTACGGAATATATCAGTATTTATATGACGAAATACCTAATGTCACTTTTATAGAAGGTATACCTGAAAATTTCAGTAGTTACGCGGGTAAAAATACTCTCTTCATTTTAGATGATTTGATGTCTGAATGCGGAGATAACAAGCGCATTACTCAGTTGTATACTCGAGGATCGCATCACATGAATATATCGATTATCACAGTTAGTCAGAATATATTTCATAAAGGAAAAGAATTTAGAGAAATATCCTTAAACTCACATTATTTGTTTCTATTCAAGTCTAGGCGAGATGTGAGTCAGATATCTCATTTAGGAAGACAGTTATACCCCAGAAATTTAAAATTTTTTCTCGAAGTATTCGAAGATGCTACTAAAAAACCTTACTCCTATTTAATGGTGGACTTAAGGACCGAAACAGAAGAAAACCTGCGCTTGCGTACGGAAATATTACCGGGTGAAGAAACGTGTGTTTACCAATTGAAATAAAAAGAGTCAACTCAAACTGTACGTATCCATTTGATATCATGGGTGCTTCGAAAGAGGATATGCAAAGACTTAGACTAATATTGGTCTGTCCTAAGAAATCGTTGAAATCCCTACTGAGAAAAATTCCCCAAACAACAATTAAATGCATTTCTGAGTGTTGTTTAAACACTTTAAAAGGGAATATACCAATCTCCTCACATCAAAAGAGAAAGTTAGCTCGTCATAAACATACCTTAAGAAAACTCTCTGACAAAAAGGTATCTTTGAAAAAGAAGCGTAACCTCATCGTTCAAAACGGAGGATTTCTACTGCCACTCCTTTTACCCGCAGCTCTCAGCGTTTTAACGACTCTGTTAAACAAATAAATAAATATGGAATATGCTAAAAAGATGATATTAGTACCCGAACATATCGTTTCACGCCACGTTCCATCTGACGAAAAACTCAGCGAATTGGATCGCGAAATGAAAAAAATATTACAATCACAGTTGGACGAAGATGAGAAAATAAAAATGTACAATCAAGTATTGTTAAAAAGAATAAAAATTGATTTATTAAATTCACCTGTACCAAATCAGGAGACTCCCTCTGAAGAATTACCTGAAATGAAACCTGAAATAAAGGAGGAGAATTATATTGAAAGTTTAATGCTGTCTGCCATTCCAAAACAGTACATGACGAACACAAAAAACATTCTAGATGTTTTTAAGAGAAACAACAGCATAGTGTCTTGGACACCTCGAGGGGAACTCGTACACAAAGGAAACGTAGTGAAAAATTCGAACATGGTAGATTTGATCAACAGTGTGGTGAGAAAAAGGAAAAGTGATACGTTTATTCCAGGACAAGAAGAATTTCGTGAAATTCTCAAAGACATTAATTTACCACAATCATTTATTAAAAATGAATCCTATGTTTCGCAAAAAGGATATTCTCTTGTACGCAAAGTGAAAAAATCTAAAATTAAATCATGTCAATGGTTACAAATGTAATTGATACGTGAACGTATTTACTACAAATAAATAAATTAATTAATAAATTTGCCGTTTTTACTTCTTTCTTCATTTCTTACTTTACGATTACGTTATCATTCAACGTCCGCGTGACGCGAAAAGCGGGGCGGGCGGGCGAGCGGGCGGGTGGTCGCGGCGCCTCCCCTCGCGTCCGTACGCGGTGGATTGGCGCGACGTTATTCTAATTATAAACCGTAATTATAATCATTTGACGCTTTATTATCGCGAATACGTCATAAGAAACATTCTATCACTATCACACACCCTCGTGTTCCTTACACAGATCCCATCATGCCTTTAGACAGTCGAGTCGTTTCTTTGATAATGATTATTCTGATAAACGTAATACTTTTCACCGCAAACATTTTAAACACACATAATGTCGTAGACTTATGCCGTCGAGATGGAATCGCAATTTCGGATAACGTCTCCTTCACTATTTGCAATGATACATTCGATTTAAAATACAATGGACAGAGAAAAATCAGTGTTGTTGCTGCTTTTCAGATAATGAACGAAAGCGTTATCAACCCTGAAAATGAGACACTGAATCCATTACGATTGTCTGCGTAAAGAGTGGATAAGAAACTATCCTAAATGGTGAGATAGAGGATTTGACATTTTCTTTTTTCAGTTTAGAAGAAAGAATTTGACAATAAGTAGATAGGTATACCTATTTCAGATAAAAAAAAAAAACTTTGTTTAATGGGTAAAGTAAAAGAATCAGTTTTTATGGACGAAAAGTATTTTATCGATGAGTAAGGGAGAGTCTCTTTTCATCGACAAAGTGGTAGAAAATTTTATCATCGTCAAGAGAACGTTCTTTCATTGGTAACGATAAACTGATGTCTCTTAGTAATGCTTAATGAGGAATAGTGAGTTATCTACAAACATTGTCGCCTGTACATGTCTACCTACTGCACTTAGCAGCTACCCCTACTTTTATTTATTTGTTTATTTTCGTTGTTTGGAAACTAATGATAAGTTTCAATATAAAAGGGGGGTGCTTCAACGTAGGATAGAGCCAAATCTCGTCCACACGTCTTAGGGTGAACTTCACCTCCGTAAATTTACAGATATTTATTTTCTCCACCCCAAAATGGATACACCTTTGGATATGACCATGGATGATGAAGAAGCTGATCGAGTCATTAGAAATATCTCACAAGTAAGTAACATTTATTAATTCATTTTCTTTTATTTACTTTTAGTTATTTATTTTTCTTTCGTTCTCCTTTTTCTCTTTTGAATATTACTAGTAATAGAAATATAACATCTTCTCCTGTTGTTATTTAATTATTTATTTATGATAAAGAATGCTGATGTTATATGACATAAATTCTAAAATAAGATTTTTCACTCTTCAATCTATACTATTTTCTTGCAAATGTTTCAGTTCTATTTTAATACTGATCTGTATTTTTTTTATTATCATTATTTCAGGAAATGATAAATTAATTCATTTTCTTTTTATTCACTTTTAGTTATTCATTTATTTATTTTTCTTTCGTTCTCATTTTTCTCTTTTGAATATTACTAGTAATAGAAATATAACATCTTCTCCTGTTGTTATTTAATTATTTATTTATGTTAAAGAATGGAGATGTTATATGACATACATAAATTCTAAATTAAGATTTTTCACTCTTCAATGTTTTCTTTTTTCTTACAAATGTTTCAGTTCTATTGTAATACTGATCCACATTTTTTATTATCATTATTTCAGGAAATGATAGATAGAATTAATCGGGAATATGCTTCATCTAAATCAGAATCTGTTGCAAATGTCAAAAAAAGACGAAAAAGACGAAGGGTGTCATCAAGTGATGAGGAGATGGACGATCCTGAAGCCGATAGAGCTGTCGCTGATGCCGTTCTCGATTCTCCCATGGAGTGTGAGGAAGAGAATATCCTCCAACCCAGCGTGAGTAAGTTTGTTTGTCTATACATCATATTATATTATGTTTCTCGAAATTACATTTATCGCAACAGAATTGTTTAATATTTAAAGACTTGTTTGTAGTTTTTTCGCTACGATTAAATCTAAAAGAGTAGCTTTTCTAAAAAATTAATTAAAATATAAATAAGACTTTTCAAAACAAAATAAAAATGAATGAAACATCAAGTTAACATCAACTTTTAACCTTACATTTTGAAATTTTATCTACTTTTGATTTTAGACTTCATCGACTTCTATTCAGACTTTTAGATATTTATGCTTAGGACTTTTAGCTCTCATTGATTTTAGTTTTGAGATTTTGTTTTCATCTCTTGTTTCCTTATTATTATAATCATTTAATTCTCGACATTTACACCGACGCTATTAGATTTCATTGCCTTTAAAGCATGTTTTTAATTGTCAAATGTTTTAGTTAATACACTTTTAACTGATCACCACCACTGTCATTCGGCAAAATTTTACTGTAGTTTTAAGAGAAATTTCAATGTGATAATTTAACTTTTATCTCCGTTTACCCCCTTGGGGTGGGTCGGAGTTCAACCTATCAAGTTAATATTAATTTAAACTCTTTTGCTTCCCTTTTCATCTTTTTTTTTTTTTAAAATGTTTTTTTCCTTTCAAGTCGTATGACTTTTATTTTATTTTTAAATTGCATGACAAATTTTTTGTTTCTGTTATTTATAGACGTCCAATGATGTGCAGATGGAAATGAGTGGAGTGGCTGATGGAAGGAGAGGACTAGAGACGTTTCAAAGCCAGATGTTACACAGTAGTAAGAATAAAGACTTATTATTATTCTTAGAGGATGTTAAGCCACAATTGTTAAATGCCCTCCGATTAACAATCTCATCAGCTCCTATTAAATGGTACGTCTGTATTAAGGCACTTTTCTCTCGTAAAGGACAAGATGGGGAGAGAGAACTTGCGAGTTCCTTTTTTAGGAGTTGTAATCAAGTATCGCTAAGTTGTAACTCATTAAATGAGGAAGTGAAGTGTGCATACGTTAAGATTATCTCATCTTTTGACGAATTTGTCGATAGAGGTAGTGGGTGGTTACTAGAAGAAGTGAACTACTTAGAATTAAATTCCGCTCTTTATGTTCCATTTAACGGTTCCTCCTACATCCCCCTCCCACCGGAAATAGTCAAACGACGGGCTGTCTTGAATATTCGAAACATGAGCGATGAAAAATGTTTTTTATATTGCGTACTAGCTCATATTCACCCTTGTAACGATAATAAACATGCGAATCGCCCTTCAAATTATAAACCCTTTGAAAATGAATTAAACTTGACAGGTATATCATTTCCCATGCAACTTAATAAAGTTTCTAAATTTGAGAAACAAAATAATTTATCAATAAATGTATTTGGACATGAAAAAGGAGACATATTCCCTCTTCATCTTTCAACAAACAGAAGCGGAGTGCATCACATAAATCTTTTACTAATATCCGAGAGAGAAACCCGACACTTTTGTTTAATTCGAAATATGAGTAGACTTTTATCTTATTTAACCCATCACAACGGTGCATTATTTTATTGTGACTTTTGTCTCCATCGTTTTGCGACTAAACCTGCTTTAGATGATCACGTTGTTTATTGTAAAGAACATAAAATGCAGAAAACTAAGATGCCTAATGATCAAGAGAGAGTTTTAAAATTTAATTCCGTGCACTTGATGCACAAAATTCCATATGTGATATACGCTGATTTTGAGTGTATATTATCTAAAAATGAAACTTCATTAAGATCGCGAACTGAAGTAAATGCTCATCACATACCCTGCGGATATTCATACGTCATTATTGGGAATGAAGGTGAATGCATTAAACCTCCCGTCGTGTATTGCGGAGAAAATGCTGCGGAACATCTCGTTCATAGTTTATTGAGGGAAGAAAGGATGATTAAAGATTTACTTTCTGTCAATAAACCTATGCAATTAAGTAATGAGGACTATGAAATGTTTTTAAATCAAACTCATTGTTCTATTTGTGAAGAGCCCTTGAATGATGATAGAGTGAGAGATCACTGTCATATATCAGGTGCTTTTCGCGGTGCCTTACACTCAAAATGTAACTTGAATTATAAACTTATTCAAAAAATACCTGTCATATTCCACAATCTAAAAGGATATGACAGTCATCACATCATTAAAACTCTTAGTAAATTTAAAAACAAAAAAACGACGTGTATTGCAACAAACTCTGAAAAATTCATAACCTTTTCTATCAGTAATCTCCAATTTTTAGACTCTCTACAGTTTTTACCATCTTCCCTCGATAAGCTAGCGAACAACTTGGATGAATGCGATTTTCGTATCCTTTCTTCTCAAATAGAACCGGAATTACTCCCCCTTTTACGTCGTAAAGGTGTTTACCCCTATGATTACTTTGACTGTATGGAGAAATTCAATGAAACCGAGTTACCCCCTCGCGAGCTTTTTTACAATAGTTTAAATGATACACATATTACTGAAGCGGAATATAATCATGCGTGTACGGTATTTCAAACTTTTAATATGCAATCTTTAAGAGATTATCATAATTTATATGTTAAGACTGATACTCTCCTTTTGGCCGATGTGTTCGAAAAATTTAGATCTTTATGCTTAACGCATTTCAAAATTGACGCATGCCACACCTTCACCTTACCAGGTTATGCGTGGCAGGCGTGTCTAAAAATGACACGCGTCGAACTGGAACTTTTAACTGACCCCACCATGCATTTATTTGTCGAAAGGGGAATAAGGGGTGGTGTCTCCATGATTTCAAACCGGTATGCCCGAGCCAATAACATTTACATGGGTAATGAATTTGATTGTAATATTCCCTCATCCTATATCATTTATTTAGATATGAATAACCTCTATGGTGGAGCAATGCAAAGCTACTTACCTACAAAACAATTCCGTTGGTCGCAAAATTTAGATCTATCCGTAGAATACATACAATCATTATCTGATGAGGCAGACGAAGGGATGATTCTCGAGGTAGATCTGGAATATCCTGCAGAATTACATGAGTTACACAATGACCTTCCAGTCGCTCCTGAACAAATGAAAGTACAATTCAATATGCTCTCTCCATACTCTCAAAGAGCTGCAGCCGCATTAAATGTTTCTAATAATTATAATGTATCGAAACTGATACCAAATTTAAATGATAAATGTAGATATATCCTTCATTACCGAAATTTGAAATTATATTTAAATTTAGGACTCAAAATGACTAAAATACATAAAATTCTCTTATTCAAACAAGAACCTTGGCTTCGTGCATACATTAATTTCAACACAAACATGCGGAAAAATGCGACTAATTCTTTTGACAAAGATTTTTGGAAGTTAATGAATAACGCGGTTTTCGGTAAGAGTATGGAGAACGTACGCAATCGCTTAAACGTGGACATTGTAACAGATAAGAAAAGGGCGTTAAAATTAATTGCATCCCCCTCTTTCCAATCGTTTAAAATTATTGATCCAGATTTAGTTATTGTAACACGAAATGTTACATCCTTAACTCTTAATCGTCCTCTGTATACTGGTTTCTCCGTTTTGGATATTAGTAAGACTTTCATGTATCAGTTTCATTATAATCATATTAAAACTAAATATGGTGATAAAGCGAAACTACTATTTACTGATACCGACTCTCTTTGTTATGAGATTCAGACTGAAAATGTCTACTTGGACATGTCCCATCACCTCGAGCTTTATGACACTTCTGATTACCCCGAAGATCATTTTTTATATTGCAGTAAAAATAAGAAAGTAGTAGGTAAAATGAAAGATGAGATGAATGGTGTTATCGTGAAAGAATTCGTCGGGTTGCGCTCAAAAATGTATTCTTTATTAACTGGGAAAGGTGAAAAGAAAACAGCGAAAGGAGTCGTGAAAAATGTTAGAGAAAAACGTTTAAAGCATGACATGTTTAAAAAATGTCTTTTCGAAAATTGCAGATTTCGGGAAAACATGAAAACTATTGTTTCAAAAAATCATGAATTACTTTCGATTACAACTAATAAACTAGCCCTTTGTCCTCTAGATGATAAGCGGTACATATTAGAAAACGGGTGTGACACTTTAGCACACGGTCACTTTAAAATCGGGGGTTCTTAATTGTTTATTTATTATTTTAAAATTTAGCGTAGCAAACTTCACTTCCCATTTAAATAAATTATTATTTATTTTATTTCCCCCCCTATTTATTTGTACATAAAATGTATGTGAGAAAGACTTGTCTTTATTGTTACAACAGTTTTATTATTTATTGTCTTCAACCAGCTACAATCAGCTATAAAAGGATGTATGTAATTGTGTAAAGTATCTTTTTATTCAATAAAAATCTGTTTATCTTTCTTTTTTGACTTTATTATTTCCTTTCTATTTCATTACACGTATAGAAACAAGTAAAATGGCATGATCTTTTTATTTACAGCGGACAATGAAAAAATGTATAAAGAAATATGAAAATAACTATATAATAAAAATATAGATAGGAGTGAAAACGAGAAAAAATATCTAAGAACTAAGTGAATAAAGAAAAGGACAAAACTAAAATAATAATAAATTTAAAAGAAATGAAAAAATTATTAATAATAAAAAAATACTTACTAGACAAAATTACTTGCAAGTGTAAAATAAAATGCAATAAATATTTTCATATATTTGATAGTTTAATTGCTTATAAATGAGTCTAATTTTGCTCATTAATACTCTAAGAAATAATAAATGGATTATAATTAAAATATGTAAAAAGAGAAATGAAACTTTTATACTTGAGAGATACTTCTTTATTTTAAAACAAAGTTGAGAAAAGTTACATTGTTCAATGGAGATGCACAAAATCTTATATTTCTTTAAAGTGGATGTGTTTTCATGGTACAACGGTTAAGCGTGCTGCTCAATCGCTGTGCCATGAAAACATTTTGTAATTGTTAGGTTGTTGGTTCGAAACGCATCTTAAAATATCTGTATTTATATATTACCTTAGAAAATTATTCAGTTTATATAAGAAAAAAAGAAAATAAGATGCTTGCTATTTCATACACTAGATGTCAGCATGAGTACTCCATTTTTCACATTTTAAAAGAGTATAGATTCTAAAACTTTAGTACTTATTTCACTCACCAGATGGAGTCACGAGTATTAAAAAAATATACTTAATTTAATTTTAAACAGAACAGTAGCACCAATAGAAATTAAGTGAGGTATAGCTCTCATCCTATAGTCAAGAGGACATCGATCCGAAGTGGGGTTGAACGCTCATCCCATAGAACTAGAGTAAAAGAGGACATCGACCCAAAGTGGGGTTGAACGCTCATCCCATAGTAAAAAAAAAGTGGGGTTGAACGCTCATCCCATAGTAAAAAAAGTGGGGTTGAACGCTCAATTTTCCCCTACTATCGTAGTAGTACTACATTCCTATATAACTAAAAATAGGAGGAAAAGTGAGGGGTAAAAAGCCGATCTTTTCACCAGATGGCGTGCGATCGTCTATGGTAATACTCGCAATGGGCAATTTTATTGAGCCATATACGTTTGACCAGTGTTTCCCAAACTTATGACTTTTGTGTACCCTTTCTAAATTTTTCGTAACGCTGAGTACCACTAATAAAAAAATAAATTAATTTTTTGCTATAAAAAAATTGCACAAAAGTTCAAAATCACAACTGGTTGATGACACCACAAATTTTGAACTGTTAACTCTGCAAAAAATAGCCAATATAAAAATACGTAATCGTAAATTTTCATAGCTAGCTTTGTTTTTAAATAAAATTTTTTTAAATTTTCGTTTGTTGCAAGATATTTCGCATAAGAACGCGTACCCTCGCTAAACTGTTCCCGTACCATTGGGGGTACGCGTACCACACTTTGGGAAGCACTGCGTTAGACAATTAAACTCCGATCAGTGCTCGGAAAAACTATGTTATTTCTGCAGCAACTACTTTTTTGCAAATGTAGTTAACTAAAATTTTTTTTTTTTTTTTTTTTTTTTTTTTTTTTTTATGTAGTGACTGCAAACTACTTTCGAATCGCAATGACTACTTCACTATTTTAGAAAAACCGAATTTTGCTGGAGAAATTAATTTACACCAGTATATTTTTCACTGCTGGGGTAATTAATTTCCACATTATGTTTGAAATTGTTTTGAATAAAAAAAAATTGGCTTGTATTAAGCATGAAGAATTATTTAGAAATATTTATTCGTGCTTACATGAGCCATTTTGTTATTCAATTTTTTTTTTTTTTTCTTAAATTTCTTAATTTAATCTTTAAATTTTTATGTCCTCAACAGCGAGTAGTTAATTTAAGAAATGCTAGGGAATTATCATATGCTTGCAATTTCGTTAAGTAATTAATGCTATTTTATTTCCTCTAAGAAATTAAGTGCATCGAAAATATGTTTCCTTCCTTTAAAACAACAATAATGTTACACTAGTGTGCATGTAAAAGTGTGACGAAAGGAATAAAATATCTATTATTTGTAATGGCTAGCTTAAATATTAGTTATACGTGACTCTAAATTCGCAATTCCTGTTAACTCACTCTCACAGGGGTATTTTGAATAGCGTACATTGATAGACCCGGGAAAATTTTTACCCATCAAATTGGAAAAATTTAGTTATGTGAGAACATGTAAAAATTAATGCATTGTTTATATAAGAATCAGAAATCTAGTTCACAGTTCAGAAATGCTATTGTTGAACAGAAACATCGTTCAATTTAACAACCATTCTAAGTTTGAATCTAATTATTGTTTAAGTTACCGATAATACGGTCCAAAGTTGAATTGATTTTTCTAAACGAATTTAGTTCGCCAGTATTATTTTAAGAAATCTACAAAGGAAAATCATAGAATGGGTACTATAAAATTTACTTGGTAGACTTGCAGTAAAATTATTGTACATGTCCTTTGAGGATATTCTATCGCAATAGCTGTAAATATACGAGGATATAGACTTAACTATACTAATAGACTTAAAGTTACTATAGACTTAAGATACTTATAGATTTATAGAGATACTTATAAAGATACTATTCTCAGAAAAAATTGTTCGGGCGAAACTGTAACTTACAAAAGAAATTACTGTAATTATTTATTTTGTCATCTGATGGGATATTTTTCACTACAAACTACATATTGTGTCGGTTCCATAATTTCGATCGATGCAACAGATGAATACATTTGCTTAAAGGTCAATGTTCAAAAGTTCGCAGCAATACTCCGAACTATTCCAAAACACACCCAAACGATGTTGGATCATAAATTTATCGTTTGGATCTCACAATAAATCTTCTCCAAGACAATTTCGAAGAAAGTGTTTTTGAAAAGAAAAATCATGGAGAAATGTTCTTAGCAATGGAACAAAACAACAAACGATGTAGTCGGTATATGCCCTTCGATTTCCCAGCATGTAGTCTCCCGAATAAAAATTCATTCCATTAACATGAACGTTTAGAACATATCCCAATTTCAACATTCGGACATTCTGAGTGTTCACCATTCGTCATCATTTCAACGGCAGCTTGTGGGACATCCGCCTAGGGTCAAGGGGTGCAACCCTCCCCACCCTATTTATGCCCCACCGAACGCAAGAAAAGAAATAGGCACGCGTCACGGGGCATCCCCTGTTTTCTTTTTCGGATTTGTAGAAATTCCATTTCTCATTTGAATCCCATGGAACAGCTTTCATTCCAAAGAGACATGATCCATTGTTGGTCGCTTATAGTCGCACAGCAAGGAACTCTCTTCACTCAAAATAAAAAAATAAAATAAAATAAAGCGGTTTGTTGTGGTTGGAGATTTAGTTGATGTCCAGAATGTAGTGTACACATTCAGTTGAGCACATTTTTCATGTAGAGCACATTTTTCATGAACTTACATATTGTTTTGGGTTTTTCTCCCTTTTTATTATTAGCACGTTTTGTTCTGTTCTTGTATTCGACCATCTCAGATTTATTATTATTTTTAAATAGTGTATCGTAAGAATAAATATAAGGTAACTGTATAATAACTATATATACTACATTTTCCAATGCGTATAATATTTATTGCTCAATCTGCATGGGTTATTTCAAAGTATTTACAACTAACCCAGAGTAGTAAAGGCTTATTCACGGTTTCCCGCAATTAAGCCTAAGAAAGTGAAATCTGAGTGAGATTGTTCGTACCTTTCTTTATTAGCCCTAAATGCAAACAGGCTGATTGCAACAAATTTGAAAATATCAGGCGGATAGTAAAACACTGAAACTTTTCCAGTTAGTCTGATGCATTACATAATGCCAGAGAACTTTGTAAAGAGTCAGATTTTTCCATTAATTTGCGACATACTTAGTAATTAGAGGAGGAACATCCGTTTTCCGTAGACTAACTGAAGTCCTAATCACGTGATAGGAGCCGTGAGGGCTCAAATGCTAGAGCCTTCGTCTTCCAATGTGTTGAACCAGTTCGAATCCCAGCGATGGCTGATCAATACGAATCCGCATCCGGCTTGCACTGAACACAGTGCTGACGTAAAATATCCCCAGTGGTAGACGGATTATGGATTAGAGTCCCCTTGCCATCAAGCTAACCGTTGGATGTTTTTGTGGTTTTTCTCACCGCGTAACGCAAATATGGGTTAAGGCCTGGTTTCTTGCGCCTTCTTTGGGCGTCCAGCGGGAAGTTGACGTACCGCTGACGCCAACAAAATACTGTTTTGTTAGCTCAGCGTGAGCAGTCGGTCCAACGCAGACATTATCTCGCATTGCGCGTGCGTTAATAACATAAACAAAAATTTATTTTGAATTTGTATAGATTTTTTTTATTGTCGACCAGTGCTTTAGAGGACAAATAATTACTTTGTCCAAGAAAAAAACACATTATAGTTTAGCTAAATGAAGAAGAAGAGGAGGAAGAAGCTATGTTTAATGTTAAAATCAAGATCTTGGTTGATTTCAATGGTCGTCGTTCAAGCTGAGCGTTCGATGACGTATGCTGTCTAACTCACAAATTGACCAATCAGGTGTTAGCGCTCGTTTCAAGCTGACGTTTTGTAACACCGACCTGTCCCAAGAAACCAGGCCTTTAGTTCCACAAAAAAGCCTTCCACGAAGGCAAATTTCTCCCAATACTTGATCCAGGAGTTCCCTTGTTTTCTGGATTGGGTTCAAAATTACAAGGTTATGGAGTTGAACATCAGTTGCCCTTCTTGCAAGTAAAGGTTACTATAACTTCTATTCTATTATAACTTCTTGCAAGTAAAGGTTTGCGTTTCTACGCGCAATTGATCTTTTATACTGAATATAACTGTTTTTTATCCTATTTACAATTTTATCTGATTTTATTCATCTTTTGAATGCAACTGTTTTATGATGTTTCACTGTTCCTACATTTTATCTGACTCTACTCACTTTTGAATACGTCTGTTTTATTGCATTCAGTTTTATAAATTCCATGTGATTTTAGAAAGAAAAATTAGTAGTATGCTTTTACCTAAGATTTATTTTAAAACCGCTTGTTTGGCACAGCATGTCCGCTTGTGGATTTTGTACCATTAAACCCTACATTCAATTCAATTCTTGGGAGAAAAGGATTCTTTTGTTTAAAATCATGAGTTCCCCGCAACTGCTTATTTATTTTTGTTAAAATCTGTGCACACACAAATTCTTTGTAAACATCTGAACTCAAAAGTGTATTTCAATGCGCACGTGTGCACAGGCATGTCAGTTAACAAAATCCCCTTAAAACAAACATGAATGCAACACCTGAAACAACCTGTCACACTATGTCATCACATGAAAAAAGAAAAGAACTTTTTGAGAAGGTAAATATTGCAGAAGCTCACCAAAAACCTCGAAAAAATTCTTTAAACATTGCTTGCAACTATGAGGGAATTTACTATAAAAATTACATTTTACTAATAGAGTATAAAACCTCAAAATATTTTGCGAAGTTATAATGAGTTTATTTTTAAAATTTTGGTTTAAGAGAAACCGTCACATCATATTTGTCATAAAATAGATCTTTAAAATCTTTAAAAATTAGGAGATTTGATGCAAAGCAAAGAAATTATGTAAAACATATGGTTCAAGTTGTCTAAAAATTTGACTTCAACTACACTGTTATAACTACTGCTATACTACAATTTGACTTCGACTTCAACTATATTGTTATAACTACTGTTATACTAAAACTTGACTTTAACTACATTGTTATAACTACTGTTATACTTAAACTTGACTTCAACTACATTGCTATAACTACTGTTATACTAAAATTTGACTTTAACTACATTGTTATAACTACTGTTATACTAAAATTTGACTTCAATAACGTTGTTTTAACTACTATTACTACACTGTAAAAAATTTTGCAGCATGTTGAATACTAATATTGCTTATAATTGCTGCTACTTTTTAACATGAACTTCTTTAACTGGATGACGTGCTTTAACTTAAGCGAAAACACTTTTTCAGGTGGCAGCAAACTAGAGCATCGTTGAATAGAAATGCCTGAAAATGTACTGAAACTAATAAATATAGCAATGCCATAATACTCTCGCAAATTAAATAAAAAAAGCTTCCTTGTTACTTTTAAGGAATGCTCTCGTGTTCATTACTGTTCGATTTACATGGGAAATATCAGTGGGATTCTGGCAGTGAAAAGGGTTAATCTATTTCATTCAACTTAAAAGACACATTCAGTGAGCTTTTCAGACTATTTATGGCTATGCTAAATGTTTACAACACTCATGCAACTCTGGCTCACGAGAATAAGTTCAGTAAATTTTTACCCGGGGGTGACAGTTACATAACAGAACAGGAACTCGGGTAGAACAAATAAGCACACGTTCCGGACGCGTCATGTCCAATTCTCGAACAAGACGTACCATAAACAATCTCAGAACTCTGGTCTCCAGACATATACTGATGGACAACTACAACAAAAAAGCACGTAAATTCCCCAGACATGCAATACCAAAAACAACCGAAAATCCTACCGTAAATTCTACTTCTTTTTTTTTTTTTTTTTTTTCTTTCTTCCAAACTACTTTCTTCCTAAAGTCAGAAAATGTTCGAAATTCGTGTACAAGTGCTCGCTTTCAGAATTTTTTTTTCTTCTTTCTGTTGAAAAGAAGTTATGTCTTTTCTCATGGTCCGATGATAGCTAATGAACAAGAAAACAAAAGTTGGGGTTGGGGGCAGTAGCAGGACAACGGAACAGATTCAAAATCATTCTGCTAACCCCCCACGTGCACTCTTGTTCCGTTGTCAAGTAGAGGAGTAATTAATGGTAGCTATAAAAATGACGACGCTACCAGAGAACAGAAATTTATGAATTAAATAGAACAGAACAACCAAGGACGCTGAGAGTCGTGATAATTTTGAGGTGTTTCGCGGAACAATATAGCCTTGCTATGTATTTAGGCTATATATGATTGGTTGTTCATTTAGTAATGCAGGACTTAAGAGGACGCCACACCACGGGAGAAATTTTTCGTCGCAAATTCTCTTCCATCCTCGTGTCTATTTTAAAATTTAAAATATAAGCAAAGTAAGTTCAGATAAAGGTATAGTAATCCTTGATTTCAGATACTGAAAAGAAATTTTCAAAATATCCAAATAAAAATAAATTATAAGACGATAACTTAGGATTACGCAATGGATCAGTTCTCTTCCTCTAATTTGTTTGCTTTTTGATATTTTGATTTTTTTTTATTTATTTATTATTATTATTATTTAATTATTTATTTATTTTTAAAATTGAAACTTCATGGCTTACTCCATGTTTGCCCGAACTCATTTTTTCTTTCTTTATATTTTAGATTAATAATGGAGGTAGGTGAAAGAGAATTTACGACGAAAAGTTTCTCCCATGTTATGGCGTCCTTTGGGTGAAACTCGAAATAGTGGCGATAGAAGGGGAATATTCTAAATGTTACTTTTAATCTTCTTCATTTAATATTCACACAGAAACTGATTATGGATATTTTATTTGCTCATCAGTATCTTTCGATACTTGTAAAACCTATGGCAGACGCCCAATCTCAACTTGAGATATAAATCGAGTGATATTTTAGATTCTATGTAATTTTTTTCTGAAAAAATTTTACCAATGCTGTTATACTATAAAAAAAAATTTTTAAACGATAGTTAAATAATATACATTTGTTTGTTATAAGATTTTTGATAAATATCGTAGTTTTCATGCAATTAAACGTTTTATGAATTTTTCAGCAACATCCAGTTTGGTTTCCTTAAGTTTAAAATGTAATAAAATTGAATTTAAAAAAAGTATATATATATAAATGTCTCGTTTTAGCTTACTTACTCAAAATCACAAATCATTTGATTTTATTGTTTTAAAGCATCCGTAGAAATTCCAAAAATAATAGAGCACTATTTATCCTTATGTAATTATACCACCCCATTATTTTGCATCTCTTTTTAACGACATTGTCTTCAATTTAGCAGGATTTTTACACTTTAATGACAATATCAAACTCAATGAATAATTCTCTCGATTTTCGAATAGTTTTATGTGTCCATAATATGCAATGTTCGAGTGAATTTTTAAATAGTATTTTATTAATTATACCACAAGTAATTATAAAGTAATTATACTAATTAAATAATTGGGTACTTGCATTTCAAGAAGACCTCCCATACCCACACACGTGACCTATGACGTCAGTGACAGCTAATCTTTATCAGCAAAATGGCACATTGAAGTTGAGTTAAGTTTCTCTTCATAAGTTAGAATGTTAATTAATGATAAGTTAATTAAATACAGAGCCGTATCGCACATCGAATTAGTGAAAATGTAATCTCGTTTACTTCTTTTACTATTTTATTGTAACCGTGATGTATTTTTGTTTTGTGTACCTGCCAACTTCGATGCATAATTAAATTATGTGCCCGTCTTTGTGTTCAAGTTTCTGTGTAAATATATAGGGAAAGAATCAAAATCTTTGAGAAGAAAATCTTCTTGAAAGAATTTAGAATGTGTCACTTCAGAGAGTTGATACTTGACGGGCTGGGCCTACTCGAAATATAATGGAAAGAACAGTTGCGTACTTAAAAAAAAAGGCACGTTTTAACAACCAATCAGGATTGAGATACCCACACTACGTCACTTGCAGGCATCTCATTTATACAAAACTTTTGCTTCATTTTACGTCGACTGTAATCAACTCACAATATTCACAAAAATTGCATGTCATACACTAAGAAGTGCTTTTCTATAAGATGACAGTACCTTCAAAGCTTTTAAATAAACGAACAAACTACCTATTCAATATGTTTATCACGCCTATAGACCCCCTCCGTACTTGCCATACGTGGGTAGATAGAGTAGAGTTGAGATGTATAACCGTAAAACGGTGGCCGCTCACTTTAATCCCTTAAAAAATGAGACAGGCTAACTTCAGCATTCATTTTGAAGGTTGCACTCTCTTCTTTTCCGTTCCCTGGTGCACCATTGAAAGAACAATAAAAAGACAATAAAAGTTCCTTTTTTTTTTAACATTTAGAATAAAAAGAAACTTCTGAGTTAAGTCATTTACGATTGCAATTCAGCCAAGCCTAGTGAGTCCGATCATTTTTCAAGAAAAGCTGAAAGCTAAGGGCAAAGAAGATGAATGGTTTATTCAGTTTAAAAGCGCGACCTGCTCTCCAGTTTATAGAAGCTTGTGGTTCCGAAATTCAAGCCACCCAAAGCATTTGCTGAAAGGCCGTAAATTTTACTTAGCGGTTGACAAGTTTTCCTTAACTTTTATTTGGCTAGTTTTTTTTTTTTCTTCTGTTGGCGATCTGACAAAAGAAAATCTTCACTCCAAAGAAGAGGCTTTGAAAAAAAGAATTTCGCGTGCTGCCCACGCGCCTTGCTTGCTTCGAGTAGATGAACATGGCTTGTTTAAATGAATAGGGTAGAATCAGAGGTCGAAAAACTACATTTTCTTTGCAGTTAACTACAACTACTTTATTACAATTGTAGTTAACTACAACTACTTTACAATTGCAGTTAGCTACAACTACTTTATTATAATTTTAGTTAACTACAACTGCAGAAATTTTATTACAAATGTTGTTAACTACAAGTACTTTATTGTAATTGTAGTTAACTACAGCTGCAATTACTTTATTACAATAGTTAACTGCAACTACAACAACTTTATTACAATTGCAGTTCTACAACAACTACTTTATTACGATTGTAGTTAACTACAACTACTTTATTACGATTGTAGTTAACTACAACTACTTTATTACGATTGTAGTTAACTACAACTACTTTATTACGATTGTAGTTAACTACAACTACTTTATTACGATTGTAGTTAACTACAACTACTTTATTACGATTGTAGTCAACTACAACTACTTTATTACAATTGTAGTTAACTACACCTACTTTATTACAATTGTAGTTAACTACACCTACTTTATTACAATTGTAGTTAACTACAACTACTTTATTACTATTGTATTTAACTGCAACTGCAATTACTTTTTTTTAAATGTAGCGACTACAAAAAATGTAGCGACTACAAACTACTTTCGAAATATAGCTACTACTTCGGGACTTTTAGAAAACAAACTTAACTGGAAAACTTAATTTTCACCAATATTCAAAATGGTTTTGAATAAAAAATTGGCTTGGTTGAATATGAGTAGATAGTAAGAAATCTTAATTCATGTGTTTACATGAAATAGTTTTTTTTTTTTTTTTTGTTTGAATTTGTTCTTTTAACTTTCAAACTCTATGCTTTTCTCGAAAGTGACATCGACAGTGACATTATAAAATATTTGTGATTTTAAAGTGAACAATGCTTTTTTATATCCTCCAAGAAATAAAGTTAAGTGCGAAAAACAAAAAAAGGACCACCCTGATTAACTTTGGATCTAATAGATTAGATCTTCACGATCTAGGACTCAATCTTAATGGTTTATAGGGGTGGCAGCAAATATGCTAATTAATTAGTGCAGACGATATTACAAGTTACGAAATCAGAGGCAAAAGCGTATTTTATGATTTCTGTGAAATCGAATTTTTAAAAAGTCACATATTTATAGTTAGATTTCTCAGGAGCGTAGATTGCTCACGTTAACAAGCCCGCAAGAAATTTGCACCAATCAGGTTGGAAAAATTTTTTGCGTTTGAACTCTCTTTCTTTATTTAACTAACTTTAAAAGTAGTCGCTAGGAATCGCTACAAACTAGTGTTTTTTTTTATCGCACTACTCAATACACTACTTCTTTTAAAATGTAGCGCACTACACTACTAGCTGCAGAAAAAAGTAACAACTACAGCAGTTTCACTACTTGTAGCGCGCTACTTCCGATCACTGGGTAGAATAAAGTAGTTAACTACGTAATGTTTTTTTTAAAGTAGTTTGCTGGTTGTTTTTGTAATGATGTAATAATAGTTTAAAGATTGTTGTATTGCATGTTATATAGTGGAAGGAAAACTACAGAATATCGTTTAAATTTAGTATAGTGGAAGGAAAACTACAGAATATCGTTTAAATTTAGTATAGTGGAAGGAAAACTACAGAATATCATTGAAATTTAGTATATAGTGGAAGGAAAACTACAGAATATCGTTTAAATTTAGTATATAGTGGAAGGAAAACTACAGAATATCATTGAAATTTAGTATATAGTGGAAGAAAAACTACAGAATATCATTTAAATTTAGTATATAGTGGAAGGAAAACTACAGAATATCATTTAAATTTAGTATATAGTGGAAGGAAAACTACCGAATATCATTTAAATTTAGTATATAGTGGAAGGAAAACTACAGAATATCATTTAAATTTAGTATATAGTGGAAGGAAAACTACAGAATATCATTGAAATTTAGTATATAGTGGAAGGAAAACTACAGAATATCATTGAAATTTAGTATATAGTGGAAGGAAAACTACAGAATATCATTGAAATTTAGTATATAGTGGAAGGAAAACTACAGAATATCATTGAAATTTAGTATATAGTGGAAGGAAAACTACATAATATCGTTTAAATTTAGTTTAAAAATAGTAACGAACGAAAATGAATAAACGTATGTCTACAGAGAAGTACAGTGCTTAAACGGTCCACTCTGAATAGCTTTTGATCAACCTTCACGTTTTAGGATTCAATGTTGAAAGTTTGAGGGGGTGACATAAAATGTGCAAATTAATTAGTGCTGAAGATATTTTAAATTAGGAAATCAGATACAATAACGTATTTTCTCTGAATAAACATGCCTTTTTTACGACTGATTCGGATTTCTGTTTCCCAAAATATGGTAGAAACTATCAGGGAAATACGGTCCCGATAGTTTGGTCAGCAGATAGGTCCAAAGTTTGATCCTCTTTTTGTTAATTTTATTGTGTGCGTATTTCGCCGTATCTCGAGACCTTTTTAAGCGAGTTGAGAATTTTTTACGCACAATTGTAATTCCAAGAAAAATATTACTTTAAGTAAATATTAACTATTTTTTATTATTTTATTTAGTAATAGTCGAAAAAATTTTGAAATTTAAAATATAAAATTATTTGCATCATTTTAAGGAATGTAAATTTTACATGGTAAAATACAAAATTTGAGCGAAATCGGTTGAATAGTTTCTGAAAAATCGGATCTTCAAACCATTAACAGTGCGATATTTATCGTGCGCGAAAGACTTCTTTGATTTCGCTTCAAATTCTTGCCCCCAAAGAAATGCTATTCGTTGCACATGTAAAAAAAAAAAAAAAAAAAAAAAAAAAAAAAAAAAAAAAAATTAACCAAAATTACTTGATGAAATCAAAACCACTTGAAAATAAGGGTTGCAGAAAATTTGAATGATACTGTTTCTAGTTGGGTAGATATAAACATTTAGATTTAAAAATGTGTTGCTGTTAAATGTTTAGCATATATTTAATGTGCATTCTAACATCGGAGGAATTATTGAAACAGTTTTTTTATTAGGCTCTAAAACACGAATTATATCTTACGTAGGAGTACATATTACAGATGAATGGATTTTAAGTAAGCATGATATCTTAAAGTGCAGTGCTATACACTAAAGTTTACGCCCGCACTTTAAAGGAAAGTGCAAACGAAATTTATGGAAGACTATTTTTCTTTTGATAAACACCCACGCTTTTGAATATACCTTTTAGGACTAATCTTCCACCAATTGGGCAGCTTGGAGAAAGGCTCGTGGCACGAGGACCACCCCTGTGATCTGTCCCATACCGAAAATCGTAAAAAAGCAAATAAAACTCCAGAATGAGGGGACCATCGTAAAAAAAGGGATGTCCCGGTAACTTATTCAACTTCTGGGTGGCTGCTCTATTAGAAGACAACCTCTGACAGCGACAAATGGAACAACAAAAGAAGCTTTTATTCTTTACATAAAAACACACATAGAACATTTTTAATAGATATATTTAAATTTTATAACTGTATGATTTATTTTAGAATTTCCTTTTCTTTTATCGAGCTTCAAATGTTTGGTTTTTAAGTAAAGTTTTGGAAAGAAAGTGCAATATCGTTTTGTTTTTAAGTGGCGTTGAAAAACTATATGTTTATAAATATCGTTTTGTTTTTAAGCGGCATTGAAAAACTGTATGGTTACAAATATCGTTTTGTTATTAAGTGGCATTGAAAAACTGTATGCTTACAAATAACAAAAAAAAAAAAATAAATAATAATAATAATAATAATAATTACGTTTTGTTTTTAAGTTACATTGAAAAACTGTATGTTTACAAATATCGTTTGGTTTTTAAATGGAATTGTAAAAATGTATGTTTACAAATATCGTTTTGTTACGTAGCTTTTAAGAACTAGGTACATTTACAAATATCGTTTTGTGTGTATCGTTTTTAAGCACCATAGAAAAATTAAGAATTTTTGTAAAAATAATTTTAATAAGTAGAATGAGTTAAAATCCACTCAAATAACAAGATAATTATGTTATAAAACTTAAAAAAACTTTATTGGAATTAGAAACTTCGATCAAAAAGAGTAAATCCAATCATAATTTTACAAAGCAATCTCTTTGTAGTCATACAAACCGAAAAACAATCGTAAAATATTATTTTTTAAATAACAAAATTGCATCAGATGTTGTCAAATATTACAGACGTTGGATCGAAATAAGATTTTTTAAATCTGTAACATTTATGTCCAGTCAATAATCCATAATTTATTTAATATTTTGATTGTTTATATGAAATTATTTGTGTAAAATGCTAATGAAATAAAAGTAAACTTGAAAGAAAAATATTTTTTCAATAACAAATAATGTATTGAATAATTAAATTATGAAAAGGGTATGCATTGATAAAAAAAATAAAAAAAAGTATTTTTCAGATAATTTTTTAATTCAAAAGAAAAATAGCTAAATTCAAGAAAAATTGCATTTTTCTAATTACTATTTTCAATGTTTATAACAGTTCTTTTTTTAATAACCGTAATTCAACTAATTTTATTCATTTTCAGTAAATGCGTAACCCTCCCCCCCAAAAAAACAAAATCACAATATTAAATATTTCATTTTCACCTTTAGTATTGTTAAAATAATTAATAGTTTACATATATATGCGAGGGTTCTGTCAAAAGAAGTTCGATATTCTAAGGTTCCACTGCAAAAGGAAAAAAAAAAATGGAAACTGCTTGTCAAGACAAGACAACATAAAAAAAAAAAAAAACTGTCAGCATTTTTTTTTTTTTTAAATATTAAATAAAAATCAGCACACTTTTTGTAAAGGTTGCAACCTTGCTATGTAACAATTGCCCCCTTTTCCTGAATTTAGTCTTGACAATTGAGCAATTAAAAAAAAAAAAAAATATGCATTTATACAGCTTAGCGATGGTTTACATTACTTCGCCAACATTCAGGGCCATTTATTAAGATACATATTAAAGTTTATGAGCAGAGCGCGACCGCTATTAAAAACGCCACAAAATCCTGTCGTAAAGTAGGGACCGAATTTTCGTCCAAATGATTCTCTTGCCGTCATTTCTAATTAATGACGACATTTAATGACGTCCAACTCAACGCATCAATTTATGACCCGTTTTAATACGAGGTGCCTTAAAACATCAACGTTTAGCGCGCCAAACAGCCCCATCAAACGTCTGCTCTGCATGACGTGTCTGATTAAAGCCTTTTTTTAATAGTTGTTCCACAGCGCCATCCTCCGGAAAGAAACAGTTAATATTGCGTTTACTACAAAACACAATTTACACTTTTGAAAGTACAATATATTGGACACCATTTGGTACAATTTTATTACTTAATATTTAAAGTTTTTTTTTTTTTTTTTTTTTTGTTTTTTTGTTCTGTTAGAATGACTTTACAATTGCCACTTTAAAAACGAATTTAGATTTTAAATAAATAATCCCCAGAAACTGAAGCGGTAAAATATTACTGCATTAAGAACTTCATTTGTTTCAAAAATATACAAATTGGAAACTTGTTTCAAACGCTCAGGAAAAAAAAGAAGAAAAAAAAGCTCCCATTTTCAAGACTTGCCAGACATGAAAACCTTATTCTAGTCCAAGTCTGACAAATCTCGTAAATGGGTGCCTATTTTTGAGCGCTTGAAACATAACTTTTAATTCCAATTTGTTATTAATTAAACTTTAATTTCAAATTAAATGAACTTTGTAGCACTAGACGTCCCAAGGAAGCCATTTTGACTGCTTTTTAATTTCAATTAGAAAAACAATGATGTATGAAATGACACAATTTCTTAGAATTTTGTAACTTTTTGTAGATCGTATAATTTTTTTTTACTGTTAATATTTACTAATAAAATGTTATATAACTGTAAATGATATTAAAAAGTATTAAAAATTAATTTTAAACAAACTTCTTTACACATTAGTTATTCTTTCACAATCCAGTCGTTGTGACTGCTTTTGGGCAATATAGGTATATACTAAGTTTCACTCTTTTTAGTGTTAATCGATTAATATAATTGGATTTATTACTTTCGTTAATCAGAGTTCAATAGAGCTTAATATTTAGATCAAGTTAATCATAACTTTATATTTAAAGTTTTCTTTGCTCGTTAGTAGGTCTTAGCAAATGCCTTCGTAAAAATAGAAATAGATTTTAAATAATCCCAAGAAACTGAAGGGGTTAAATATTATAAAATTGAAAACTTCATTTGTTTCAAAAACATACAAATTGGAATTAACAGTAATTATGTTTCAAGCGTTTAAAAATAGGCGTCTCTATCTTTTCGCTTGCATTTTCAAGACTTGCCAGATGTGAAAGTCTTATTTCATATCTTATTCTAGTTCACGTCTGACAAGTGTTGAAAATGGAAGCTTATTTTTGATCGCTTGAAACATAATGACTGTAAATTTCAATTTGCATATTTTCAAATTAAATGAAGTTTTTTAAATCAGGTAATATAATTGGTTTTATTACCTTCGTTAATCGGGGTTTATAATGACAATAAAAATTATATGAAAAGGTAGATTCATGGCGTATAATAATGTTGAACAAAAAAAAAATAATAATAATAATTGATGATTCAAGCTATCGAAACGAAATGCGAAGGAACATACAATACGCGAAAAGAGTATAAAGACAATATTAAATTGAATGAAAAGTATACTTTATTTTTATTTTATCTAAATGAAATTTTTATATGTTTGACTTCTTTCACAATCTTTCACAATATGGCGCATGCAAAACAAAATTCGGCTGTCAACTATATATTGTATGAATGAGCTGAAATGACGTTTTCGTTTAAATAAAAAACAAAAACACGAAAATAAACGTTGAGAATAGTTATCAGATCTGTATGACAAAACTAATGGAAAAGTGATTGGATATAAATTTTATTGCAGAGTAACATAACTGATAATGTTGTTCTAACTCTCGGAACCCCTGTGACCTTCCAACGGAACCGAAAAGTTCCACGGAACACCATATCGGAACCGCGGCATTAGACTTCGCCTAAACTACATTTCTACTACCACTACACCATCATCTGGTCCTGCAATTTATTTTAATTTATAACCGTCGTTAATCAGCCGACACAATTTTTTGGGTTTACGACTACTGTTGTTTAACTCAGTAGCCTTGTAATTTTGAACATAATCCAGAAGACAAGGAATTGGGTATATAAGGGTATTGGGTAAGGATATTGGGAGAAATTTGCCTTCGTGGTAGACTTTTTTGATGGAACAAACACGCATTTGCGTTACATAGAGAGGAAAACCACGAGAACCTCCCATGGTTAGCTTTACGGCAAGGGGACTCTAACTCATGATCCGTCTATAACTGAGGATATTTTATATCAGCACTGTGGTCAGTACAAGCCGGATGAGGAATTCGTATTGACCAGTGATCGCTGGGATTCGAACCTGGTTCACCTCATTCGAAGGTGCATGCTCTATCCCCTGCGCCATTGCGGCTCTGGTCCTGCAATTGCTAAATTTTGTCCATGCGATATTTGCCAAGCGAGATTAGACTTTGTTTTTTGCCAAATGAGTCACGATGTATGAATGAGTCACGATGTATTTTGCCTCTCCATATGAAGACGGGGAAAGATGACTATCATCACAGCTACTACTGCATACTTACGGAGGAAATAATCTTCGCTCCAGCTTGCAGACATCGATGTACTATCGAGCACAATGTTAGACATCGATGTACTATCGAGGACAATGCTAGACATCGATGTACTGTCGAGGACAATGCTAGACATCGATGTCAGCGATGTATCGGGAAATATCGTACACATCTCAGTAAATCACAATTTCTGATGCTTCGAAAAACTGCCAATCCAAACATCGGGCAGGAGATGATTGCATGGAATCAATATTTTCCGATGCATCTATTTATCGCCCAGTCATATATATATATAATATATAATATTATGAGATGTAACATTGTATACGACTTCTCACTCCACTTCGCTTGTTTAAGGTATTGCCGGAAGCTATAAAACAGCATATACAAGAAAATCTCATCTATATGTCGTCTCTCAAAAGCCATTTCCGCCACGAAATCCTAATTAAAAATCAATTTGTCGTGTCGGGGGCGTCGAGTGAAGAATGGTTCATACGAAATCGTCATCATGCGATAGCCATCTTCGAACAGAAGGGATGGTCTTTGGAAGGAACAGGCGGCTAAGACAAGGCTGCGCGTCTTGTCCGTCATAAGACTGTCACCACTGATAAGCCATCTCTTTCTTCTTTTTTTCTTTTAAAGGATGGAACAGCCTTAAATGCCACTCGAAACATAACACTAGGTGTCATAATTCGCCATTCCCCCCCCCCTCTTCATCTTCCGCTGGTCTCGCGTAATTTGTGGAGGAAATCTGGAATGAGGACCTTGGACAATGGGTCAGATTGTTTGGCAGTTTTTTTGGAGAAGGCAGCAGTTGTTGCAAATTAATTTGGCTTAACGAGTTTTGAGTGTAGTTGCAATCCAAGAGATCTTTTCGATAATTTTTTTGTCTGGCTTTTACCTTGAAAATGAGAAGGGTCCTTTTCAAAAAATTTGCAAGTATCGTTTGTATTTTCTTTTTACTGTCTAGCAAGAATAAGAATAATCTGATAAAATGAATCACATGATAAAAATAATTTAGAAGATATTTATTGCGATGTATTTACTTAACCTTTATATAATAACAGCCAATATTTGAATTTAAATATTTAATATAGCATAATTACTAAATATAGGTAGAAGGTATCATTCGTTTACCGTTTCCCACAAATTATAATCCATAAAAAATTTTACTAAAGCAAAAAACGACGTTGATAAAGTACAAATGAAAATACATAAATTTGCATATTATAGTTTCTGTTCTATAAACAAATAATAAAAGACTCAAGACACTGAGGAAGGTTTCTGTATATAGAACTGAAACTTTAGTATGTCCATTTTTTATATCCGTCGTTGAACAGCAGACCCAGTTTTTGGGTTTACGACTACTAATGTTCAACTCCGTAGACTTGCAATTTTGAACCCAATACAGAAGACAAGGAAACATCTGGATCTGTGCCCCCCAGAGGTATGATTTGTTATGGGAACATGGAGGACTTTGTGACTTCACAGATTTAATGTGCATCAGTCAAAATTGACGACACGGGGAGTCTTCGGCTTGCGGGGATCGAATCCACTACCTCTTGGATATGGGCCCAGTGCCCTACCAACCAGGCTATCCCGGCCCTTAGTATGTCCATTGATGGCCCTTAATTCATGGTTTATTCACATAGTTTGTTTTAGTCTACATAACACATCCCATAACGTACTATTATTTGAGTACACCGTGCCAAATAGTAGTGCGCATCCTATTATTTGTTAGATATAAAAATTTTGTTATAAATAAAATGCCTGAATAAATAATAGTTTAGAAATAACTTCTAAAATCTTTTGACCTCTAAAATTAAATTAACAATTTTGAAGTGTAAAATTTTCCAGTTAAATTATAAGAAAACGGAAATGCTGTTGTCTAAGCAATACAATACAAGTGCATATGTGACAGACTGTATGTTGTACTAAGAATTAGATTATGGAATTAAACAGTTTTTAAAAATGTACAAGTCTAGGCTGAAGTGGATCTAGTTCATTTTTACGAATAGATAGTAATGCTGTTATACTGAGCTAAAGAAGAACATAGTTTGAGTATTTTTAATAAATGCTAAATGGTGAGTCGTGATGGCTCAGAGGATAGAGTTTTCGCTTTCCAATGAGGAGAACCGGGTTCGAATTCCAGCGATGGCTGATTCAACGAATTCCGCACTCACCGACCACAGTGGTGACGTAAAATATACTCAGTGGTAGACGGATCACGGGTTAGAGTCCACTTGCCGCCAGGCTAATCATGGGAGGCTCACGTGGTTTTCCTCTCCATGTAACGCAAATGCGGGTTAGTTCCATCAAAAAGCCCTCTACGAAGGCGAATTTCCCATAATACTTCATCCAGGAGTTCCCTTGTCTTCTAGATGGTGTTCAAAATTACAAGGCTACGGAGTTGAACATTCGTAGTCGTAAACTCTAAATTGGGTCGGCTGTTTAAGGACTGTTATAAAATTAAATAAAATGCTAAATTGTAGACTGAGATGAACTTAATAATAATTTTATTTGTATTTCAAGTTATTCAATTTACTTTAACCCATTTATGTCCAGGCACAAATCGCGGTCTGTATATGAAAAACCACTTAAAAAAAAAAAAAAAGAAAAGAAAAGAAAACACGGTTGTATATATTAATTTATATAAAGTAGATAATTCTTTCGTTTACCTACCACTTGAGATTTAAAAAAAGTAATGTGCCTTACTTCAGATCCAACTCCGAACTTTAATGGTAGACAGAGCCATCTTGTTTCTGCAGAATTAATCCCAGCTACCAATTTTTTGAAAAAAGTTAATGATCTCTTAAAAGGACGCTAGATGCAAATGTGTTAATTAAATAACCTTCTCAACTAGTTTTTTTTTTTTTTTTTTTTTTTTTTTTAAATTATAAACTCTTATTCACCGTAAAAAATTTTAGTGGATCTTGAAGATGAGGACAACTACTTTGCCTCAAAGTCGTGGGCCTCGCAGGGGTCCAATTTTTGAAGAGGTCAAATTCACTCACATTATTCTTCCAAATTTCACAAATAAGAAAAAAAAAAAAAAAAAAAATCCCAATTCTGCCAAATGAGCAGTAGTGGTTCGGGGGATCGAGCGTTCGCCTTCCTATGAGGTGACAGAAGTAAAAAAAAATAATAATAATAATAATAATAATAATTCTCGATTCTTTAATAATTACAATCTTTAATATGAGAAGCGCGTTCAATTAACCTATATGTATTCATTAATTAGGTAATTCAGAACTCCTCTTGCAGTTTCGAGTTATGATGAGTTAATCTAATTTTTTGTTTTATCGTCTAAATAATCTGCCATGATTAATTTGCAGATGATTTTTTAGAGAGTCACACGGGACTAGAATACAAAACTTTATGGGCGATAGAGTAATGTGTAGACTTATGATAACGCTGACTATTTGCTGCTATTCTACAACCCAAGAATTTATTCTTTTTTTTTTTTTTTTCTAACTCGCATTATCAGAGCTTAAGGATGGTTTCAATCATTAGATAAGCGACAACGAGACGCCACATGCAGTTTTACTGCTGCACATTTCGAGCTTTTTTAAATTGCCATATTTCAAAGACGTTCCTGCAATTTCAAAAGTGAATCATTATTACAGTTTGATTATTAACCCAGAGATCGCGCTAAGAATTAGCCATCTCGCCAAATGCGATAAAATCGTAAATTTGGCGAATAAAATTGTGTTTTGGCGAAAGTATTGGTGAATGATTTTTTCCACTCAAAATTACGTCAAAATGAGTTTTTCGAATGAAATCAATATTTTTTATTCGATTATAGTAGTTTTCAGTAGATGCGCCGCATAACCAATAAGAATTAGGCCCAAATAATATAAGACTGAAACAAACTACCATAAAATAGTTTTCTATGGAAAAAAAATGAATCATAATAAGTTGCTAAGATTTGCATTTGGCGAAGATTTTCGAAAATTAGCGAATACTTTTAATATTTGGCTAATTTTACTGGCTAAATTAGAAAATCCTTAGCGCGGGCTAAATTTAGATTGAACATTTTAGTCAAGCAGGGCATTATGCAGTTATTTCAATTGTAACTAAAGTAATCGATGCAAGTTACAAGCTTATTGTTTCTTTATAAGCTTATTGTTCTTTTTGCAAGCTTATTGTATGTTTACAAGCTTATTGTTCTTTTTGCGGATATAATCGGATGAGCTGATGACGTTCCTTATTTCGGTTTCCGGCTTTTTAAGCTTTTTAAATATTTTTTTAAAAATATTTTATTTATTATTAATTTTTCTTCTCCCCTTTACAATTTTATATATTTTTTTCCGTGTCTTCTTTGTATTTTTGACTTATTTTATGGCTTCTATGTACTTGCAGCTTACGCGCAAGTTAATGAAACTTTATATTATATATACCAAATTCATATTTTCAGTGCATTGTGTGATTAAAAAAATATTACAAATAATAATTTAAAAAAATTTCGTGTTATCCGATAACTTAATTTCATAACAGATTAAGTCGTTAGATTAAGTCGTGATTTATGCTGAAGTCAAAGAAATTAATCTACTGAAATCATTAAATCCGATTAAAGGTTTATTTTTCTAAAAGATTTTTTGCCATCCGATTAAAGAGGATAAGAATTCTCATATTTCAGTTTCTTAATGCAATCAGTTTTAATTAAACTGGCATAAAAATATAACGCAAGAAAATACATTCGAAAAAATGTATCCATTATCAATCCAAAATATTTCGGCGAATTCTTGCCAAAATGACTGTAAAATTTAATTTTCATCAATAGCCAGTATTTTTTATTCACTTAAAAACAAGTAATTTAAGAGAAATTTTTTTAGGTAAATCTGGGTTCGTTAAAAACGGTTTCAACTTTATTCAGTTTTTGTTTCTCGAGTTTTTTTTCTTTCCTTGACAAATTTTACATGATATGTATTTCCCCTTCATACCTTTAAAAAATATGAAGGCTTAGCATTATTAGATTAATAAACAAGTAATATATATATATATATATATATATATATATATATATATATATATATATATATATAATTAAAGTTGATTCCTACTTAAGTCAACAAAGAAAAATTTTATTTTAGTTACTTTTTATTAAATAATTACAATATTTTCTCCCATATAAAACTAAAATTAATTAATGAAATTTAATAAATGAATTAATATTTGAAAAAACTGTATTAACATCAAATGGCATCCACTACTAGTTTAAAATTTTTTTATTTGAACTTGAATGGATTAATAAAAAGTTATTTTATTATCGATTGAAAATTTGAACAAGATATATAAATATATATAGGGAAAGTGTGAACTAATGGTAGGAATTGAAAAAATAAAGAGGCTTGGTATCAGACAACTAAAAGTATAAATTTGGTTACGTAGACCATGCGTGCTACCACGTGATGTTCTTTATTGAATTTATCTGACACAGTGAATATAACATAATTAAATATATTAATGTGCACAATAAACTATTTTTCGTTAAAATAGAACAACTATAAGTTAGAAATTATCACTGATGTTATTTTTAAAATGTGTGAAAAACTGTATCGCTTATAGTAAAATTTAAAACAATGACTAACGCTTAACCAATCATAAAATAACATTTCGTTTTTCGCTTATTCCTATTTAATTAATGAACTAATATTTGAAAAAACTGTATTAACAACAAGTGTCATCCCCTACAAGTTCGAAAAAATGTACTTGAACTTGAGTGGATGAATAATAAGTATTTTATTAGTGACTGAAAATTTGTACAAGTTACGGAGAGAGTAACTAATAGTAGGAATTGAATAACAAAATTATTTTTTAAAAAAAGGGATGATTTTCGAAAATACAAGTTTTTTCGTGTTTTTGGAAATTAAATATAAGCTCGAAAGTTAAAAATTTATATTTTAAATTTTACGATAATGTTGAGCTTAACTTAATTTGAAAAGTATATTTGTGTCAAATTAATGGCGTAAAATAATTTTTGCTGCTATCAATTAATTGACTAACGTTTTTCATAGCCTTAAATCACGAAGAGTGAATATTAGCTGATAAGTATTAAATTATTTGGATTTCGAATGTTTTTTGTTGACCTGTATGTGATAACTCTAAACATATTTTTTGAACAAAGTTTTTCTATAAGGATATTTTGCAAGTTTTGGAAGGACTTATTTAGCTCTAAACGTTTGTTGTCGTAAATAAAAAATTTAAAAAACATTTCTTGAACGCTAATTTTGATAAACTTGTCTTACTAAATGTTAGTTGCTGAGTTTCGATTTGTAACTACTACGTGGTTCGATAATAAATTAAACGAATCAACATTGTTAATAAGAAATCGACTTCAGAAGTTAAAAAAATTTTAAAAACATTTCTTGAACGCTAATTTTGATAAACTTCTCTTACTAAATGTTAGTTGCTAAGTTTTGATATGTAACTACTACGTTGTTCTATAATAAAGGAAGCGAACATTGTCAGAAGGAATAAATGAGCATTGTTAATAAGTAATCGCCTTCAGAAGTTGAAAAAATGTAAAACATTTCTTTAATTTTGATATACTTCTCAAACTAATTGTTAGTTGTTAAGATATGTAACTACTACGTTGTTCTATAATAAATGAAACGAATCAACATTGTTAATAAGGAACCGCCTTCAGAAGTTGACACTTCAATCTACTCAACAAAAGAGTTACGATCTCTTTCCGAAGCATAACTAGTTTCGTGATCTTGGTTTTTATCACGATGAATTTCTATTTTCCAACAGAATAAAATAAATGTCCACTTCAAACAGTTTTCACTTCTCATAAAAACAAATTCTGTTCCATTTTAACTCCAGATAAAAACGTGCCTGGTGACTTCTAGCACCTCATAAAGAAGCAAACTTTCTCATCTTTCACCTCATTTTCCAGCGGAAAAAAATGTATCTACTACTACTTTTTATCTCTTAATTCAGAAAAATGGCGCGTGCTGTGTTTGTTCTATTAATTGTCGTTTTTCGCTACCGAAATACCGAATCAACTACCTGTATCAATTTGTTCCAAGTCATGCGAGCAAACGATTTGCATCTTTATCTCTATGACAGCTCGTCCTTACAACTGTGGAATATTAGTTCATTCTTTTGGAACGATTGCTTCTTCAGAATTCCAAAAACGTGCAATTTCGACATATTTCTCGCAATCTATGCCATTGCCTAATTCAGTTTTAGGTGATAATGCTCAAAATTTTTATTACTTAAGCAGCCAACTTTTAGATGTTATCTTGTTAAACGCGAATGTTGAAGGTAATGTGCATTTTAATTGGAATTCACAATGATAAAATTCCCTTTTTTTCCCTTCACATTTCCTTTTGATATTGCCGCTTAATGAGTGAAAAACTTTCCTTCATAACTGCTCATATGTTTTCTATTTTTCCTTATTGTATGTACCATGAGTTAAACAGAAGAAAATAGTTTCTTCTGCATTATATTTTAATAATATGCAATTATAATATGAAATATAATCTTTTAATAATATGAAATTAATTTTTTTAACCGTTAAGATTAGTGTATACAGAATGCAAAGTGAAAAAGTAAATTTTATGAATAATTTTTGATTGGATGATTGGATTTTCGCGTAGTATAAGTCAATCTTAATGGTTTGATGATATATCCATATAACCTAAAATGTGTTAATTAATGCAGTTAATTAATTTAAGCAATTAATTAATTAATTAAACTTATAATTGCACTAAATAATTAGCGAGATTAATCAGTGCATTTTTAATTACGAAATCAGACAAAAAATTTTGCTTTCTTTAAAAAATTATACCTCTGTTTCGACGCTTGCTGGACCCTCAAAATATGCCAGAGGGTGAAATTTCAATTTGTTAATTTGGCTCCAATAATATAGGTAAATGAGCAACCAAAAGTTTGCACTTTTTCTTTTATAACCGTTGTTGAGCAGCAGACCCAATTTTGGGCTTACGACTACTAATGTTAAACTCCGTAGCCTTGTAATTTTGAACCCAATCCAGAAGACAAGGGAACATCTGGATAAAGTATTGGGAGAAATTTGCCTCCGTGGAGGACTTCTTGATGGAACTAACCCTCATCTGCGTTACATGGAGAAGAAAACCAAGAAAACCTCCCATGGTTAATCTGACTGGAAAGGGACTCTATCCCACTGAGGATATTTTACGTCAGCACTGTGGTCGGTGCTAGCCGGGGAAGGAATTCGTATCGACAAGCCATCGTTGGGATTTGAGCCCGATTTACCTCATTGGAAGGCGAACGCTCTATCCCCTGAACCATCACGGCTCTGGATTCTATATTGTTGATTTTAATTGCTGTCGCTAATTTTTGTGTATTTTGCCGTAACTCAAGAACTTTTCAAGAGAATCAAATTTTTTAATTGTAATTTACTTCGCTAAAAAAAATTCCATTCAAAAATAACAATAATTTAATAATTTTTAAATAAAATTCGAAAAATCATTTGATTTGTAAAATAAACATATTTTTACGTCATTTTAAACTATGTATGTTAAAATAGCTAAATACAAAATTTGTACGAAATTAATTGAATAGTTCTTCAGAAGTAAAATTTTAAAAATATCGCTTTTATAACTCAGAAACTGTTCGACCGATTTCGTTAAATTTTGTATTTATTTCATTTAAAATTGCAGTTCGTTACATAGTAAACAATTGCTTTTTATCACTCAAAATTTTAAAAAATGAAATAAAAACACAGAATAAAAGAAATAGAGGAAAGCTGCCTAAATCGTACCACCTTTGATTTCTAAAAAAGCATTTAGGGTAGTATCCCCTAGCGGATAAATTAGGAAGCTTCTTTCCAAGTAGAGATCCAGGCAAACGAATCGAGTCTTTTTGTACAACGCTTTAAATTTTATTAAGTTTATTCAGGAATATACCATAATTTTTTTTTTTTTTTAATTTTTTTTTTTGTAATGTTCGACCATCATAACCCAGTCCGAATTCTTGCATTAAGATGATGGTTGTTCATAATCGTTCTAACATTTGATTTCGAAGATACGATTATGGAAATTCGTGATGGCTCAATATGAGCAAACCATCAAAACAAGTTGCTGTTCTTATGATGCACCATCGTAAATCAGTCCAAATTCCTACTTTGAGGTGATGGTTACTTATGTTGGTTACTATATAATGGTTCAAGATGTAATTATTGATGGTTACCATCAAGAATATGTTGGTCCATCAATGGAAAACCATCAAGAATTTTAACTTGGACTGATGCCCCATAATGGAAAATAAAATAATTCAATACCTCAAAAGTTCAAAAATTGAAATAAAATCCAGTAAAACACAAGTCAAAATAAAAGTCACTAAGAAATGTGATAATTCTCGTCTAAGTTTATAAGTGAAAAACTTATTTAAAATTTTTTTTTTCTAATTTTCTTTTGTGTTTACTCAGTATTTTGTCTGTGCTTGTCGCTTACGAATATTTTTAAAAAAAAAAAAAAAAAAAAAAAAAAAACCTGTGGCGTGACTACCACTATAAATATTAAATACCAATTCACTAGTATATAAGACATATTAACGTGATTTTATCTTGAGGTATCTTTTGATAGATGAAAGTTGACATAGACAATAATTAAATCCTCTCAAGACAATTCAGAAATGAGCATGATTCCGAAAGCAGTTTAAGTGACGAAAGCTCTTTGTGGAAACTTGTGGCATTGACGTTACTTATCACGTGACTAATTAGTTACCGAGACTTGCAAAGATTCCGAATATCAGGTATAATTTGTCTGCAGAAAGAACTTCCCTCAACACGAAGTCTAAGGCCGTCTTTCGCTATGGAAACAAGAGATAGCGAATTTCGAAGAAGGGAGCTTCTTTCTCGTCTGATTCTTTTTCTCTTGCCGACCCGAATCACAAACTGTCTTAAATAATGACCCAACGCCCCTACTTGAAATATTTAAATCTCGTAACCATAGTCCCCACCACCACTCCAGGCGAATGGCTAGGGGAGTTATTGAAATAGACGAACTATAATAGGGCCCCTGGCTCAATGTGAACGAAATATGATTTCATCAAAAATTTTAATTACTGTTCCGGCCGTAATTAAAAGAAAAATTGAAATCACGGTTTACGGTTAATTAAAAGAAAAATTGAATAAACATCAGTCAGAAGATAAGTCGTCAGAAAATAATAAGCAAGTTATATCTGATATCTAGAAATGTCTATTAGATCACGTGACGTGGTTATCAATCCGTGCAAATGTAATTCAATGTCACTGTAACTGCGGCAGAAGCCATAACCGGTTGCGCAACAGGTGGAAATTAAAACAATATAAAATTCATACACGCAGACGAAATCAGTCGTTGATGTTTTACTTTATCGCCTTTATGAGGGCATCTTAAAAATTTCTTCGCTAACAAAATGGCCGCTTCTGAAGTTAACTACAGAAGATAAAAGTATACCGAAAAAAAATTCTATTTGTCCAAGTTATGTCATAAAAAAGCGAAACTACCGAATTCCAGTTAATTTATTTTTTATTCTGACAGTTTTACTACGTTATTCGAGAAGGTTTCTATTCTCAGAAGGCTAGTAAGCAATTAATAATAAAAAATGAAATTTTTTTTAAAAAAAAAGAGAATATTCAAAAAATATTTTTTTTCATTCGGATGATAAAATCACTTATCAGCCAAAAAATATTTTTTTAAGGCTGATATTTTTTTGGAATGCTAGTACAGAATCATTTTTTTAAAAATTATGTTTTACAGAACAAAATATTCCAGTTGAATTATTCTTAAATGATGTTACTTATCGTTATTTTACATTGCATTGAAAGTAAATTTGGTAATTATTTCATACATATTTTAACTCCAAACATAATGTTGTTAAAATATTTTATTATTAGTTCTTTTGCATAATTTTAAATTCAAATACTACAAAATTTCAAGTTTGTATTTAGAATATGCCATGATATTAAGCACCAATATCTAATTACATATTTTTTCATAATTTTTTTTTTTTTTTTTTAACACTGCGTTAAATCTAAAAAATTTAAACTATGCTATCAAATTTCGCTAAAAATTTTGCTAAATCTTTTTTTCTTTTTTTAAAAAAAGGATTCCCTTTAATATTTAACTAGCCATATGTTTGTTGACCTAAACTTATTTTTAAGTGGTTGAAAATACTGAATTAAATTTTAATTTAATGTGTAAATTCTAGAAGAAATTAAATCAACTTATAAAGAAATTCGCCTTTTTCAATCTTTTTTTAAAAAAATTTTTCCACTGAGTTTGCTCTGTTTTTTGATTTTGTAAATCAAACCACCTTAGATTTAAAATCTGCTAAGCGCCTTGTAAATCAAAATGTTTGAGCCACTAATAAAAAATTATTGAAATTATTTTTGCATGATGGTATTGTTGAGTAAGTGAGTTTTATAAATGGATCTTCGAATGTAATCATAGCTCTAGAGATACGCCGAAACACTAATAACTAACACACAGTAATAAAGTGACTTCTTTCCTTAATCAATTATCGAAAGAGAGAAAATTATAAAAATGTTTTTCAATCCCTTTTTATTTAATTTTCACAAATAAATTTATGATAGTTTAAGAGATAGAGCTTTTGCCTCGCAATGAGGTGAACCGGGTTCGAATCCTAGCAATGGCTGGTTGATATGAACTCCGCATCCGTTGTCTCACCGATCACAGTGACGTAAAATATCTTCCGTGTTAGACGGATTATGGGTTAGAGACTAACCTTGGAAAGATTTCGTGGTTTTCCTCTCCATGCAATGTAAATGCGGGCTAGTTCCATCAAAGAAAGTTCTCCATGAAGGCGAAATTTCTTCCAATGCTTGATCCTTAAGTTCCCTTGTCTTCTGGATTGGGTTCAAAATTTCAAGACTACGGACTTGAGCATTGGTAGTCGTCAACTCAAAACATGGGTCGGCTGTTCAACGACTGTTAGGCTGTTATAATAATCTAAGATGGCCTATATAAAGGTCTTCTAACACTGTTAAATTGTAAAGTTACTTTAAATAAATAGTGAAAGGTGAGCTGTGTTGATTGAAAGCCCAAATTAGAATTGATATAGGAAGGATGATTTTTAAAAAAGTCTACTAAAAGTTCATCTAAAGATAATTTGTAGTTCGATGGAACTAATTTTCCAGTCATTTCTTTTTTATGGTCAGACGATCCATAGAAATCTTATCAACCATTCTTCTCCTCTATGACTTCAGATCTCAGGGGAGGGGTGTAGAGCCCCCCTTGTTGCCCATCCATTGTCATTAAGGTGACAGTTGCAGCTATCGAAAAAGCAATTAACTTAAATGTTTGATTCTGTGCAGAGAAAAAGCCCCTCCCAAGGACTGCAGCGACGAATTAACTCGCTTAATTGAATTCCGTATGGAATCGTCTGCGAAAATGGGACAGGCAGCTTTCCTCTCAACTCGAATTCTTCGTAACTGCCTTCTTTTTTGGTAAATGATGAAAGCGATTAGGTAAGGTAATCAGATTTTTCTTCTGTTTGAACTCCGAGTGTTTCTTTATTCTTTTCGCCTTTTAAATTTGCATGATATGTTTGATTACGTCAAAATGAGATAATTTATTACACCACCATTCGTCGGCTTTTTATATTCATTTGTCGGAAATGGGTCGTAAAAAAACATACTTTCTCTGAGTTCATAATTTACGAAAGAGAACAATCTTCGAAGAATTTATTTCAGCATAATTTTTTTTGTTGTAGGAAAGTGATTTATACATTGATTGTTTGAATAATTATTGCTAATTACTTTTCTTTAAAAGAATGTGATTACGTATTATGATGACTGTTTTTTTTATGAAGATTGAAAGTGGGAAATAAAAATTGCTTAATAGAAAATGGTACATAATTGCCAATTACAGTCCCTGTCCAAATCATAGACGCACTATAAGATTCTATGTAAAATCTTATGTATCAGGTGATACTGTACAGCTTTATTGTTTTTACGCGGCTGAAACCGGTTTGCACTTGCTTACGTACATCAATTGGTTACATTGTAATGCAATTATTGTTATTTTTAAATATCAATGATAGTTTGTCACGAAGCGACAGTCGAAATATAATAATCATCTTATATAATCATCTAATAACCAATCATAATAATAATCTTATTATATACAGTCTCTGGCCATATTATTAGACGCATTATAAGATTCTATGTAAAATTAAAATTATCAGGTGATACTATACATCTATATTGTTTTTACTCGGATGAAACTGGTTTGCATTTGTTTACGCTCCTTTATCAATTGGTAAACGTTGTAATGCAATACGTTAAAAATAAATACAAATAGGAAGTATATAAAAAATGTCCTGAATAAAAACCCATTACATGTATGTTTAAATATAAAAGTATCGCCTATAAACTCGTGAAAAACATGTAATTATTAAAAAACTACAATGCGTCTAATATTTTGGAATAATTATCATAGTATACTAATATAATACCTGCTATCATAAATATTCCATATTTATATAATACATCGTCTAATTTATCCAACCGTCGATTTATATTACATATTTAATCAATTGATGCACGAACGTAAACAAGTGCAAACAGTCTCGTAAGAACAATAAAGCTGTATAGTGTCACCTGATAATTAAGATGTTATATAGAGTCTTATAGTGCACTTAATAATTTGGCCAGGGACTGTATTTTAACTTAGAGTTGGATCTTGACTGTATACTACAAAAAAACTCACGAAATTTGTTTCTTGTTTTTCAAATGAACATTTCGTCAAATTGAAGGAGTAATTATATTCACATGTCTGATGATAGAAATTTCGTCAAGAGCTTCTTCTACTACAGTGTAGGCTTCTAGCTACATATCGATTAACATTATGAATACAATGTAAAATTAAAAGGAATGTGAGTGTAACTGAGAGGGACACTCCCGATCTGAACTTGAGAAATCTGCTCACGTAATGAGTGCATCAATCCTTGAGTATTATCTTTGTCAAACGGAGTAAATAGTTTTAAAACTTTAAAAAAAAAAAAAAAAAAAAAAAAGAATTTTTATAAATTTTTAAAATTAATTTACAAGCGAGTAAGGTAGTAATTTTAACAAAAATCATACGATTTAACCTGAAAATAACCACTCGCCACCCGCCGCGAGCCATGGACTGAGATTTAAATAAGCAAATGGTCACTTTTCCCCACGTTTTTTCTTTTTTTTTTTTCTTTTTTTTTTTAATTGTTTACTGATAAAAGTACATCAAAGCAGAAAGATACTCAGGAAAACGTAATTTTCATTAAGATGTCTCCATTCAAAATTTTGATTCATCTATTTGTGGCAGAAAGATTCACGTGGAAGGAGAGTTCTTTAACAATTCACACGTTTCAAAGTTTTGATGTCTACATCAAATATATTTTGCCACCCCCAAATATTTTCAAAGTCAGATGTTTATCTACGTTTTGTAGTATATTTATATTGTTTTTATTACGGAATAAACTTTTTATTGCCGTAGATTATTTCTAATATGATTTCTTTTCTAATATGATTCTATATTACATGATTCTAATATGATTTTACTTCTAACATAATGATAATTATTCTAGTAAGATTATGTCTAATATGATTTTTTTTAAATATGATATTAAAATTTTTCTAATAAGATTATGTCTAATACGATATACGATTTTTTTTTTTTTTAAATATACAATTTAATCCAAGCAAAAAAAAAAAAAAAAAAAAAAAAATTTGCTATAAAAGAAAAAGGAGCTATCGATATCGGTCTTATACTCATATTAGGTTTGAGGAAAAAGCGCCTTATAAGCTATTTGAGTCTACGGGCCGCTGGTTACTAACTAAATTTTCAGGTCTAATTTAGAGACGAAATGATTATAGAAAATTGCGGGAAAAAAAAATAAATAAAAACCTAGGGGAATCGTCAAAATTTTTGAGTGTGTATTCTGTTATTTTTTGTAAGAAATTTCTCTTTGTTATTTGTATATTACTAATTTCGTGAGAATAATATCTACCACAATATTTTTATTTTATTCCACGAGGGCCTCCTTTAGGAATTAAATTTGTTCTGAAGACTGATATGAGATCGACGGAGAGTATAACTTCCCACCGCAGCTGTCGGAAATCACCTCTCACCTAAAAACTTTTCTAAACCAATGGAATGGGGGGAAATATATCGTCTGCGGGGAGTAGAAAAATACATTCGAAAATTCCGTTCAGTTCCGGTCATCTCGGAAGCCGAGTGGCCACGTGAGCTGATTGGAACTCACGATCTATCTTTGCATCTCCGATCACCAGAATCACGATCCGACTCGATCTCCTGACGATCGGGAGCAGCTGATGTCTACTACGCATGCGCAGGTGTCTCTTTCTCACGTCACGAAGCGACTCCCCACAATTTTTTTATTTATCGTTTTCTCTCACGCAGCTAGTTTTATTTATTAATTTATTATTACTATTTTTTTTAATTCTTAGGGAAGTGAGAGGGGGGATTTGGGAACTTCATTTAACACTTCGTGGAACACTCATTATAACGAGATATCGTCTGTTGAAAGATGCTTGCGGTTCTGCAATACAATTTGGGAAGAGATTAAGGATGTTTAGCACAACTGATAACAATGGATTATTTTCGATGCTAGTGATGACAATGGATTATATTCAGAACGATATTGAGGGCATTTTCATCTTCGGAATAGGCTATCTAAATATAATTTCGAAACATTTAAACTTTTAGTTACGTTAACCAGCATTTCCAAAAATTATTTAAAATTGCATGATATATCACTTTCGTGTACTACATTGCTTTATCAGATGTGATACAAAATATTATTCCATTTCTAAATAAATAAGGGTCAAATTCTATATTTCCCTTATTAAACTATTCATTAGGTCCCTGAATAATTTTTGGGGATTTCATACATTAAAATGCTTTATATGGAACTTAGTTACCAAGTTTCAATGTTAGTCATCTGTACATTTTTTTATACATATGTCATTTTTTTATACATATGTCAGTGTATAATTCAGTTATTTCATAGAATAAGATTTTCATGAAATAACTAGAAAAGTCAGTTAAAGTATATAATGAATGAAAAATCTCATACTTTACCCAGTTATTTTATGAAATAAATAGTTATTCTATTAAAAAAATAGTTATTTTATGAGATAAATAGTCATTCTATTAAATAAATAGTTATTTTATGAAATAAATAGTTATTCTATTGAATAAATAGTTACTTTATGAAATAAATAGTTATTCTATTAAATAAATAGTTATTTTATGAAATAAATAGTTATTCTATCAAATATCTAATGATAGATCGTTAAAGGTAAAAATAAACAATTCCTATGTTATTTTATAAAATTGCCAATTTCTATGATATTGGATCGACCAGCCATATCCGGCTGGTCGATGCGAATTCCGCATCCAGCTTGCACCGACCACATTACTGACGTGAAATAGCCTCAGTGGTAGACGGATCGTTGGTTAGAGTCGCCTAAACGTCAGGCTAACGGTGGGAGGTTCTCGAGGTCATCCTTTCCATGCAACGCAAGTGCAGGTTAGTTCCATTAAAAAGTCCTCCACGAATACAAATTTCTCCCAATGCTTGATCCAGGAGTTTCCTTGTCTTCTGGATTGGGTTCAAAACTACAAATCTACGGAGTTGAACATTAGTAGTCGTAAACTAAAAAATTGGGTCGCCTGTTCTACGACGGTTATAAAATAAAAATATTCGTTCTATATGTTTGATTTATTAACTTAAAATTTTGTCCAAACTAATCAACTAGCATATTCAAGGTTAGTCCCTTGAACCATTTAGATTGAATTTTACTGCCTGAAAATCTGATCATTAGATCAATAGTTACTCAGGGGCTGTTCGCTTTTTTTTCCTTTTTTTTCAATTTTACATAAAAAAAATATAGACGTACAGTAAGAATATACATGTACGAGAAAAATTAAATAAAATGTTCTACGACAAGAATTTTACTAGTTTTTAAATGTTCTACAAGTATTTTATTATTAAGAATAAATAATAATTAAAAGCAATATTGACAGTTCATTTATCTTTTTTAAATAAGCAAAACAATATTATATATTTTTAACAATAACTTCACACCATACTTCACAGTTTAAAATTACAACATAATTTAATACTTATCTGCTAATAATTTTCATGCAAAATTCTTTTAATTTTATTCCAAAATCAATTCTATGCAGAATTAAAAATTATTTACTTCATTAGCGTTTTTCTAAAAATTCTCTCTATATTTTTTTTAATCAAATACTTTTTCTTTCCCAGCTATTCAATTACATTCTCTTTCTTCTTGTTTCCGTTTTGAAAAAAAAAAAAAAAGGAATCTAACCGCGCCACTCAGCGTCAAGTATTCCTTTCATCCAATTACTGAATCAAATCATGTGCGTCAATTACACTGATTTCTGAATTGATTCGTTGATTCTTTGCTGTTTCCAATTATCGGCGATAATAGTGTCTCAATCGCAATTTGGCAACAAGTGTAGAATCATAGCAATCAACGTCAAAGCCTCATTACTTCGCAAGATTTATATTTTCCTCGAGTAGTAGAAAGTTATTGGCTACTTAATTCTTCGCTTCACAACACGTGATCAGGGTTACGAAATTGTTTGCTCCAGACGAGTTAAATTTATTCTTGGTGAATGTTCTTTTTATCTTGCGTAACGACTGAGCGAATATGAGTTTATGACAGAGAACGGAGAAGAAAGGAATTCTCTTTTTAAAATTAGTGTATTTTTTAAAATTATATCTCGGAAATTAATAAAATTCAGGGACTTTCTACAAGAAATAAAACTTTAAATTGCATCAAGCAATTAACCTCATAAATGAAGATATTTTTAAAAAAATATATTTACTCAATATTCAACTTGTTATTTTATGAAAAATTGAAAAGAAAAATGGGACTCCATATGCGTGAGCTTTTAAATTTGCATTGTAGGGTTATTCTCATTTTTTTCTTAAATTTTTTGCGCGAATCATTTTTTACAGAACAATCACTGTTGAGTCCCAGTCAAATAATTTCGCGGTGCTTTTAAGAAAATAAATCATATAAGACTAAAGAGTTTCGCCTTAAATATTGAAATAATTATGAATTTTTTTTTTTTTTTCTTTTTTTTTTTTTCATTCTTAAAAACGAGAAAATTAACATTTCTTTTTCCAATAAAAATTTTATGCCGTTGTTTAAATTCTATATATGCGAATATAGTGGGCTTAGAATTTTGAGATTTGGCGTTTAAATTAAATTCTTAAATAATCATCTAAAAATGTTAAAATAAATCTTACTTTCAAATTGATTTGATTTATTAAATTTTGATTAGCATGAAGCTCTTTACGTTCACTCTTGTGTCCGAACAAGGAGAAGAAAAAAAATCTTTTCTTTTATTAAATTTTGACTTCCTTTTAAAGCTTTTTCTAATTGCTTTTAAATTTTTTTTTCTTCCCCCCATTGGCAAAATGCTTGTAGTTTTTGGTTTCATGGCGTTCGCACCTTATTTGGACGTCATCACACTTTTCAACTGTGTAAAAGAATAATAGTGCGCATGCGTCGTCATTGTATGCGTTGCTATGGCGACTGCTGCTGTTTAATAATTGTTTTTTTTTTTTTTTTTTTTTTTTTTCACTTTTAATTTTGTTATGCATTAAGTTGGTGAGTTTATTTCTGAGATATGGGACCAGAGAGATCTCATAAATACTTCTTGAGTTATGAATAAAAGAGAATTTCATCATTTAAACGGTATTTTTGTTTTTATATTGTTTTAATTAAGAATCAGAAATTCTAACCTACAGTTCAAACTGGATCGTTTTCAATACTAATTCAGGTGAATATCACAAATAAAGAGGGCCTCAAACTGATTGACACAGTCCCAAAGGTTAGAGTTGGAGCAAGAAGAAAAAAAAAAAAAAAAAAAAAAAAAAAAAAAAAAAAAAAACGATGCCATGGCCTAAACTTACCGAGGCTGAAAAAGCTAAAGCTAAAGAACGTAGACGGAGAAAAAAAATTAGACAACAACCATTTTGCCAATGGGCAACCTGTGATCGCCATTAGGCGATGACTGTTTTCTTTAATTTTAAAACAATTTTTCTAAAAAGTTTTTGAAGAAAACAGCAATTATTCAGTTTAAATTTTCATAAATTACGAAATACACCGAATATATTAGAATATATTTCGGCAAACAATTCCCAAACGACGACATTAAACTAACAGTGGAACGAATTTCCGCCGAGTTAAATTTGATTACAGGGATAGGCAAGATCATAAACGTACGTCAATTCTAAACGAGTCATCAAATGATTCGAACCAAGCCGTCAAAACGTTGTGATGACAATGCACCCCCGAAAAAAAAAACCTATCAAATGGTTAGGAGGGGGTAAGGCAAAGAAATATGGAACCCCATTAAGAAAGGCAGTTACAAAAGCCATTCCATTGTTTACACGAAAACGGTTACTTGTTTTGGATTCCGTGCCTTACTGCCTCCCTCCCCCCACTCCCATTAACATCTCCCACTTTGGGGGGGTGGAATTTACTCAATTTCGTTCCCATATGCCTCATCATCCGGAGGTGTAAAACATCTGCCTCTTAACATCCCTGCTGCATCAGATGATCTTCAACCTCCCAGGAGAGTGAAAGCTATTAAGTGGCCGATTTGGAATTCGTCAAGCTGTACCCATTTTCTATGAATGGCTGTTTATCTATTTATAGTCTTTTTTTAATTCCTAATATGATTTAATTATTTTGAAACATAAATTTTACAAAGCATATGTTACCGACAAAGTTTGAAATCCGGCTTTCTATAGAATGCCTAGGCATTGTATAAAATACCTAAAACTAGCCGGCAATGTATGAAACGATTTATATTTCACACATTTCCTAGACATTCTATAGAATGCCAAATGAGATAACGGCAAAGTATAAAATACATGTCCGATTCGTTTCGAATATCACGATTTCCCTTGGTGTAAATTATGTTTATGAATTTCCCTTAATAAGAAAAACGTATATTATGCTTTGTACAACTTTCATTTTTCTCTATGCATTTTGAAGAAATTTTTTTTAAGGGCACTCTCATTATTTTTTCAGAATAAAATTTTTATTTTTAAGAAATGCACATCATTTACATAATAACCTCATCAGGAAGTTTTTTTCATACTTTGCCTAAATAGCATTTGGCATTCTATAGAATGCCTAGGTATTATGTACAATACCTAGGGAAAATATGTAATACTTCTCATATTTCATACCTTGCCCCAAAACATCCGGCATTTTATACAATGCCTAGGCATTCTATAGAATGACGGCGTACATTATTAGATATTTTGGAGCGAAAACCGTAATGTCCCTCTATTTTTGTGCAATATTAAGATGTTACTACGTGAAACCATATCATAGTACTTCTCAAATTTGGTGACACGGTACTAGGGTTCAACATGAACGGAAGTAGGGTTCACCTGAATTGGGTTGCTGCAAATATGCATCCCTATTCGACGTTGAATCGATTTTTCGGAGAGGTGAGAATAGAACTTTTTGAAGCTGTTGATGAAACAATTTTTCTTGTTAAAAACCGCGTTGTTAGGAATTTTTTTCCGATTCTGATGGTACGTTCTTGAGTAATTGTAGTCATAGCTGTCTCAGTAGCTCCAACCGAATTCCGGTAGTCCAGAGCAGTAGATTTTGCATTAGATCCAAATCTGTTATACACTGGTGCAAGAAATTAAGGGAATTTGTAGACTTGATTGATTATCTCTAGAACTACTGGACCGATTTTAATGAAATGTGATATGTATATACAATGGTACAATACAAAATTAATAACCATTCAACAATTGTAATAAACACGCATGATCTTGCGTAACACTCGATGAAGTCGGAAGGTATGAAACAGCGGTTGCAGAATAAACAAAAAAAAAAAAATTTTTTTTTAAATGGGTTAATAGAGGGTATGGTCCCCTCTTACAGATATACAGGCCTTGTAGTGTGATTTCTTACTTGAAATAAGGCAATTTATATCATTTCCTGTGGCAGTTTCAAAATGTGAAAAACCTTTATTTTTAATACTATAATGATGTTTGTTCTATAATATTATAATAATGGTAATATACCGAATGGTAATATACACCGAAGAGCCATTACATTATGACCACCCTCCAACTATAACAATGGGCTCGCCCATTTTTTCACGATTTCTCGCCCAGGAACGATGTATTCATGGGCACATTAGGACCCATAATCCTCATAGAACAATCCCTGACGTCTGTAAGCTACTTGAACATAGTTGGAGACCAGGTTCACCCATTCATGGCAACATCTTTTCCTGCGGGGGATGGTGTTTACCAACAGGATAATGCATCATTTCATAAGGGTCGAATCGTCATGGATTGGTTCGAGGAACATTCCAGTGACTTTCAAGTCATGTATTGGCCCCCAAATTCACCTGACCTTAATTCAATAGAGCATTTGTGGCCCTACTTGGAAAACCAAATTCGTGCTGCCACGCTACCCCCTCACAATGTGAGGGAATTGCAGGACCAGTTGGTGAGCGCTTGGCACCAGATACCTCAGGCTACCTGTCAGCACCTTGTGGAATCAATGCCACAGCGGGTTCTAGCAGTTTTGAGGGCTAAGGTGGTCCTACATGTTATTAGCAGGGTGGTCAAAATGTAATGGCTCTTCGGTGTGTGTGTATATATATATATATATATATATATATATATATATATATATATATATATATATATATATATATATATATATATATATATATATATAATATCTCATTGGACATTAATGGTCATTGATAATAAGGATATTATTGCTAGAATGTAATAATTATAAATAATAATTATAAATTATTACAATGTAAGGTGTTGTTGAAATATAATGCATTGTTATGATAATTGTAAATTATTATAACAATATGAATATTAATAGAACTGGATATTAATAGATATTATTTCAATAAAGATTATAAGTGGGTGTTGATGGATATAATTATAAAAATATTGATATTAGTGACTAGATATTAATAGATATTACTATAACAATACGGGGATAATAATTGATTGTAATAATTATATATAATAATTATAAATTATTACAATGTAAGGTGTTGTTGAAATATAATGCATTGTTATGATAATTGTAAATTATTATAACAATATGAATATTAATAGAACTGGATATTAATAGATATTATTTCAATAAAGATTATAAGTGGGTGTTGATGGATATAATTATAAAAATATTGATATTAGTGACTAGATATTAATAGATATTACTATAACAATACGGGGATAATAATTGATTAGGCACAATTTTTATGAATTTCTTCATTCAAAAATTAAACTGAAGATTGAGAATTCTTCGCTATGTTTTAATAGATCTACTAATGGCAAGCTTGGCAGTCAAAATTTTCACACACTAAATGATCGTACTCGCCAAACGGATGACTGTTTATCTTTTCCTCTCATCTGTAACGGTAAAAGTGAAATGACGATCATCAAATTTGTTCGCTTTTGTCCATCTAAACGAAACACCTGCGCGCGTGCGTCGTTAAAATTGCGCTAACAGAGAAAAAAAATTGATTTTCGCTATAAAAAAAAAACTGACTTGTTTTTATCTGGAAGTGCACGGCATTCCGCCTCCTATGGAGCTATATAGATTTTTTTTTCTAAAAGAACAATATTGCACATTTAAAAGCTTGCTGAAGCGGCTTCGAACTTTTCATTTATTTATTTTTTTCTTTCCCTCTTTTTCAGCTTTAGGAGGTCATTTTTACGATACAGATGAAGTGCACCTTTGAATAACATCTCTTCACCCCTCACCCCTGATATCTGTTGTAACTCTGTTTTTTTTTTTTTTTTTTTTTTTTTATCAGATAAAACCTACTTTAAAAAATATTTTTTATCCTCAAAAGCAATTTAAACAAATAGCCGAAATTCGAACAATTACTGCTGATAAACATACCTTAAAACCCGTTTTCTAATGAAACTACACTGTTGTAAGAATTTAAGAGAATTTGCAGACTTGGTCGATCATCTCTAGTACTATTGGTCCAATTTTAATGAAATTTGATATGTTCATACATTGATACAATACAAAACAATTAACCATTCAGCAATTACAATACACACTCATGATCATGCGTAACACCCTTTTTAGTCGAAAGGTATGAAATTGCCCCAGGAAAATTCAAGTCAATTGCCACAGGAAATAATAAACTGCCTTATTTTAAGTATGAAATCACGCTGCAAGGCCTGTATATCTGCAAGAGGGGACCATATACCCGATTGACCCATTTTTTTTTTTTTTTTTTTTTTTTTTTTTTGTTCTGCAACCGCTGTTTTATACCTTCAGACTCCAACGAGTGTTACTCACGATCATGCGTGTTTATTACAATTGTTGAATGAATATTTGTTTTGTATTGTATCAATGTATGTACAGATTAAATTTCATTAAAATCGGTTCAGTAGTTCTAGAGATAATCGATCCAGTCTGCAAATTCTCTTAATTTCTTACACCAGTGTATTACAATCCTAAAGCGTTTTGATTTGCTTTTTTTTTTTTTTTGTCGATTAAGAGGGAGTCCAAAAAAGTGCTTGCGTAATTTTGAACAGCCCCTTAAGGTATCGTAATCTAAAAAAAGCATAATGCAAATTTCAATTTTTAATGTTATATATATATAGTTTTTAATGCGATATACTTAATTAATGCAATGACTGTTAGGTAAAGTTTTGCCCGTCTTTAACCAGCGCTTTTAATGCTAACGAGGAAAATGGGGCAAAATTTCAGGAAAAAGAACTGCAAATTTGTGAGAAGGAAAATCTTTTATGATCAAATTTTTAAATGTATCATTTAGGTTTTTTTTTTTTTTTTTTTGTTTTTTTTTTTTTTTTTTTTAACTTCATTGTTTTTACTCACAAAATATGCACAAATTGAGAAATTTTTTCATACTTTTTCTTTGAATGAAAAGTTTACGCCAAGAAATTTCATAATGATTTTAAATGCGTAAGTTATTTAACCGTTTGAAAGTCTAGACAATCCTATTTTACTAGGTGTTGAGCAGTGAACTGATCACGGTTCCCAGTACAAGTATCACTGACTGCGGTCAGTAAGCGGGTGGGAGATCACGTTGATCAGCCTGCTTAGGGACCGAGGGTACGTGGTATCGGGCCTCGTTAAACTGTTCTACCGTAAAGTGCTCGACTTCGCACGCTGGTCGTCGAGTTACCAAAGCAGGGGAGAAATCCCATTTGCAGAGGATCAAAATGGCAATGGCATGTCTTCGGATCATCCTCAGGGATGTTTCCCAGACCGTCGCCAATTGCCTATTGTGCAGCCCTAGTGCAACGTAAATAAAGTACCTACCTACGTACCTATCTTACTAGGTAGTAAATATAGTTTAAAATTAAAAAATTGCTTGGAGTTCAAGGCTCTTAAATTATAAAATTATTTTCCTTGGCGAAAATGTTAAATAAAATTGCTCTTTAACATTCTATAAAGTGTTTAAAACTGTCTGCCATAAAATTATTTTTATTTTTTATTTTATAGTTGTTTTATGACGGATAATTGTGTGCAATATTCCCCATCAACTGTAATCTTTTTCTCAAATGTGAACCAATGACACTTTGCGCAAGTTCAAATTTGTAATCGTTGAATTATATACTAAGCAGAAACTTAGAAGCTTTTTCAAACTATGTGCTCCATTAACTTCCATAGCGAACTATAAAAACGATAACCACTTCCACATTAAAAGCAATGAAAAAGAAATCTACCTCAAATCAATTTATATCTTCAAGCAGCCCAACTTTCCAAGAAACCTTCCCACCGATAACTATCAAGTTTGTAAAATTGATATGTAGACAAAATGGCCACCGAACATTGCTATACAAAATAAGCATTAAGAACAAATTACTCGCCTCTGAATCTCGTTTGCTAGTAATAGAACGTTTGCTTGAACCGCCTTTTTTTCCAAGACAACCTTTCCGCTTTCAGAGGCCACGGTTACAAATACACTTCAATTGACGTTTTCACAATGATATTTGGAGTGTCCATCACAAACGATGATATAAAAGATGGTTTCGAGATTAGCGCCATTTTTTTTTCTCAGCGCCCATTTGTAAGTTCCATTTTCGTGGGTGGAATAGGACGTGATTCGGAACTTATTCTACTTTTGTATATACTTAGTGTGGTTCCGTACCGTATTTATGTGTGGGAGTTATGGGCCTCAATGGCTACTCGTGCTCTTAGATATGACATTAACTTCAACCGTAACTTCCATGGACAAAAGAAGCCGAACGTACTTCCAAAGAACAAATTGTTGAGGGAAAAATATTACGCTTTTTTTCTCTCTTTCTTTTAAATGAAAAAAAAAAGAGGCAAAAATTTTTAAGAATTCATTACGGACTTGCAAGAGAACTAATGAAATTCTTGATTTCATGTGCGGAAAAAAGGGAAAAAAAAAACTTTTTTTTTTCATATTGGCGATACCATGCAGTACACGTTTTTGAACTTAAATTATGGAGATTATAACCTGATTCTTACCGTCGAGGTCTTTAAAATATTTTTAACAATTTCGAAGCATGGAGCCGGGATAGCCTGGTTGGTAGGGCACATGTCCCATGTTCGATAGGTCGTGAGTTCGATCCCGCCGGAAACCTTATTTAAATTTTATTTTGATATATTTTGTTTGTTTATTTATTTTAAGACTTATACTTCATTACTTATTTAATATTTTCTTCAGCAATAAAATAAAAGAAAAAGAAACTTTTTTCTTCGTATGTAATCCTCACATTTGTTTATATTTCTTTAATAGAGATAGGGATGAAGAAAAAAAAAGGTTCGTTTCTCCTCTTCCCCTTCTTTTAACGGTCCTCTAGAGATTCATTCTGATCTAATTATTGCATCAGTGACAAATTATCGTGAACATCCCTTCTAGATGCAATTGGTGAAAAAAAATGGTTCACTAATCTGTTTTTTTTTTTTTTTTTTTTTTTTTTATTCCTCTGAAATACAGAATACATTTAATGCGTGTTCATTATTGATTAATTTACACGAAAATAATAGTGCGCGCAAAAATACGATACAGTTGTTTCTAGTATATATGACTCTGTTTATTACGGATCGGAGCAATTTCATGTTTTCCGGCATTTTTAATAGTGATTGATGTTAAAGAATAATACTGACTGCGTAGAACTAATCGCAAAATTAGAAATAAATTAGAAATAAACGATTTTTAACACATTTTTATAGACTCTCTTTCACTTTTTAAATCTTACAATCAAAATTTTGACCACTTTACGACTAACTAGAGCACTCTTATGGTGGAACAATACAAGTTTCAACTGTAGTTGACAGCTTTATGCTGAATGCATTGCCATCTTATCGTTTCAGAATTTTTATTTTTATTTTATAACAGTCGTTGAACAGCCGACCCAATTTTGAGTTTACGGCTACCAATGCTCAACGCCATAGTCTTGTAATTTTGAACCCACTCCAGAAGACAAGGGAACTCCTGGACCAAGTATTAAGAGAAATTTGCCTTTTTGGAGGGCTTTTCGCTGGAACTGACTCAGATTTGCGTCACACAGAGAGGAAAACCACAAAAACATCCAACGGTTAGCTTGATGGCAAGGGGACTCTTGATCCGTCTACCACTGAGAATATTTTAAGTCAGCGCTGTGGTCGGTGCGAGCAGTATTTGGAATTCGTATCTACCAACAATTGCTGGGATTCGAACCCAGCTCGCCTAATTGGGAGGCGAGTGCTCTATTCACTAAGTCACCACGGCTCTTACAGAAAATTTATCATAGATATATTTTCTGTATATCATTATCATTATCGAAATTTTCCCTATTTTCCGAATAGCTAGAATTCTTAAATTTTTACGGAAGATGAGAAAAGTACCAAGCGTTTTTGCTCTGTGAAAAAAACTTTGGGTAAAATTACGGTAAAAAGCGTTGGCATCCTAAGTGTCAGTACATTTTTACCGTGAAATTTTATGGAACAAAAAATCTGATACAACGGTAATATTTTCTGAATCCCTGTAAATAAATCAAACATTTCGGTGTGAAATTTTACGGTAAAAATGGATTTACTACTAACTAGAGTGATGAAATTTCAATAGTAGATCTGTGTTATCTTTCAAAATAAGCTTTCACTTTTACTGACTGTTAAAAGCTGAACTTCTCGTTATATTATAGTCATAAGAAATTCTTCGTCAATCCAAATATACATATATATCACTTTTCATCAAGGTAAGAGTGGTCATTGTTAAACAGAAACTCTGTGACTGATTTAAAAATTGCGACAAAACTCTGGTGTCGGATTAAAATCTGTAAGGTTTTTAAAAGTACTAAAGTATTTTTAAAATTTAAAGTTTTTAAAAAACAAGTGTAAACTTCGAAAAAAATTAAAAAATAACATAACACTTTTAACCTTAAAATTCTGGATCTAAATTCAATAGAACGTATATCAAATGGAATATATATGCTTAGTGATTTATCCCCGTTTTGCTCAAACAAATCATATTTCGTTCCGATGTGAGAAATTCTGATGAGAGGAAGGCCAAAAATCTACTACTCATCAAAAGTTTCATCTTCATTTGACAGAAAAGGAAGTGGAAAGCTTAATGAAATGAAATATGTTTAAAAAGTGATGGTTTCATGTTTTAAAATAAGCACACCACCACTCCATAATGAAGACAGATGAGAATTCTGTACCTTTTTCTTATTTTGAAGTAGCACTACCAAGATAATTTATCTACCTTTTCATCACTGCATAAGAAATTATTTCTGTTGTTTATATTAAAACCACAAGGGGATGGGGATTGTCCCTATATGGGTGATTCTCACGAAATATATGACATTGACACAACATCCAAAAAGAGATAGTTTCGGAGATACGGAGCTTCAAACATAAGAAATATAGGTAACTATCACTGTGATAAAAGGTGCTTGAAGCCGTACTCTAATCGCATTTAATAATCTATTTTTATTAAAGTTTCCTTTTAATTAGTATTTTATTTATTTATTTATCAATTTCAGTTCTATCCTAAAATTAACTGATGATAATGTGTTATCCTAAAATCAAGTTTGAGCCGCGATGGCTCAGAGGATAGAGCGTTCACCTTCCAATGTGGTGAACCGGGTTCGCATCCCAGCGATGGCTGGTCGATACGAAATCCGCATCCGGCTCACACCGACCACAGTGCAGACGTAAAATATCCTCAGTGGTAGACGGATCATGTGCTTGATTACCCTTGGCGCCAAGCTAACCGGGGGAGATTCTCGTGGTATTCCACTCCATGTAACGCAAATGCGGTTTAGTTCCATCAAAAAGTTTTCTACGAAGGCAAATTTCTCCCGATACTTGATCCAGGAGTTTCCTTGTCTTCCGGATTGGGTTCAAAAGTTCAAGGCTACGTAGTTGATTATTAGTAGTCGTAAAATTGGGTCGGCTGTTCAACGACGGTTATTGAAAAAAAAAAAACGTTTCCTTCGAGTTGTTCGGAGATATTGGAAACAAAAGTTACATAAAACTATTATCTTTTCCTTCTATAATATCGAAGAACACGGCGCCCTCAGAAATCTTTCTTTTCTAGAACTCAATACTAAATTTTTTGAAATCTCTTAAGTTATCATCTGCAACAATACTCCATCTAAAATCCATTATATCCACATACCGCCTCATTTTCTTAAGAAAAGAATAGCATTGTGATATCCAACATATGATCAATAGCCAACAAAAATAAACTTTAAAAGCAAAGATATCGATTTAAACTAGTTTCTGGAATCTAAATTATTCATCGGACGGAAAAATGGCGTCCCTAATGTTTCAAATGTGCTCTATAGAATTTTTATAGAAAAGGATTTTTCCTTCCATGTTGATTACAATCAACACCACACCTTAGGAACTATTTTTACCACCATTTTTATTTTGATCTCAATACACGAGGAAGATCAACTTTTGTATCTATAGAATGCATTTCGATAAAATATCGATAGAATGAATTAAAATTGTATGGAAAATTAATTTCCTTCATACTATTTAACAAAATGATTGCGCAGTTCTAAAACAGTTCTTAATTTAATAATTTCACTTAATGTTTGTGATATATTTTGTGATATTTTTTTTTTTTTCTTCTTTTTATAGATCGAAACATTTACTGGCTCAGGGAATAGAGCGCACACCTTCCAATAAGGTGACCCGGTTTCGATCCCAACGATAGCTGGTCGATTTGAATTCCGCATCGGTTCGCACCGACCACAGTCCTGGCGTAAAATATCCTCAGGGGTAGACGGATCATGGATTAAAATCCCCTTGCTTTAAGGCTAACAGTGGAAGGTTTTCGTGGTTTTTCTCTCTATGAAACTCAAATGTGGGTTAGTTCCATCAAAAAATCCTCCATGAAGTCAAATTTCTCCCAATAGTTGATCCAGGAGTACCCTTGTCTTCTGAATTGGGTTCAAAATTACAAGGCTACGGAGTTGAACATTAGTAGTCGTAAACCCTAAATTGCGTCGGCCGTTCAACGATGGTTATAAAAAAAGTTTTTTTTAAAAAAAGTCAAAGGAGAGGGGGAGGCGATATCGCTTTGAGGTAACATAACGCACCAAAAAATTCCATCCAGTTTGTCCTTTATCGCCAACCGTCCGTAGGGGAACTTATCTTTTCGACCTCCTCTTCTCCACTTCCTTCTTTTTTTTTTTTTTTTAAATCCCGTTTCTTTCTTCTCTTTTGCTCGTTATCGTTTGCTAAAGGGGCGCACGGGGCGATAATCGTTATAACTTTATGTCAACGCCTCAAGAGGCCCTCAATAGTCATTTCTTATGAAGAAATGGGTGAGGGTGGAGAGGGAGAGAGCTACAAAAAGCGTGCCGCTTTTGAGTCCATATATCCATGTTTCTCTTATTACACCCCTTCTTTTTTGTGTGTGTTCTGTTTTATTTATTTTAAATGTATTCTATCTTTTTCTGCAAAGAAAAAAAAAACAGGATGGGCACTGAATGATAAAATTAGCTCTTATACTGTTGGCTATTTCTTTTCGAAAAATCTCACTGTAGAATAGATTATCCTTTTTCTACGAGAGAGAGGTATTCTCATATCATCATCTACGTTGATAATTTTTTTAAAAAAATTCAAAATTTACTGTATGTGTCACGAAGAGTGGTTAAAACAACAAAATAAAATTATATTTTAAATAAGCTGATCCAACCTAAAACGTTATATTTATTATAAAGATGAGATATGATACACATAAGAGTCAGTGAAGTTATTTTTATTTTTTAAATTGCTACTATTAGTTCACACTCTCCTTATATCTTGTTCAAATTTTCAATCGTTAATAAAATACTTTTTATTCATCTACTCAAGTTCAAATACATTTTTTGAACTTTTAGTGGATGACACTTGATGTTAATACAGTTTTTTCAAATATTAATTCATTCATTGAATAGGGATGGGTGAAAAACGAAATGACATTTTCTCATTGGTTAAGCGTTAGTCATTGGTTTAAATTTTATTACAAACGATTCAGTTTTTCATATATTTTAAAGATAACACCAGTGATATTTTTTCTAACTTACAACTCTATTTTTACAAAAAAAAAAAAAAAAAAAAAAAAAGTGGTCCACGTCACCAAATTTATACTTTTTTAGTTGTTTGATACCAAGCGCCTTTTTTTCTTCAATTCCTAGTATTAGATCACACTCTCCCTATGTATATTTAAATATTTTGTTCAAATTTTCAGTCGTTAATAAAATACTTTGTATTCATTCACTCTAGTTCAAATACATTTTTTTGAACTTGTAGAGATGGCACTTGATGAAAATACAGTTTTTTCAAGTATTAATTCATAAATTAATATTTGTTTTATATGGGAGAATAAATTTTAATGATTTAATAAAATATAACTAAAGTAAAAATTTTCTTTGTTGACCTAAATAGGAACTTACTTTAATATAGTAATTAAACTTACTTTAATATAGTATATATATATATATATATATTATATTACTTGCTACAATTTAAAGTAAGAACAGCTAGTTCAGGATACTCCACACTAGTTCATGAAATAAAATTAATTTTAAAACACTTGGCTTAGAGATAGTAATAAGATAAATTTGAATTAGGCTTAACTGAACAAAAGCGGAAGCTATGAAAGTTTTGGTAATCTATGAGGTTTACTCTAGTAACAACTGCATGCTTTGTATCACAAATCATAATTGGGTATCGGCCTTGTATTTCTCTCGAATTTTTTATGAAATTTTTATTGATGTAAATTAAATAAAGAAGTGAAAAAGCACATTTAGAATTTTCCTTCCTTCCATCGATAGTTGAGTTCGATCGAGAGGTCTCTTTCAGCTGCTAGGAAAATGGTCGAAATTTTAATTGACAGGACGATTCTGTTTAGCAATTTAAATTTTGTTTGTAGCTGTTGTGTAATGATTGAAACTCGTATTATCATTGAGCACCTCTAATTAAAATTTGATCACATTAATTAATTGAAAAATCATCTTCTATTATACCTCTTATCGTATAGTTATGTAACTGTATGCAAACTGCTCTTTTACATCTATTTATGTATCGTTTCTAATTTGTATTGAAATGAAACATTTGATTTTCGTTTTTGTTTTTAATTTATCACAAAATTAACAACCAGTGAGTTTATTGTATATTTATTTATGATAATACTAGTAGGAATTAATCAATTAAAAAATGGAATAATAAAAGTTACATTTCGTACATTTTAAACTAATTCTTAAATGTTTACAAATATTTTTTTTTAAAAAAAAGTATAATTTCATACAGAGTAATTTTAGAGTAATTTTTCAGTAGTAAGTAATAATTTTAGAGTAATTTTTCAGTAGTAAGTAATAATTTTAGAGTAATTTTTCAGTAGTAAGTAATAATTTTAGAGTAATTTTTCAGTCAGAGTAATTTTTTTATCACAGTAAATTCTAGCTCAAACTCATTTTCTTGATATGTTTTTATCCCTTTTTTGTTTGTTTGTGTATGCAATTTCTATTATCTTTGTTATGCCTGTGATTCACAGAGTATGCATTCTCTTTTAAAAACAAATACAGCAAATGAACAAGATAAAAATTTAAAAAAAAAAAAAAAATGTTTTTGCGCGTTTTCGAGTGGTCACGGATTAAATTGAAAAGCGCGTTACGCTTTCAATTCGAATATTCGCGACCACATCAATTATAATCCTAAAATGAACGGCATTGTGATCTCATCACATGATCTCATATAGAATAAATGATTATAACGTATAACTCGCACGCGTTAATGAACTGTCAAAATATTAAGTGTAAGTCATAATATTCACACAATGGCCACGATTTATTTTATTGGGAATAAGTTGCTTACGTTGCTTAATAACAAAAAAAAAGTCGTTTAACACTTCTTAAGTTAAAACTCGTAATAGTTATAATTTGAGCGAAGAATAGAAATAAAAAAGGTGATAAACTTTTTATTTTTTTGATATCTCAAAACCGGAAACCAATTGAAAGTAAAGTCGGAGGAAAGATGGATCAGGGGAAATGAGTAGTTCTACACAAATATTTTCAGTACAAATTCCTTTCAGTAAGTGTTTATCAACAAACAATGGAAAGTCATTGTTTTATTTTTTATTCTCACCACATATCAGTAATTGTTGAATTTTATTAAACTTATAAAATTATATTTCTCTTTTTTGACAAGAAAAGAATAGAAATCATTTAAACCCAAAACAACAGAAATTTGTGAATTATAAATGCTTATGAATTAAAATTCAGCAGTATCATTTTTTAAATGTTTTCCATGAAGTACTTGACGTGATAATAATTACAAATTTTTACAGAACGATGTGCTTAAACTATACTTTGTGATAATACTTTTGCTAAATATTTTATGACACTTCATAAAATGCTTTTTACGTATTAATTTTCATTATGTAAACACAAAGCAATTCATTCTTACTGGAATATATAAAGTTACGAAATTGCTTTGATAAATAAGTGTTAAAAGAGTTTATCCCGTAACATTTTTAACGAATCTATGTTTCTTTCTATAAAACCTTACTTATGCAGAAACTTTTTAATCAATACCATTAAAATGCTTTTCCTTTTAGCTCTTTCATTACTACTTTAGCTTCAAAACAAAAAATAACAAATACAGCCCATAATTTGAAAATTGAATTATAGTGTATCACGCATTTTAATCATGTACCCACACAATAAAATTATTTCGCTGCTAGTCGAATCAAATTTTCCCAAAAATTCTTAAAAAGTTACAAAACCTAGGGTAGATTTAATTTTTTATTTATTTATTTTTATATTGTCGGTGAAGATACGGTGAGGAAAAATTCAAGCTTACCAATTCCTCCCACCAACGCTAGAAAAAAATCTCCATCTTGAAAAAACTCACTAAATTTTTGGGACTTCCTAATATCTTCTTAAGTATTGGTCTTACCAAAAATTTGCAATATATATATATATATTATTCCCAGGAATTATTAAAAGCTTCGTATTGGTTTCATATTCTAGATAATTTAATTGGGTTAAAGAAAAGCAATTTACAAATTTATTGTAACACTAATACTTTAAGAAAAATTAGGGGGGAAAAAACGACATAGAAGTCAGACAAGAAGGAAAAGAAACGACATAGTCGCAAACATTTAGAGTTAGTGGCACAGGTGGTGGTTATAGGAATTGGAAAATTTAGAACCCAGATAGTATATTAAAAATTGAAACTACGCTAACTTTTGAACCCATTCATGATAATTCGACTGAACTATACCAAGAGAAGTGAAAAGAAACAATTCAATCAATGAGCGAAAATTTTCATTGAGAATTTAATTAATTAATCAGCATCATTCTCATATTGTTAAACGTTTATCAATATCTAATAACATTCAATAGTTTTCTTGATATTTATAGCCTTTTCTTATCAATCTCGAGTAAGAATTTACATAACCGGCCCAGGACCATGAAGCCCGTACGCAATCAAGGATGTCTCGTTGACACAATAGCAACAGTATTGGTGGGCCAAGCAACAGCGGACTCTTTGGCACAAGGCCCCGAGTATGACAAAAAGCAACTTATAATTGAATCAATTTTTATTCTTGCCATCATTATTAGTGAAAAAATAAATATCAAGCTAAAATTGCTAAAGTTAGACTTACCTTTGGGTATAGACTGTGATGCGTTGTCCGTAGAAGAGCATGGACACATATGGTCAGCTTTCAAACGACTCTGTAATGGAAAATATTCACCATGTAGACAAATAATTATATGATGGACAGTGTTGACAAGAAATTATACAATAAAGACAAAATAATAATGAAAAAATTTTAGCTTTATATACGAGGTTAAAAATTAAAATTAGCAATATACAATTTCCTTACTTAATTAACAGTCCTAAATTTCATAAAATTCCTATAAACATTTTCTTTAACTGCTTAAATAAAATTAGTAACAATATTATTAATTAACAATATGATTAAAGAAGGTTTTTCTTGGATTATCACTAATAATCAATCGATTTTAGAATTTATAAACATAATAAAATTAATTCTATTGCCACTTTTGATTTCCAGGATCTTTTCAATAGCATTCCCCTTTCTAAACTAAAAGATGCCCTTCTGAATATTTACTATGATTTTAAAAATATCCTTAATTGCGATTTTGATTATTGGGAAATTGTATTTAATTTTTATCTTTTTAATAATTATCTTTGCAATGGAAAAGATATTTTTCTTCAAATTGACGGAATACCACAAGAATCTAATTTTTCATCTCTCTTAGGTAACTTTTTTTGCATTATTATGAAAAAAATTATACTCTGATGTTAAATTTGTTTTTAGATTTATTGATGATTTAATAATCTTTAAATTTCAAGATTATACTATTTTATTAAATAATATTTACACCGAGGAATTAATCTTGCTTCGTAATCCTGATGATAATATTAATTTTAATTTTTTGGGTTTGGGTATTATGAAAAAAAGAGAATATCTGCTTTGTGGATTTATACGACAAAAGAAATTATTTTAATTTTAATATAAATAAACTTATTACTCGGAATTCTAATGTTTCTAAAATCATCTATTTAAACACCATTTTTAATCAAATTAATAGAATTAAAAGAATATGTTTATTCGGCCAAAAAACAAGTAGTCAAACTCTATCAAAATTTGACAAAAAAAAATAAAAAAACAATGGATACCCAACTAAAGTCTCTATAAAATCACTGAGTTTATTGTATGGTACTGTAAATAAATTTACTAAAAACTTCTTTGTTAATTTTTATAATTTCTACCATGTGCAAATCAGTGGCTAAAATTATCTGCAAAACAAGTAATTCATGTTTCTTTCTCTCTCTCTCTTTTTTTTCCCTTCAATAAAAGTTAATTTTCTAAAATCGTTAAAATTGTGTAATTAAATATAAACCTTAATAATTGTAAACTTCTTTAAATTATCCAGTATAATATTACCTTGCGCACATCCATTTTCAGGCCCATCCTTAGTAACCAACAAATCAAACGCGCTTCAGTACTGCAGTAAGAACGCGCTATAAAAAAAAAATCCCTCTACTGAAGGTTTTATCTAATTCGCGCTTCTGTTTTCATATTTTAAATTCTGGCAATCTTACTACGAAAATATTGTAAATAATTCTTGAAAATTGTCCCTTTCAATATCAGAAAGCACTCCTTTTTGCGGATATAATCGTGTGAGTTGATGAAGAGATTATATATTTTTTTTCCGGATTTTTTTTTATATACTTCTTCTCTTTTATCATTATTCCGTAATTTTTTCCTATATATATATATATATATATATATATATATATATATATATATATATATATATATATATATATATATATTAGTTCTTTCAAAATAGGCAAAATTTTAGTGTAGCAAAAATATGGCTATCCATAGTTGTAATTAACACGCAGAAACAATAGTTAAATCATTTCGGAATATTTAAGTTCATTATCTTTTGCTCAGAAAAAAATATTTAACTGACTTTTTATCTAATTTTAAAACAGTCTTTTACCGAAGAAAACAACACATGGTTTAACCGAGACTGCAAAATGCAATGCATATTTAAAGTAATATTCAGATTTATTTCTGGTTAAAAAAAAGAAAAAAAAAAAGACCTTTGGAGAAAAAAAATCTGAACAAAAAAGTAGCACATCCTGGGTATAAAAATTGTCGGTTTCCAAAACAGGTAGGTGACACAAAGAAAAATATCCGAAATTTACAATATCACGATTCTTAAAGTAGCAAAATGTGTGTGTGTGGGGGGGGGGGAGGTAGGAGGAAGCCTTGATTGCGGTATCTTTTGATGTGGTGGCTTGTCTTATCTGCATGTTTTGTGCTGCACCGTCATACAAAACGATCGTAAAATTGCTTTGGCACTGTCTGTGTGTGCTGAAGGTGTGAAGTGGAGAATTAAATAGGTGTCAAGGCATCACAATTCTTTTTCTCATGAATAGTTTTATTCATGAGTTATCTTTCTTATTTAAAGGATGAAAAAAGAAATCGAAGGTAGTGATGATCCTGTAACCGAAATTTCAATTCTTGTTTTACTTCTTCTCAAATATGATAATTTTTTAAACAAATTGCAGGAATTTTTTATTTTTTGAGAAAAAAAAAATCATTTATTAATTTTCAACAAGCATGAAAGGTGTATTTTTTTGATCAAATTGTAGAACTTTTTGTTTTTGTCAAAAAATAAATAAATAAATAAATAAAATAAATAAGTAAATAAATAAAATAAATAAATAAATAAATAAATAAATTCTCAATTATGTAAGACACTTTTTTTAATCAACTTGACAAGAATTTTTGCAGATATTTTTATTTTTTAACAAAAACAGAAAAATTACATATTTCTTCTCAACAATCATCTAAGATACATTTTTAGCCAAATTGCCAAAAAAAAAAAATTTCTTAGGCAAAAGAAAAAAAAATCATTTATTTCTTCTCAGTAGTCATGTAAATACATTTTCAATCAAATTGCAAGAATTATTGTTTTTTGACAAACAAAAAAAAAAAAAAAAAAAAACATTTCTTCTCAATAATTATGTAAAATACTTTTTTTAAAAAGAAATTGAACGAATTTTTGTTTTTTGAAAAAGAAAAAAAAGTCATTCATATATAAAAAATATATATTTATTTCTTCTCAACATTCATGTAAGATACATTTTTAATCCAATTGCAAGAATTTGTATTTTTCGAAAAAGGAAAAAGTCTTTTTCCTCAACAATAATGTAAGACATATTTTTGATATCAATTGCAAATCTTTTTGTTTTTTGACAATATATATATATATATATATATATATATATATATATATATATATATATATATCTTCCATGTTAGATACTTTTTAAAATAAATAACAATATTTTTTGTTTTTTGAAAAGTAAAGAAAATCAATTATTTCCCCTCAATAAACATGTGAGAAACATTTTTGATACCAATTGTAAGTATTTTTATTTTTGAACAAAAGAAAAAATATATATATACATTTCTTCTCAACAGTTATGTAAGATACATTTTTAATCAAGAGAATTTTTATTTTTTGAAAAAGAAAAAATTGTTTAATTTTTCTCAACAGTCATGCAAGACTCATTTTTGATATCAATTTCATGTATTTTTCTTTTTTTTTTTTTTTAAATATATAAGATACATTTTTAATCATTTTATTTATTTTTAAAAATACTGTGAGAAGTTGAGAAAAGATGTACGATTTTGTAACCGGACCTGTCATAAAAGGGACATTTTTAAACAAATTAAGAATTTATTTATTTTTTGAAGAAAAAAGAATATGAAAAGTACTGAATTTAAAATTAAAATGATTGAATCGTAATTTCAAATTTAGCTTTATTTCTTTACAAAAAGTTCCTGTGAGATACATTTTCAATTAAATGGCAGACTTGTTTATTTATTTATTTTTTTAAAAAAAACTGCGAAAAGTAATGGAAAAAAATAGAGTGTAGTGAAACTGTATTAATTTTGATTTAATTTCTACTCAAATATTACGTAATATGCATATTTAATTATGTCTCTAATTATTCTTTTAAGATTAAAATCTTCATTATTTCAGTATATAAATTTGAAATTCATAAATTCCTTTTAGCATTATTTTGCAATTTAATCACGGAGAAAATGCATATTTAATCCATTATTTCAAAATTGAATGAAATGTGAAATGAAATATTAAATTTTAAAACAGCGTATTATTCAAAAAACTTATTTAAATAAAAATTAAAAGCATACTTATAAATAATTACTAGATGGTAATTAAAGGATAGTTCTCATTATATTTCATTTAATTGATTTTGCCTTTAACTATTAATTAGGAAGTTCTCTTAAAAGAAGTTTATATTTATTGTTAAAAAGGCACGTAACTTGGAATGATCCAGGTGTTTAAGTTTTTTATTTTATTTACTTCTACTCGTGACTATTTTGTAATAGCGTCGTTCGTTTTTTAATTTATTACTATACAGTCGGACTCTTTTTTTAGCGTACTTCCATTTTGCGAATTTCTCTATTTTGCGATTTTTTTTTTACGAGGAACCAAGAACATTTTGGAAATTTCGTATTTTATGGGGTGACATTGATTTTCGAAGCTACTTAACTTTTTGTGAAAGCATTAAAATAGATTTCCCTTTTTGTGTGCATTTCAAACGAAAAACTCAGTCAAAATTAACGGATTTTATCAGTAGCAGTTAAATTTAAGTACGCATGTGGTAAGGTATGTTTAAAGTTACTTTTATAATAACTGCAGCTATAATTTTGAACATAAATTTAGCACTTTTTTTAGTATGATAGTGTAATGTTTTGCTCCTTTCTTACTTTCCATGTAGATTTCTTTTATGGTTAAGATTTTAAAAAAATAAATAAATAGTAGATACTAGTTTGCAAGATTAAGGTGCATCAATTGCTATTTTAATTATGTCTAGGGTTTATGAATTTAAAATCTGTCTTGTGTTGTTTAAGTATTTCAAAAGGTGATTTTCTATTTAACGAATTTTCCATATAACTCAATATCGGGAATTAGCGATTTCGTTAACTAGAAATCCGTCTATGTTTGTTTTTTTATCCGGTGGCTTTAATATACATTTAATTAAGCAAAATACGTTTTTAATAGTCCGCCGCTTCAAAATATGCATTAACTGTATTCAGAATCATTTGTTGTTCGAGGCCAAATTATGATAGTCAAAATTTACCTCAATCACGTGATTTTTACCAGTACCTAACCTTTTAGAGGAATCGTAAAAAACCTCTGTTCACAGTACAGTACCTACATTAAGGCTTCCCAGTATTGATGCAGATATAATAGATATCAAATATACTAATATTTATCTATTATATAGTACCACATTTTACCCATATTTTTATATTTATTACATAACAAATTAATACGAGTAGTACATATTACCAAAATTAATTTAGCATCATTGGCGTCAATAATAATTTACATTTCTTCTTAACGAATTAGTGCCATTTTAGTTAGTACTTATGACCCAAATAATTTAAGCATCATTGATGTCTATAATACATATATACGAGCAGTGAGTACATATATACGGGAGTCTTATTGAATGTCCTTCCAATGAGGTGTCCGGGTTCGAATCCCAGCGATGGCTGGTCGATAGGATTCCCACACGCAGTTCGCACTGACCACAGTTATGATGTTAAATATCTACAGTGGTAGACGGATTATGGGTTAGAATATAGGCATGCTTGGGGACTAAATACTGGGGGTTCCGCGTTCGGTTGACCGCCCAGCCGGAACATCTGCTCCTGCACCCCAGAACCCAAGGACTGGAATACTGAGATGGGCATGGTAGGCCTTGACCCTCAATGAGCTGTCGCACCACTGAGTTTAGTTTAATAGATTTGTTTTTCCGGCCCCTTCTTCTCTCCAACCACATCAACGAGAGAATGTACGTGAACATAAATTCGAACAATTTGTGAATGCATGTGGACCTGAAAATGAGACAATGTTAAGCAAACATGAACTCGAACATGAATACCGAGTCATTCATGAATGCGTTTAAAGAAAGTAGTTTTGTGAGTAGCTCACCTGAGGTATGGTCATTTTGTTTTTGAAATGTTCCGGCTGTGACGACATCACTGGAGAAGCTTTCCGAGGGGAAAGGGTGTTCGGAGACAAACATTTTTATCCACCATCCTTCTTATCGAATTATTTAAATCAAAACATTTTCTCTACAAAGTAAGTACACAGTTGAAAATCTGAAAAAAGAAAATTGTAAGAATGTTTTAAGAATGATTGAATGAGTTAAAGAAAGTTTTCAATGGAGCGATTTCGCAATTTGTGAAATAAAAGTTGTCCTCACCAAAAAATGCATTGAAATTAAATCTCTTCCCCGATTTACATTTTGCTTGTAATTAATTTGATTAATTGTTACAGATTGGCATATACAGTCCCTGACCAAATTATTAGTCGCACTATAAGATTCTACGTAAAATCTTAATTATCAGGTAATACTATACAGCTTTATTGTTTTTACGCTACTGAAACCACTTTGCATTTGTTTAAATTCGTGCATTAATTGGTGAAATTAGACGATATATTACATAAATTCGACGTTTGAATAAATTAGACGATTATTATATAAATATAGAATATTTATATTATATCATGCATTATATTAGTATCTTATAATAATTAGACAAAATTATTCGACGCACTGTAGTATTTTAATAATGACATGTTTTGCACGATGTTATATGCAATACTTCTATGTTTAAGCATACATGTAAACGGGTTTTTATTCAAGAAATTTTTTATATACTTCCTGTTTGTATTTATTTTTAACATATTGCATTACAATGTAAACCAATTGGTAAAAAAGTGCAAATTGGTTTCAGCCTCGTAAAAACAATAAAGCTGTAAAGTATCACCTGATAATTAAGATTTTACATAGAATCTTATAGTGAGTCTAATAATTTAGACAGGAACTGTATTTAATTGTATATGAAAAGGCCTAATAACATTTATATTTTAATTTTTTTTCCTATAACCGCGTGATTGACACTTATCATTCGGGTATCAGTAGGGGCACATTTGTTGGCTACTCTTTCAGGGGCACTATACTAGGTGAACCAACGTTGATATCACAGTAAGGACAGATAGGTCAGCTCCCTGACCACTACACATCCGGTCGACTATATTTTAATATGAACAAATGCGATTAAAATGGGGGGGGGAAGCGCTGCTATATTTGTGTATTTTATACATTTATTTGTATTGTTAATGCAGCTTTATTTGAGTCACATATTTATACAGTTCTTTATTTGTGCTTTTTTTTTCAATGAGAGCCCAAATCCGGCCTGCCAAAGACTACCTGTGCAGTAAATGGTGACTGGTCCACGCTAAATCTGTCGGGTCACAAAGTCCTCCATGTCCCCGTAACAAATTATACCTCAGGGGGTAGTGAATTGAAGATTGATCGTTCTCTGGTTCAGATCAAAATTACGATCTGTGGATGAATGTGGTGGAAGTCAAGTTGGTGGAAGTGGTGGAAGTCAAGTTGAATTCTTGGCCATAGATGGCATGGATTCATTCGTGTTGCTTATTTATACATTTATTTATGTAGCTTAATCACAGATTTGTTAATAATCTATTTACAGCTTTATTTATGTCGTTTGTTGCAACTGTTTTATTTTATTTTATATCCGTCGTTGAACAGCCGACCCAATTTTCTTCAATAGTGTTCAATTCCGCAGTCTTGTCATTTTGAACCAATTCAGAAGACAAGGAAATTCCTGGATCAGTACCCTCAGAGGTATTGATTTGTTATGGAGGACTTTGCGACTCAACAGATTTAACGTGCATCAGTCATCCATTTACTACACGAGGAGTCTTCGGCCTGCTGGGATCGAACCCTTGGACATGGGCCCAGTGCCCTACCAACCAGGCTATCCCTGCCTAACTGCTTTATTTGTTTTATTTACTTGCAGTTCACTGTTGGTGTGGCTTATTTACCCCTCTTTATTGGTGTGCCTCATATACTGTTATATTTACGTCTCTCCAGCTTTCATTAATATGTGTTGGGAATTTGGAGGAAGTCCAAATTATTTTTCATCGCTGTTCTCAACAAAAATTCTCGAAGAAGTCCAAGAAAAACAAGCAGAGTGTTTGTGTGTGCTATCAGTATTAAGTTCCTACAAATATGGAATTGCGTGGGGGTGGTGGGTTGAAAGAAATAGTTGCCGATCTATCAAATCCTGGCGCGAGAAGGGGCACAACTTGCGCCTTTTAAGAATTAGTACCTAAAATAGTACCTTCCTTATCTTCGCAATTCTTTTTTTTCTTTCCTTCTCGTGGTGGCCTCTTCTCTTATCACTTTCTGCTCTACGAATTCTCGCTTTATTACGATTTTGTTTTCGGAAGAAGAAAAGGAGAGGGAAAAAAAAGCAGTTTGATAAATGTTGTAAGTTGGTCTTGGTTTATTAGGTTGTGAATGCGATTCAGCTTTTCAGAGGGAAAAAAGAAATTCTTTTGAAATTTAAGAAGAAGCCATTCATTACTGATGAAGAAGAAAGGGGTCTAAAATAAATTTTGGCATTTCTTTTTTTTTTCTTCTGGTGTGCAGCAAATAGTTGAAAGCCCAAACTCTCTTCCTCATCGTAGCAACGAATCAAATAGAATTTTTGTGACAAAACCATAACTATTTTCTTTTTAATTTTGCATGTTGACTCGTATTTTTTTATTTATTTATTATTTTTTTTCTTCCTTAATCGATATTTTCCGAATCCTTGTCAAAATTTAAGTAATAAAGAAGTGCATATTTAGATTAGCAAATTTATCCTAAATATGCATTTCTTGAGGTGAACCGGTTTCGAATCCCAGCGATGGCTGGTCGATTCGAATTCTGCACTCAGCTCGCGCCGACCACAGTGCTGATCTAAAATATCCTCAGTGGTAGATGTGTCATAGGTTGGAGTCCCTTTGACGTCAGACTCGCCATGAGAGGTTTTCGGGTTTTTTTCTCTGTGTACCGTAAATGGGGGTTAGTTCCATCAAAAAAATTCTCCAAGAAGGCAAATTTCTCAAAATACTCAATTGATCCAGGAGTTCCCTTGTCTGCAGGATTGGGTTCAAAATTACAAGGCTACGGAGTTGAACATTAGTAGTCGTAAACCCAAAATTGGGTCAGCTGCTCATCAACGATTATAAAATATGCCAAGCCTACCTGAAGTCTGAGACTGAGCCCCGTTATGGTTAAAAAAAAAGGTCGGAAAAGTAAGTACGAAATTCGTTAGGGTAGTACATTTAAGCACGCATTTGGAACTGTGTCTAGAATATAAAGCTTACGGACGAGATACTATAATATAAACCAGGTGCTTAATACATGCATAATTCAATCCATAAAATTTAAAAGAAACGAATACTTAAAAATAATTTTTGTCAAATTTAAATTAAAAAAGTAATATTAAAAAAAAAAAAACAAATATTTCAAGTCGATTCCTACTTAGGTCAACAAAGAAAAATTTTATTAGTTACTTTTTATTAAATAATTACAATTTTTTCACCCATATAAAACTATAATTAATGTAATAAATTTTATTACCTAATTAATAGTGGATAAAACTGTGTTAACATTAAGTGTCATCCACTACAAGTTTTAAAAAAATGTATTCGAACTTGAATGGATGAATAAAATATTATTATTAACGATTGAAAATTTGAACAAGAAATATAAATATGTATAGGGAGTGCGTGAACTCTAGTAGGAATTGAAAGTGAAAAAAAAAGGTGCGTGGTATTAGACAACTATAAAAGTATAAATTTGGTGACGTGGACCACATGTGCTACACGTCATTTTGGTGACGTGGACCACATGTGCTACACGTCATGTTCTTTATTGAATTTATCTGACACAGGGAATATAAAATAATTAAATATATAAATGTGCACAGTAAACTATTTTTTTGTTCAAATAGTTAGAAATTATCACTCGTGTTGTTTTTAAAATGTGAGAAAAACTGAATCGCTTATAGTAAAATTTAAAACAATGACTAACGCTTTACCAACGGGAAAATTGCATTTCGTTTTTCGCTCATCCCTATTAAAAAAAAAGGAATTAATATTTGAAAATATTTTATTAACATCAAGTGTCATAAACTACAAGTTCAAAAATATATATTTGAACTTGAGTGGATGAATAAAAAATATTTTATTAATGATTGAAAATTTGTACAAGATATTGGGGAGAGTGTGAACTAATAGTAGGAATTGAATAAATAGTAGTAATAATATTAATAATAATAATAATTCTTGTAAGTTAGTTTCTTTATTTTTAACCGACTGAAGACATTAATGGGTTAAATGCTTTTAACCTTAACCAATGAAATTGATGCTTGAGCTAGTTTTTCTCATAAATTGTTTACTTATAATCATCACAATCTACTAAAGCTTTATGTACAATTTACTATATGCGTTTAAATTACTATTTGGAACCTGAAACAAAACGATATGATTCCGCACGGATACTGAAAACACTACGTGTTTGGAATTGACTTTTTTGACCTTTTCTCTCCACTGATACACCGAGATAAAATATTGGCTCAATTTTCATTCACCCGGAAATTACTTTTTCAACTGAACCGTAATAACTTGCCTTTTCAAGAAAGAGTTTTGATATGATGATTAACAAGAATCTTCAGCGAGCAAGTGTTTTTAAAAAAATGCGCATTAGAGAAAAAGAAATAGGCTGAATTAATTTGCATATTTAGTAGAAAGCAGTTACTGAATATTTTTATATTTTAATCTTAATCTTATTATTATTTTTTTTAAAATATATATTTTCTTTCACGCGGCGTTTGATTACATTTATATTTTTTTTAAAATTTTCAGTAAGATTTTATTAGCATAGAATTTATAGCTTCTCGAAAAATAAAACCACCGAAATTACTGAACGATCTGATCTTATATAATGAGTATTTATATTTGTACCGTATTGTTTGACCGAATTAGGTTCATTGTTTTTTTTATTTATTTTATTTGTACCGTATTGTTTGACCAAATTAGGTTCATTGCTTTTATTTATTTGTGCAGTATTGTTTGACCGAATTAGATTCATTGTTTTTACTTATTTGTACCGTATTGTTTGACCAAATTAGGTTCATTGTTTTTTTGTATTTTTTTATTTGTACCGTATTGTTTGACCGAATTAGGTTCATTGCTTTTATTTATTTGTGCAGTATTGTTTGACCGAATTAGATTCATTGTTTTTATTTATTTGTACCGTATTGTTTGACTGAATTATGTTGTTTTCATTTTTTTTAACCGTATTGTTTGACCGAATTTGGTTTATCGTTTTTATTTATTTGTACCGTATTGTTTGACTGAATTAGGTTGTTTTCATTTGTTTTTACCGTATAGTTTGACCGAATTAGGTTCATTGTTTTTATTTATTTGTACCGTAATATTTTTTCAGTTTGGATGCGCTTATTTATTTATGTTTTTTATGGTACACAGACAAAAAGTATGTTCAAAATTAACAGAAAATGGCAAAATTTAACGTGTTTTTGACACTGTGAGAGCATTTTACTGAAGCGCTTTGCTAATGAATTTTGTTAAAATTATCAATAAAATGTGGTTTTACCTTACTGTTCCGCAGTGAATGTTTTGAAATTTGATCATGTTTTCATGACACCCTAAAACATGGAACAAAAAACATTTATTCGATTAAAATATACTTTTCAGTTCTAGATTTTCGTTTAATGCGTGGTAATAAGAACTATAATTTTGAAAACCAGAATTTCCACTGAACCGAAACGAACAGGCAAACGGAAAAATGGAAAGGGGCTTGGTATTTAAACCAAATGAATGGTTTAAATACCATATATTTTGGTTTCATAATCAGAATAATGGCATTCCCCCCTTCGAATGTCATTACCATACTATTTACGGTAATTTTATTAGAATATTTTTTTCTCCGCGTGATGATTGTCCAATTTGAGTGTATTTATTTATACTTGTACCGTAATGGTTGCCCGATTGAGGTTCGGATATTTATTTATTTGTACTATAAAGATTGGTTGATTTAAGTGAATTTAGTTATATATATATGCACTGAAGTAATTAATGGATTGGGTGAATTTAATAATTTTTATTTTTACCATGATAATTGCCAGATTTGGGTTTAGTTATTTATTTTCTCCGTAATTATCCAATTTAACTTTATTCATAAATATTGAAATACTTCTCTAATTCGCTGTCGGTTGCCATATACAGATTTTATTAGACTTTTAACAGTGCATATTAAGTTAAAAAAAAAAAAAAAAAAAGTGTCAAATTCTTTTTAAAATGTGCATATAAATTTCTTGAAAAAATAAATCACTTTTTTTTAACACTCTATCCTATATATTATATTTTATTTTATATTTTATAACTCGCGTTGAACAGCAGACCCAAATTTTCGGGTTTACAACTAATGTTCAACTCCGTAGTCTTGTAATTTTAAACCTAATCTAGAAGACAAGGGAACTCTTGGATCAAGTATTGGGAGAAATTTGTCTTCTTGGAGTTCTTTTTGATGGAACTAACCAGCATTTGCGTTACATGGAGAGGAAGAAAACGAAAACCTCCCGTGGTTAGCCTGACGGCAAGGGGACTCTAACCCATGATCCGTCTACCACTGAGGATATTTCACGTTAGCACTGAGGTCGGTTCGAGCCGGATGCAGAATTCGTATCGACCAGCCATTGCTCGGATTTGAATCCGGTTCACCTCACTTCGTAAACCCAAAAAGTTGAGTCAGCTGTTCAACGACGGTTATGAAATAAAAATATAATTTATGTTATCACTTGTCACTAAACAGAATTATAAAACTATTCTATTTCTTTTTTCTCTGCTATAAATTTAAACTAAATTGTTGTCGAAGATCAAAATTTAGATCTGTATTATGCTCTCATCTTTTGAGAACTCTCCTCACACAGATCCATTACAATTCTTTAAAAAAAATGGAATCAATTTATCACAAATGTTTGCTTATAAAAAAAAGAAAAGAAAAAAAAAGAACAGAGACGATAAACTGCCTGCAGTTAAAGTGTGTGTCTTTTATAAACTCTCGAAATCAGACATCATCTGAGAAACAAGGATGATATCTCTTTATCAGCAAAAACCATCTCATTTTGACGCTAATGGCTAATACGGAGTTCGTGTTTCGATGAAATCTTCTCTTGAAAAGAGAGCGTCTCTCCCTCGTCCCCACCCCGAAAAGCTCAATTGTTGAGAGCTGCTGATATTGAATACATTTTAAGTGACAGTCCTTTCCATTAGTTGAAAGTATAATTACAATACGTTTCGATAAGTTAGGACTCAGTTGAAGTAACCTCTTTGTTTTGTGTGCTGTGGTTGACAGATTAATCGACGGGCAACTCCCCCTTTTATACTGGCAATGAGAGATAAAGGTGGCATCTGGTGTGCCATTGAGTCAAAACGAGTATTGTTTACCGTTTTCTTAAGCCTTTTAACAAAGACGCTTGATTTTCATTGTTGTAGCGTTGGTTGTGCTATCTCACTTTGAATAGCCGCCATCTTGGATTTTAGATTAAATTTTGGATTTGCTTTTTCTTTGATAATTTTTATTTTTAATGAGTTTCCCTTGAAACTAAACCATAAATACTCTGGTTCAACTAAAATATCGTATGATCAAATTTCAGAAGCGCAATAATTTAAGCCCCTTAGTAAGGTTGCAATACATTGGAACAGTTCAACACGGTCAAAAATTTCTAACAGCGTTCTATTAAAATAGAAAATGACTATAAATTAACTACTTAAGGTACAACTAACTATTCAACACTATTTAAATTATTACTTAAGATGATTTTACAAAATGAATAATGCCTATAGTGTTGCTAATAGATAAATACCCTAGTTCAGATAAATACCTAGCTAGATAAATACCTATTCGCGAAATTTTGGTAACTGTGCTAACTTAAAATCTATTTTCAAAAAATTTTTTACTTTTGCTCCAAACCGTTAACTTTGTCTCTGCTTTATTTCATACTTAATTGCAACTGCATATTTATTTTTTAGCAATATAAACACATTATAAAGAGTAATTTTTATCTTAGGATAATTATTCTTTATTCCGAAATATCGCATTTATGGTAAAGGATGTGTCCTGATGAAGACTTTTACGTTTTCCCATTAAAAGTTTTTGTATTTTATTTTATTATTATTCTTTGTGTTATATATATATATATATATATATATATATATATATATATATATATATATAATAAATGAATGAATAAGTATGAGAAAAAATGTGTATGTAATGAATTAATGATTCAGAATACCAGTAAATAAGCAAATAACAAATTAGTTTTTAGATAAATAAATAAAAAAATGCTTAAATCCGATTAGTTAAGGACTATATATGTTTTTTTCCTTCATTCTTTCTCTCTCTCTCCCTTTCTCTCTCTTTTAAATTTATTGATTTTTTTAAACTTCATTCTGCATACGAATATTTGTCATGTAAACTTTTCTTTTCGTTTAAAAAAAAATTTAGTAGCGTTATAAGATTTTGTTACCATTGAAAAAAAAAAATGAATTGCATATATTTTTGATATTAGTAATTAAGACAATAATTACTAATATCAAACACAGCTTAAACATAGGTGATTATACAAAACAAGGCAAATCTTGCATGCTCAAAAATATATATCTCAAAAAGCATTTTCAGGGTATTATTTTAAAATAATCACATTAAATTAAAGTCACTATTTGTTTATTTATTTTACTGTTTTTTTAATCTTTGTTTTAATTTATTTTATCAATTTTTGAAATATGAGCGTGATTATTATAGTATACTTTATTGTACAAAAATCAATAGATTTGAAAATTTTTAAATTGTATCAAGTACTTCTGTTACTTCAAAAAAATCCATGATTAAATGAAAAAGCAAGAGGGCAACAAGAGTTATTTATGTAGGGCCGTATAAATCGAGAATTTTACTTTACAAATTTCCTTAATAACCAATTAAATTGCCTATGGATTTGTGATTAGACTTAACTGTCTTTTTTTTGTAATAGTTTTATTACAAAAAAAAAAAAAAAAAAAAAAAAAAAAAATAGACTGTAGCATACTGTATTATTATATAATAGTATGAAGCAAAAGTGGCACACGGTTCAAAAATCTATCTTTAATTTTTAAAACTATTACTTACTTAAAAAAATCCCCTTTTTTAAAAAAAAAGAAAGAAAAAAAATCATTTTGACTTTCAAACGTGAAATGACTGTTTAAACACTCCAATGATATTTTTATTATTTGCAATTTTCAAGAAATTTTAATTACGTAATATTAAAAGATTAATTTAAAAAAAATCTTTGAATCTAGTCTTGAAACACAATGATTCGAATTAAGAAAAATCTCTTGCAAAGCAAAAATAGAAAAAAAAAACAGTTTTATTAATTTTGGTATTTAATACGTTAATGATTGAGAACGTTTGAAAATATAAGGTATAAAAATCATTACGCCACTTTAAGCTACTTAATTTTAATTCAAAAGTTAAAATTTTTAAAATAAGTTAGATGAATAGATGCTCACGTAGGGAAAAATTCTGTTAAATTACAGTACTGTATGTTAATGACATCTCTGTTTAAAAAAAAAAAAAAAATAACCATCATTCTGGTTAATAAAACCAAAATATACGGCATCTATAAACCATTCGTAATTTTTCTGCTCATTTTGGTAACGGTTTATAGGAAATTCTTGCTTTCAGTGTTATAGTTCTTATTACCTTATATTTAGAAAAAATTCGTAACTGAAAAATACATTTAACTAAATCAATGGTTTTTATGCCATGCTCTAAGGTGTCGGCTTTCAAATGGTGTTCTGCGGTCCTAGGGTTCCGTGTATCCTGTTAAGTAACAAGGTTGGTCAAGATGGTAAATCGTTTCCATTGAATGCATGACAGAAACATTTGGCAACGTACTCAAAGAAAGGTATATTTTCAAACATCTAATTTTTAGATCCATGTTTGTTTGTTTTTTTGTTGTTGTTATTTTCTTCTTTTTTTTTTTTTTCCTTTTGTTTTATTACCGTCATTGAACAATCGACCCAATTTTGGGTTTGCGACTACCAATGTTCAACTCTGTAGACTTGTAATTTTAAACCTAATCCAGAAAACTAGGGAGTCAACTCCTGAATCAAGTATTAGGAGACAATTTGCCTTCGTGGAGGACTTCCTGATGGAACTAACCCGCATTTACGTTACATGGAGAGGAAAGCCAGTGACACCTCCCACGGTTAGCCTAGCGATAAAGAGACTATAACCCAAGATCCGTCTAACACTGAGGATATTTTACGTCAGCACTGTGGTCGATGCGAGGCGTTTGCGGAATTCGAATCGACCAGGTATTTGAATCCGGGTCACTTTATTGAGATGCAAGCTCTCTATCCTCTAACCCAATACTGCTCTAGATCCGAGATTTTATTTTATTTTATAACCGTCGTTGAGCAGCCGACCCAATTTTTATGAGCTTACGACTACTAATGTTCAACTACGTAGCCTTATAATTTTGAACCCAATCCAGAAGACAAAGGAACTCCTGGATCTAGTATTGGGAGAAATTTGCCTTCGTGGAGGACTTTTTGATGGAACTAACCCGCATTTGCGTTACATGGAGCGGAAGACCACGAGAACCTCCCACGGTTAGCCTGATGGCAAGGGGACTCTAACCCGTGATCCGTCTACCACTGAGGATATTTCACGTCAGCACTGTGGTCGGTGCAAGCCGGATGCGGAATTTGTATCGACTGGGATTCGGAAGGCAAACGCTCTATCCCCTGAGCCATCGCGGCCCTCTAGATCCGTGATTCATGTTAAACGATATTGCATGATGATAGCTTAGGAAATTGGCTTTTTTGGCCAATGTAATCGATCATCTCAATTACGGGAAACCGCCAAAAGGAGGTCGATCATTTAGGGTTCGATAGTTGAAAAAAATAAGAACCGCTGCTCTAAGGTATCATGATAAAATGATTAAATTTTATCTCGTATTTTAAATCCTTATTGTATTGTTAATTTCACCAAAATATTTACCAAAGTGCTTTGGTAAAAATTACCGAGCATTTTGGTGTTCTTAAGAACAACAAACAATGTAATTTTAACCATATTCTGGTAGATTTGACTATACTTTTTCTCAGTGCTAAAATATGGCAATTTTAAAATGGCTCAGTATTGTGATTAAAACAATGATTTAAATTTATATTAATGTCATTTAATCGCAAATTCAGATGTTTGTATGATGTTGTTTAACTGTATCATCACCACACGCTTTTTTTAACTAGTCATTTATTTTTAAATGTACGACTTTTTTAAAATTCGACATCTCAGTAACTATCCAACCGATTTCTCCCAATTTTCGCATTTTGCGATGTGAAATCAGATACTTGAAAATGATGTAAAAATTTATATACCTTACATCTCAAAATGTTTTCGACTATTATTAAGTAAAATAATAAAAATAATAAATATTTACTAAAATTAATTTTTACATGGAATTATCTTTGGATAAACAGTCTTTATATTTGTGTGCAAAAGTTTTTAATTTCGCTTAAAAAATTCTCGGGATATAGCATGATATGAGTATTTACCAAAAAATTAAAATTAACATTAGGGGATCTGAAATTTGGATCTCTCTCCTTTGTAAAAAAGGTATTCTTATTCAGAGAAAATCCATTATGGTGTCTGTTTTCGTAACTTAAAATATCGTCTGCACAAATTAATTAGCATATATAACCCATACTCCTACCATTAAGCTAGAGTTTTCGAACCTGAAGAACTGATCATTAGATTAAAAGTTAATAAGAGTAGTCCTTTTTTTCCAGACTGTACATTTTATACATTTTTTTTATACCATCAAACAGAATGAATTTATATTTAAAATATCCTTTATGATAATATAGTGTGTTAATTTCCTCAAATTCTCCTAAAACAAGTATATATATATATATATATATATATATATATATATATATATATATATATATATATATATATATATATATATATATATATATATATATATATATATATATATATATATATATATATATATATATATATATATATATATATATATATATATATATATATATATATATATTTTTTTTTTTTTTTTTTTTTTTTTTTTTTTTTTTAAATCAATTTCAACTTAGGTCAACAAAGAAAAAGTTTATTTTAGTTACTTTTCATTAAATTCTTTTCTCCCATATGAAAATAAAATTAATTAATTAAATTTAATTAATGAATTAATATTTTAAAAAAACTATATTAACATCAAGTGTCATTCCGTACAATGTATTTAAACTTGAGTGGATGAATAAAAAGTATTTTATGAACGATTGAAAATTTGAACAAGATATAGGGAGCGTGTGAACTAATAGTAGGAATTGAGAAAACAAATTGAAATTGCAATCCAGACTTCGTATTTCGAATTCGGAATATTTTTAAGTTCCTCGGTACTGTATCCTTCTTCTTCTTCTCATTGGCACGACAGCCCAGGATGGGCCTTGGCCTTCTCAACAAGCCTATGCCAAGACCCTTAACGGTACTGTATCGAGAGAGGAGAAATTTAAGAAGTCTCTCGAACGAAGTCAAAGAGATGGTGGGGGTGCGGAAAAATTCTAAACATACTCTTAAATTCTTTTTATTTAATTTTCACACAATAATTGATTATGGATATTTACTTCTTTTCGTAGTATATTTCATCACCCAAGGAGGCAGATCACGATAAAAAGAACCCAGTTTTTTAGAATCTCTGTCAAAAATATATTAATAAGTACTTCAGTAGGATTTAAATGAATTATATACCATTCAATTATACCATTTGTGCAATTCGTTATATAATCAGTTTTTTTAGTTTAAACTGTAATTAAAATTAAATTTTAAAAAAAAACTGGCAAATGCTTCGTTATTAAATGATCAAGAGCTATTTAAAAATAGATAAGAGCTTTTAAAAGAGCTATTTAAAAGTTTAAAAAATGATCAAGTTCTATTTCTCCCTATCTAAATATGCCGCCCTTTTTAATTGTCCCATTTCTTTAAAGGTATGGTGCTGCCGAAGAACATACTATATAATGACTATATTATATGTGATAACTATACAATGTATTATGATAACTATATTATATTCACTGGAACATTTTTTTTTAAATTAAGATCTATTTTAGAAAAAGTTATTCATACTTTAATTTGTTTTTAGCTATATTTGTTAATGGCTTTCAAAATTTCTAAAATTAGAACTTCAATTCCTTTTTTTAAAATTGTGTCTCCTTTTTTTAAAAAAATATATGCAGAATTTTCAATTTCAATGTTGATTTTTTCAACTTTTTCAAAACACTGTCATACACTTCAGTCTTGCAATTTTTGAAACATATATCACTCATTGAAATGAAAACTCAAAAGTTACGAATGTTAATATTTGTGGATAATTAGCCAATGACCTAATGATACTTCCATTGTGTAAATACGCACATAATGCATGCAAAGAGATAATAAAATTAAAACGAAAGGAAATTGCGCAGTACGAGAGTTAGGTTCAAAGAGAGGGAAGGAAAGGTAAATAACTTTTGATCTAATAATCGGATTTTCGTGTAGCAGGACTCAATCTAAATGATTGATCTCGAAAATTCTAATTATTTATTGCTGACGATATTTTAATTTACGAAAGCGGACGCAAAAACGTACTTTCTCTGAATAAACATACTCCCCCCCCCCCGACAGATTCTGATTCATGCCTCTTAATATAGAAAAATAGGAAAAATCAGAAAAATTTGGTGCCACAATAGTTTTTATTAATTATTTGCTATTTTATTCATTAATTGTCGAAGACCTTTTGAACTGTTATGTGTACAAATGTTTTCATAATTTTAAATAATCGAAGAATGCAATTTTTTAAGGCAAAATACAAAATTTAATCGAAATCATTCGAATAGTTTTTGAGATATCAAATTCGAAATGTTGAAAGAGAAGTGTCTACTTGAATGTCTACACCCTCTGAATTAACTAATTGTGTAAGCAAGTATATTTTAAATTAGAGAATTTTTTTAAAAAAAACTACTTTGTATTATATATATATTTTATAAAACTGCCTTTTTATAAAATCACATCAATAAAATTATATCAATAAAAACGCATCAATAAAATCATAGTTTTATTAAAATTTATTAATAAATTTAAGATTTATATAAAGTTATATTTTAAAAAAATTACTTTTTTAATAAATTACTTAGTAAATAATTATAAATTCCTATTAAATAATATTTTACAATTCTAATGACACTGGCTAACTGATTCTATCTAGATGTGATTGTCTTTAAATAATCAATCTCTAATACTAGAATGGGATAGTTTGTTATCCTCCACCGAGTTGTTTTTAAAAAAAAATTCTCTATGATTAAAATTATTAAGTTTTTCTAAAAATCCATAATTTTACCTATTCTTTAACCATCAGATTGATATACTTACTTCAAATATAATATTTACTTACTAAAACCTTACAGATATGTCAACTAATTTCAATTAGTATAGTTAGCGATTTAAATGCAGGCATTATTAACCCCTTAACGCAGATTTTTTGATAAAAACTGGCCAAAAAAAAAAGAATCACTTTTTTTTAATGTAAAAAAAACACACTTTAGAACATTGTTTTTTCTTTTGGTGGACAGTTTTGATATACTGCGCTTTTGCTCCACGAAAAAAGGCTATATTCAGAGGTGCCAACTGCTCCAGACACGCCAAAATAATTTTAAAAAAACGGTAAATAGCTACAAAGTAAATTTTGCAAATATTTGACAATTTCTGCTTGCTTTTTTAAATGTATAGCATGACGTAACTACTATAAATTGGTGAATTATATAAGCCTGCGAATTATTTAGAAATAGTAATGGATAAAAATCTACTAAATTGAATTTATTAAACCAAGAATCACAATTGATAAACTATCACTTTAAAATATATATTTGCTGTCCGGAGCAAGTTAGCATCTCTGTATATTTTATTCTGCAATAAATAATTGTTATAGCTTACAATCCTATGTAAATATCAATAAAAAGATTTTTTTTTTCTCAGCTTTCACATTGTTATTTTCAATTCTCGATTATATTCGAGTGTGAAAAATTATAGGAGCATAAAATACAATGCCGCTCGAATTATCTCGAGTGTGCACAGTTTAGCCTGTTTAGCGCCCTCGAATTAACTCGAGCGCGAAAGTTAATGGGTTAATAATGATCTCTTCTACCCACGTGTGATATGCTAGCTCTCTAATCCTCCATGATTACAACGCAAAAGAGTTTTCTTAGTTTCATGAGAACTGTTGTATTAAAATTAAGTGTAACTACTAAATAGAAATGGAAAAACAAAAGCAGTCAACATTATTCTTGCAAAGTTAAGCAAGTTCAAGTTAAGAAAATTAAGTTTTTTTGTTTCAATTTCTAATTTTGCTGATTTTTTCGCAAAATCTCCTAGCTTAACCCTTGTATCCCAAGCTCTTATTCTGAAGGAGGATTTTTTTTAATAATTTTTTTAATGCTATTTTTTTATTATTATTAGCGAGATGAAGCCAGATATGGGATGATATTGGCACCAATAAATTACTATTCTGAAATGATTTAATATGGGGTGTTCTGTTACCACATTCTGTAACATACATGTTTTTAAAATCCTTGTAAAGAAAAAGGAAAAAAAAAAAAACGAATTAAAGTAATATACACATTAAGGGCCGCTAATTAATATTTAAGGGTGGAGAAAACAAAAACTCTTTCGAATCATGACTGAGGAAGGCAGAAAAGTAAACTTCAAAACCAGTTGGATTGTCCGAAAGAACTTTCAAGATTTGTAAATGTTTTTAAATATGGCACTTTCAAATAGATTTTGATGTTTTCTGTCGCGCTTTCCTTAATAGTGATTCTGAGTTTTTTTTTTGTTTTTTTGTTTTTTTTTTTTTGTTTTTTCTCACCTAAATATTAACTTTACTACAGCGATTTTCTATTTTACACAAAATAATAGGATTCTAAAAATACACATTAAGGGCAGTCATCACGAAGCACCTTGTATAATTTAAGAGTATTTAAATAATGTTTCATGATTCATTGATGATCGCAGTACAAAACATGCACTACTAATAACAGCCATTGAATTAAAAAAAAAAAAAAGATTCAAAAAACAATATTTATTTAAGAAAGATGGCAGTATTTTTAATTAAATACAATTTCTTCAATTTAGTGTTAATTGCAGTTTCTTCAATTTAGAACTATGTTTCATGATTCATTGATGATTTCTGTGCAAAACATGCACTTCTAATTACAGCCATTAAATTAAAAAAGGGATACAGAAAACAATATTTATTAAAATAGGAGGTAGTGTTTTCAATTAATTGCAATTTATCCAATTTAGCGAATGATAATAAAATATTTTAAGTAAAAAATATTAAATTACCTGCTATCCTATGCGGTAGTAGATCAGTCTCCAAAAAAATTAATTGCCCAAAAGTGGTGGTTAATTATGAACCATAATTAGAAGGTGACAGCTTCGACTAAATTATTAGAACCCCCACCGCGCTAGCAATTTACGGTAAACCACAGCCGATAGCGCATCCGCCAGGTTTAGATCAGTGGTAGCATACACGGTTGCTCACGCTCCGCAGTAGCCGCAGCCCACCTGAGCTCCCTATTGGTAGTACACCCGCTTCTCTACCACGCCCGTCTGGAAGCAAGGAGCCAATAGGAAACTAGCTTCTGATTACTGCTCCCAGAAGCCGTTTCGAAACCGCTACTGACCACGCCTACAAGCCAAACGATTTGGTCACGCAAAAGAGAACCATTAGAGGCTGCGTGAGGGTTTTTTTTTTTTCTGCAGTGATTACTTTAGATGGGGAATGTTTTAGTCATTTACCGTCACCCCTCCCCCTTTTGTTGTTGTAGGGATTGGAACAAAGTGCGGGTCCTTATGGTGAGCCGCAGAAAGGCCTCCGTTTGGGGGAGGTTTTTTTTTCTCTTCTTTTTTCTTTTGTTTCATAAAGGTTGATGATGCGGATTTTGTGGGAGGTTTTTTCAAAGATAATCTTGGTTCCTGTTCTTCTCTTCCTCATTCAGTGGAGGGCAGGTGTGTTTCGAATAGAAACACCTGTCGGGGTGCTTTCCCCCTTTCTTCCTCTGACCATATTGTTCTTCACATCCTTCTTGAATATTTTAATTTATGGGACTTGTGATAT
>OX421975.1:24636221-24901221 GCA_949128135.1 Parasteatoda lunata
TAAATTATAGGCAACAACGTTAATTATCACGTCCTGATAGAGAACGGTGTTTTCTAATAATTGAAATAAAACTATCTCGATATAAATCATTTATATCAAAAGTAAATAAAGGAATAAATGTTTTACTAAAATATCTCAATTAAGTAGGGTGCATTAACAAGTCATAATTGTTTAAGGGTAAATCTGAGAGTTTAAAAAATTTGTTGAACTGAAGGTAAACCTTGTCCATTTCGCTGTGGTCCTAAATTGCGGTAAAAATAAAATTATATATTATAAAATAAACTGAATATATATTTTTTTGTTCATAAACAGTAATGTCGAGTTGGCTTTGACATTACTTTTTTTTTTGCTTAAAAAAAATTCAATTAATGAATTTAAGATATAAATGTTTTATTGAATCGTTTCGATTATAAATGGCATATTATCCAAATTAAAAGTGTGGTTAAGCATAAAATAAAGTAAAAATTAAAATTTTGTTTAGTAATGCAGTAAATATAAAGTTAGGCAAAGCGTAAAACTAAAAAAAAATTATGTAGTGTAAAGCGCAAAATATATTAAGTAAAAATTGAAATATATAGTAAAGTAAGAAATTTGCAATGTAAATAAAAAACGTAAGATAAAAAATATAAATTATATTTGAGAATAAGAGTTGCTCAAGGTTAAGTATCAGTTAAAGTAAAAGCTTAAGGTAATAGAAGCATAAATAGAAAGTGTTGCGCAAAGAGTAATTAAGTAAATTTTAAAAGAAATATCAAGCAGAAAGTATAAAAGTAAAACTTAGAGTAAAAGGGGCAAAGTATAAAATTTAAAAAATAGTATAAAATATAGTGTAAAGTACTAAATAAAAAGTAAATATAGAATTATGTAACACATAAAATAAGAAAAAATGTTAGACATCAAATGTTTGAAATACATGTAAAGTAAAGAGTAAAGAAGTTAGTGCAGCAGAAAGTAAAGTGGTACATAAAGTAAAAATGATGTGAAGCGTTTAACATTAAACAAAATATGTTATGTAAAGCATAAAATAAAGCTTGGAGTATAAAGTAATGCATAAAATTGAAAGTATAATAAAATGTAAAATATAACAAAAAAAAAAAGTAAAGTGCACGTCAAAATGCGTTTCAAAAGTAAACTAATAACTAAACTAACTAGAGTAAACTAATATCTAAAGTGAAAAGTATTGTAAAATCTGAACCAAAATGCGTGTAAAGTAGAAAGTATTGTAAAATAAACCGTATATTTTAAAGTAAGTAGTAAAAAAAATATTGTAGAAATTAAATTGTAAATTAAATTACAAAGCAAATATGTTAAGTAAATTAAGCTTAAATTAATGCGCAAAATAAAAAGTGTAAAGCAAAGATTAAAATATAAAATGAAAAAAAAAACGGTTAAGCGAAAAGTAGAATGTTGCATTAAAATAATGGATATATTATAACAGAAAGAAAAGCATTTGGTAAGAAGACAAGTTTAAAGAGTAAAATATTGTGTGAATAAAATGTTAATTATAGTGTAAGGTTAAGTGAAACGTGAAGTATAAAGTGAAATATGAAGTAAAATATAAATTACGCAGTCTACCATCAAACTTATTGTTAAGTATAAAGTAAAGAGTAATATATAAAGTCAAAATGAAGGTAGAGTAAAATAAAAATATAGGTATTGTATAGAATAATGTAAAGCGTAACATATCAAGAAATGCTTAAAATATAAAGTGCAAGTAAAGAGTAAAATATAAAGTAAAAAAAAATAAAGCAAAAAAGTATTAAATTAAAATAAAGCAGAAAATGAAAAGTAAAGGGTAAAGTATAAAGAGTAAAATATAATAGTGTAGAGAGTAAAATATAAAGTAATGTGTAAAGTTATAATAAAGCGTAAAATCCAAAGTAATGTCAAATATGCATAAAATAAGATAAAAAGTGTGTTAATTAACGCCTAAAATAAGAAGAAAAAAAAGTTTAATTTATGCAGTAAAATAACAAGTTAAGTCATAAGTAATGTGTATAAAAATGAATAAATTTAAGATTAAAGTAAAGTTTAAAATAAAGCCTAAATTAAATGAGTAAAAAAGTAAATTTTAAAGTCATTTGACGTGTGAAGTATAAAAAAAACTAAAGCGCAAAATATGAATTAAAAAAATATAGCTTATAATGTTTAGTGGAAAAAAAGTAAAACGCATGTAAAGTAAATAGTAAAGAAAAGCATGTAATTCAAAGCGTAACCCAAATTTAAAACGTACTATAAATCGAGAAATATAAGAATAAAGCAGAGTAAAAAGTTAAGCATAAAGTAAAGTAAACTGTACGATAAAATGAAGCTCAGCAAATAAAAAGAAAATTATAGAGCGTAAAATAAAGTAAGGAGTAAAATATAAAGTATGTAAATTATAATCCATTAACTAAAGTATAAAAAATGTAAAGTGCGAAACGAAGTACCATAAGAAGTGTGTTAATTAAAACATAAACATAGGTAACGCGTAAAAAAATAATAGTACGAAAAAGTAAGAAATAAAGAATTAATGTGTAAAGGTAACGCTCAGGATAAGTAATTCACAGAGAAAAACGAAATATAAAGTTAAGTAAAAAAGTGTAAATTAAAGCATTAAGAAAAGTAAAGTAGAAAGAGCATTACGAGTAAAAATAACACATAAAAAAGTAGAAGTGACGCGTCAAAAAGCAAATGTCTAGAAAAAATTTGTAGATAAAAAAGTAAGATATAAAAAAAGTGTATAAATTAAAGCATAATGTAACTAATGTACAAAAGTAAAAGTAACGCGTGAAGTATGGAGTAAAGATAGTAGAGCAACGCGTTATAGTAACGCATAACAAAAGGTATAAGTAGCGTATAACAAGAATTAGAAAAATTTAACTCGTAAAATACGATTATGTTTAGTAAATGAAACACATGAGCAAAAGTATTGCATAAAACATGATAACCCCTAAAATAAATTTAACTGGTAAATGTTAGGCAAAAAAAAATCAACGCTCAAACGCAGCCCATATTTTTAAAAGAAATTTGTGTAAATTGAAACAAATGAATCGAAAGTAAAACTCCAATGCGACGATTAAAAGTGAACGCGTCAAAGAAACGCTTAATTAAGTAAAGGCATAAAAGTTATTCGTAAAAAAAAATAATAACGCGTGAAAGTGAATAGTTTAATGTGTAAAAAGTATCTATTACCCATAATAGTAAAACTCTCGCTTTAGAGATGTAAACGCGAAAAAGTAATGCATAAAAAAGATGAATTTAAAGCATAAGAATAAAAATAAGGCATAAGGAAAAGTAGAGAATAAAAATTAAACGTGTAAAAATAACAAGTAAAAGTAAACTTAAAAACGCATAAAAGACTTCAATATGCTGAAAAAATAAAATAGAGTAACTCGTAAAAATATTGCACAACAAAAAAACCCATATTGTAAATTCTAAAAGTGACGCCTAAAATATAATGTGTTATAATAATGCTCCAAAAAAAAGCGTAAAAGTAACGCTGAAGAGAAGTAAACACGTGTAAAACACAAGGGTAATGCGTAAGAAAAGTAATGTAAAATAAACAATAGAACAAATATAATCCAGAAAAGTAAATTATAAAGAAAACAAATTCATAAGAAAAGCAAAAATAACGTTAATACAAAAATTGAAGATGTTAAAATGGTAAAAAAGAATGGTAAATGCACTATAAAGGTAAAATGTTTAAAGTGAAGAATGTAGATAAATTAAGTCAGAAAAGAAAAGTTAATATTAAAAATGAGGCATAAAAGTGACTCGAATAATATACACAGAAATATAATACATAAATTAAAAATAAGCGTTAAAAATTTAAGGGAGGTTTGAGGGAAAGAATTAAAACTACTGCATAAGAAAAGTAAAAGTAATACATGAGAAAATTGAATTCTGAATGGTAATATTTTAAGAAAAGTTAGGCATAAAATATAATAACGCGTTAAAGTAACAGTAAAGAAAGAAAAATAATTAAGAAAAGCAATTAAATGAAAGTAAAGCATAAAATATATTGTTCAAGTGTAAAAAATAACGCATAGAATAAGTAATAGAAAAAAGGAATGCTTACTAAAAAAATTTATAAAAAATATAAAAAGGAAAGCAACGCGTAAATACATACAAACACGCAAACTAATGTAACTATAATTCGTGATAGTTAAAAGAAAAACGCAGAAGAAAAGTAATATTAACGCATAAAGAAGAGTAACTCACAAAAAATAAAGTGCCGAAAAGTATAACGCTTTAAAAAGTTGTCTAGAAAGAAATGTAAAAATTGTGCTATTCAGAACATAAAAAGTCTTAATGGGATACGAAAAAACATAATGCGAAAAATAAAGAATAAAAAGTAAAACGCAATGTATGATAACGCGTAAAAAGTAACGAGTAAATTGAGCTAATACGTGAAAATTACAAATAAAAATAGGGCTCGCCGGCCGAAGACTCCCCGTGTAGTAAATGGTGACTGATGCACGTTAAATCTGTCGAGTCTCAAAGTCCTCCATGTTCCCATAACAAATCAATACCTCTGGGGGTACTGATCCAGGAGTTTCCTTGTCTTCTGGATTGGTTCAAAATTACAAGGCTACGGAGTTGAATATTAGTAGTCGTAAACCCATGAAATTGGGTCGGCTGTTCAACGACGGTTATAAAAAAAATAAAAAATAAAAAATAAAAATAGGGAGTAAAATAAGACTAATAGAAGGACATTTCGGATAAGGGTTTCACCCGTTGTCACGTGAACTAAACACTACAAAGTAAAACCATAAAGATTGATAAACATTGGAAAAATCACAAAATCGAAAAGATGATAAAAATAAAACAGAATCCTCAAAAAAAGTTAAAAGCGCTTAAAACACCTAAGTGAGCAAAATTAACCAAAAATAAAAGTGTCAGAAATACTGGTAAAAACATATAAAAGTAAGGTCAGGTAAAACATCAAATGGTAAAAATACGAAAATCACATTAAGTACATATAAGACTGAAATAAGATTAATAGAAAAAATAAAATAGTTGACTAAAAGTTCAATTGCCTTCCTTTCAAGGCTAAGTGCCTCTGGGTAAACCAAAGTTTCTCTAAAAAGGATAAATATTCACCAAGCAAAATTAATGCTTAAAATTGCTGCATAACAAAAGCAAAAGTAACAAATTAGAAAACTAAACGAAAAAATTTAAAGCATAAAAAATTTAACTCGTATAGTACAATGACAGGTAAAAAGAGCGCTTATGCCCTCCAAATGTCATTCATAAGAAAGGAATGAAATACAATTGCACGGCACTTTTTCCTCCGTAAAACAAATTTGTATTCTTAAATGCGTAAAATGTAATATCGCAGGGAAGAAAAAATAACCCGTAAGAAAAAACTTGCAAAAGCAATGCATAAGAAATTTAATGAATAAAATATAATAATGCATTAAATTAAAAATATCGCAAAAGAAAAATAAACTTGTAAAAGAAATGACGCAATAAAATAAAAGCGTAAAAATAACGCTTCCAGAAAATTAAAGTTTTAGAAATAAAGTAAATGTATATAAATTAAGGCAGAAAAAAAAGTGACGCTTTAAAAACTGACGTAAGGTATGTAAAGCAAGTATAAAATTAGTGAATTACCTGAAAGAGAACTCATAAGAAAAGGGTACGCGTAGAAGTTACGAATAAGGAAAGTAAAGCGTATGTATAATAACGCGTAAAAAGAACTAATGTGTGAAAGTGACAAGTAAAATAAATATTATATAAATAAATGCCTAAAATTACTGCATAACAAGAGAAAAAAACGTAAAAGTAACAAATAACAAAGCTAAACGCAAAAATATAACGCATAAAGAAATTGTTCTCATAATTTACTAAAACGCGTAAAATTAACGCATATACAGTGCAAATGTAAACAATAATAAGGGTTAAGTGTAAATTTAATGTCGCGTGGAAGAAAAAGTACCCGAGAAGAAAAAACTTGTTAACTATAATAACGCATTAAATTTAAATTATCAAAAGAATTGTAAACATGTGAAACATAATAACTCGTTAAAATAAAATATCGTAAAAAAAAGCTTAAACTTGAAAGTAACGCAAAAAATTATTGTAGAGTATAAAATTAGTAAATTAGCCCAAAAGAAAAATAACGCGTAAAAGCTATACATAAAGAAATGTACGAGTAAAAGCAACGCATTAAAAGTCCTCGTGTATTTTAAAGAATAACAAAGATGATAAAAATAAATACGTAAAATGATCCCATTATAGAAAATATGCGTAAGGGTTACGTAAAAAGAATATAACGAGTAAGAACTAGTAATTCATAAATATTGCGTAGCTTGAATAACGCTTGAAATAAAATACAACTCGCAAAAGTTAAATTCACGCATGGAAAGAAAACTACGTGATCAGAAAAGAAAGCAACTTGGAAACAGAGTAACACTAAAAAGTATGTAATAAAAAATATGTGTGTAAACTAAAGTAAAAATAGCGCATAAAAATTTTAACGTGTAAAAGAAACATATGAAGAAATGTGTAAAATATAAAATAAACTTAAAGCATGAAGAAAAGTAAGGCTTGAATGTAGAAGTAACACATATCAAAAGAAAACGCGTAAGATATAGAAAAGACTAAAGTAAAGGTGTAGAGCAACAGTAAAAATAAGACAAAAAGTGAATGTAAGATATAACGAAAAGCTACGTGTATAAAACGCAAAAGCCCAAGGTCAAGCAAACTGAGATGGGTACATAAGCTTTGGCCCTCAATGGGCTGTCGCGCCACTGAGTTTAGTACAAAGCGTAAAAGTACCTCGTAAATAAAATTCAGGCGTTAAGAAAAAGTAAAACATAAGAAGAATAAAATGTATAATTTAAGAAAATAATGTATAAACGTTAAGCACAAGAAAAAAACATTTAAAAGTAACGCGTAAAAGTAAAATTAGCGTATGTATAAAGTAAGCGCATAAGATATAACACGTGAAAGTAGTTGAAACTCATAAGAAAAGTAAACGATAAAGTAACGCATACAAAAGTGATTGCATAAAAGTAACGAAAAAGAAAATTTAATCATAAAAGAATATAACGCATAATTAACGCGTAGAAGTAACCCATATAAATAGAACTGACGCGTGAAATTTAACAAGTGTAAAAGAACAGAAAAAAGACGTAAACAGAAAAAGAAGTAATTAATAAGAAAAATAACCGCATAATAAAAGTAAATGGGTACAAGTAACGCATTAAGAAAAGTATTTGCGTAGAAGCAGCGAATAACGAAATTTGTGAGAAAACGAAAGTCATAAAAATCCTGAAGTTAGGAATAAGAAAAGTAGAGAATGAAAAAAAACGGTTTAATATGTGATAACACGTAAAAACAATGAGTGAAAAAAGCAAATAGTAATATAGAATAACGAAAAAAGTGAGGTATTAATAGAAATTATGCGCAAAAGCAACAAGTAACGCATAAACGAATTAAATGCGTAAAGTAACAACAAAATGAAAGATAAGGCGTAAAAATCAGGCATAAGATAAAATGTTAAATATAAAATATAGTAGTGTGTATTTTAAGCAAAAAGAAAAAGCGTAAAAGTGAATGAAACGCATAAAAAAGTGAACGCTTGAAAGTAAAGCGCGAAAGGAAATGAAAGCGTCAAAGATTGTAACGCGTAAAATATATATCAATACGAAATAGTAAAATTGATACGCAAGAAAATTAAACTCGTGAAACTAATACATCAAGAAAAGTATAATATAAAGTAAAATGTGTGTAAGCATAAAGAAAAGCAACGTCCCAAAATATTTGTAATTCATAATAAAAGTAAACTTTTAAAGGTATCGCAAAAAGAAATGTAAAAATCTGTTTAATACCACATAAAGAAATACAATGCATAAAATATAAAAACGCGTAAATTTAAATTGTAAAGTAAAACTAACACATAAGAAAAGTTATGTATAAGAAAGCAAAATTAGTAAAAGAATTGAAACCCATCAAATATAATAACGCGTAAAAATTGGGTATAACCTGTTTACGTCTGAAAGTTAAAATAACGCTTGCGAAAAGTAAAATGAGATATAACGCATAAAAGAAACTGACGTAAAACATATAGTTAAAAGTATTTAAAATAAAGCATCGTAAAAATAAATAGTAAAAGTAACGTAGAAGAAACAAGAAAGGTTTGTTAAAGCAAAGAGTGTAAAATGAATGCATGAGAAAAAAATCCAAAAGGAAATCATAAAAAATCAAGTGAAAAATATAAAGTAAAAATTGTGCATTTTAAATCGCAAAAAAAAAATAATGCTTTAAAGTGACCCATTAAAAAATCAAGAGATAATAAAAACGCTCAAATGTAACACATAAATAGAACTAATGCATGAAAGAAACAATTATTAGAAAAAGTAACACGTAAGGAAAATAAACGTGTAAAATAACTGCATAATATAAGTAAATGTAAGAAAGATAAACGCACAAAAAGCAACTCGTAATTTACAACAATGTATAAGAGGAACTCTTGTTCCACGCAAATAAAACACAAGAAAAATAACACGTGAAATAAAACTACGCGTAAGAATATCATGTGCAAAAATTCACTCGTGAATTTAATACATAAGTTAAGTAACGCACAAGGAAACAAAATGTAATGTATAAGAACAAAAATTAGCACATGAAGGAAAGTAAAATATGAGTGAATTGAAAGAGAAGTAAAGCGTAAAAATGATGCAAAAATTGCGTAAAAGTAACTTATAAAGGTGCACAGAAAAGAAAGACATAAAATAAAAAATGAAAGGAAGTTTTGGCGAAAATAATCGAAAAAAACCGCATAAGAAGAGAATATTAACACGGGAGATAAGTAAATTCTCAAAGGTAACTCAGAAAGAAAAGTAAGGAGCAAAATATTATAACGCGTAAAAGTAAAGCATATGAAAAGTGACACATAAAAGTAGCGAATTAGAAAAGTATCCGCGTTTTTTCTAAAGGACGTTTGCCGGAAAGAATGAAAACTACAGCACAAGTAAAGTAAAACTAAGTCAAAATAAAGTGATTGTGTGAAATTGTAAAGAATAAGAAGGGAAGATAACTCTTAATAGATCTAACGCACTAATAAAATTAGCGCATAAAAAAAAGAATCACGAAAAATAAAATATAATGTTTAAAAGTGAAAAAAAGTCATAAAAAAATATGACACGAAAAGTAACGTGTGAAGATAGTAACGTGTAAAACAAAGTAACTCATAAAACACATAGCAAAAAAGTGAGTTAAAGTAATATATAAAGAAAAGTAGAGAATAAAATATCAAATAATATGTGTGTGCAAATTAAAGCAGAAAAAAATAAGGAATGATAGAAGTAAACGTGTCAAAATATCAAATAAAATATTAATAAATAACAACGTAACACATCAAAAAATAAAATAAAAGTTATGCCTTACATTTATGCATTTAATTTGTTATACATAAGAAATAAAACAACAAAAAATGAAAATTGATTCGAGAAATATAACAACGTGTAAGTGTAACGCGTAAAATGAATGCAAAAGTAGAGCGCAAAGAAAAGTAGGGTATAAAGGTGGGTATAGTGAAGCTTAAAAAAAAGTAATGCTTAAAAATGATTCAAAAAAGTTATCGCCTGAATATAACTCGTAAAAATATACATGGAAATACAATGCATAAGAAAAGCGCGTTAAAAAAATATTAGAAAGTTTGGAGGAGAGAATCATAACTATTGAACAAGAATAGTAATAGTAAAATATAAAAGGGAACGTGTAAATTCTAAAAAATAACAAAAGAAAACTGATGCATAAATGGAACTAACCAATAAAATATAACGTTTAAAAATATCAAGAAAAACGATAGGTAAAGCATGAAAAAATAGATGTGTAAAATGACCGCATAATTAAGGTAAAAGCGTATATGCAGTGAATAAAAAAGGTAGACGAGAAAATGTAACGTGTAATTTACAATAACGTGTAAAAGGAGCTCGTATGTCGACCTTAACGTAACCTTACGAAAACTATTACGTAGCATAGAATATTTCGGGAAGTTAAAATGCTGAAAAGGAAAATTAAATATGTAAAAAACGCATAAGTAAAGATAAAGTGTAAAATATGTAGTGTTTATTTTAAGAAGCGTAACGGAAAGTAAAACGTAAACGTAACGCATCAAGAAAGAATTAGACGCAAATTAAAATATAATGCTTAAAAGTAAATATAACCGATAAACGTAGCGCGTTAAATAGAGTAACGCGCAGAACGAAAAAAGGAAAAGTTATGCAAGAGAAAAATAAACAGGTTAAAATCACAAAAATAAAAGTAGAGGATGTAATATAAAATAAAATATGTATAAATTAAAATTATACAGAAAAGCAACACGCGAAATTAAAAATAACTCGTGATAAAAGTAAGCGTGTAAAAGTATCACATTGAAGAAGAACATAGTAAAAAGTGTATAAATCATACATAAAATTTTAGAAATATATATAAAAAATAAAGCGTAAAGTATATAATAATGCGTAAACTATATAACATAAGTATATAATAAAATGTAAAATATATTTAAAAGAATTTGTGAAGAGAATGCAGTAAAATAAAATATAATTGAAAGTGAAACATAATATAAAATAGAATATAAAGTAAAAACGTTGAAAATACTAAAAATAAGTTATGTGTGAAGTAAAAGTGGAAAGTGAATCATAAAATGTAAAATTAAGCGTAAAGTAAAAATATGTAAACTAAAGTTTTAAGTATAATCAATCATACGATAAATGAAAAGGGTAAAGTTGAAATAACTGTAAAATAAATCGTGTAAAGTATATTATAGTAGAAAGTATTTTATAGTGTAAATTAAAGTATAAAGTAAAGATGTGACAAAGCGTAAAGTAGCGCATAAAATCTAAAGTAAAATATTAAATAAAAAAAAGTAAAGTGAATTGGAAGATGAAATAATACACGAAGAATAAACAACAGAGGCAAGTAAGAAGTAAAGCGTAAAATATAAAATGTAACGTAAAGTATTAAATAAAACTAATATTTAAGATGTAAATTATATTAAAAAAAAAGTGAAACATAAATTGAAGCACTAAGTCTTAATTATAAAGTGAAGAGTAAAAAAGTAAGTTGTATAGCATAAAAGGAAACACAAGATATAAGCCTGAAGTGAAAGTTTAAAAATTTACTATGGAGTATAAAATAAAGATTAAAATATCTAGTAAAGTATGTGGAAAAGTGTGAAGTAAACTATACAGTAAAGTATAAAATAATGTATAAGATAAAAGTTTAAATTAAAAAGAGTGTAATGTAAATCGAAGCGTAAACCATAGTCGTAAAGAATAAAGTACAGATAATAAAAATAAAGCAGGAAGTTGTATGTGATGTAAAGAATAAAGTAAATCGCGAACTATAAAGTATAGCGTAAAATTCAATGTAAAAAGCAAAGTATTGTAAAATAAGAAGTTTAAGAAGTAAAAAATAAAGCTAAGTGCAAAATAAGCAAGCCCAAAGTATAAAGGATTAAACGCAAAGTAAAAAAATTACTTTATTAAGGACAAAATAAAGCTTATTTAAGTCTGAAGTATAGTGCGAAGTATGATAAAATGTAAAAGATAGTAAAAAGTAGGTAGGTAAATAAAATATAGCAGAATAATGAAGTATAAAGTAAAAGCGTCTAGTAAACTAATCATTAGAAAAGTCGAATGCGAAGCATAAATTAAAACGTAAATGAATAGTAAAAAAAGCGAATAAAATGAAACGTAACGTAAAAAGCTTAAACAAGAAATCAAAAGTGTATTGTCGAATGTGAAGTCAAGCAAAAGTATAAAGAAATACGTCAAATATGAAGTACAGAGTAAAATAATTTGTATGTTTAATTGAAAGCAAGGCGAAACATAGTATTGAGTAAATTATACTGTAAATTGAAGTATAAAGTAAATATTTAAACTAAGCTTACGGTTTCAATTTAATGTGTGAAAAGTAAAGAAAAATAAAGCAAAAAAAAATTTGAAGGTTAAATAAAACGTGAAAAATAATAATGCTCCGTAATATGAAAAGTACAACAAAGTAAAGCGTAAAAAATAATGTAGAGTATAAAAAGTTCCGTAAAGAATAAAACATGAACATAAAAAGGTAAAATATAAAAGCGTTGAGAGTAAAATATATAGAAATGAGTTAAGTAAATTATTAAGTAAAGCGTAAAATATAAATTAAAGTATAAAAAAGTAAAGTAAAAGTGTTTCAAGAAAAGGAAAATGTGTGTAATAGGGGTAAAATGTGTATTAATTAAAGAGTAAAAAAATTTTGAAGGAGTATAAAGTAAAAGAAGTATAAACTAATGAGTAAAGTTAAGACTAAAGTAAAATATAGAGTAGTTAAAAGTGCGTAAAAAACATAAATTAAATTTACTATTAAGTGAAGTAAACGTAAAATAAAAATATAGCTTATAATGTTTAGTGGATAGAAAACTTTAAAAAAAAGCGTGTAAAGGGTTAAATAAAAGGTTTATAATGTTAAGGTTTATAATGCGTAAAGCAAATTTAAAGCGTAATATACATTGAAAAGTAAGGCGGAAGGTAAAGTGAAAAATAAAAGAATAAAACATAATGCATGAACTAAAACATAAAGTAAAGTGTGAAATATAAATTAAAGTAAAAATAATGTTAATTAAAACAGGAAGAAAAGTAACATTTAAAATATAACAATAACCGGTAACAGTAAAGAAGAAAAAAAAAGTAAAATATAAAGTAAAGTTGAAAAGTAAGTTAAGTAAAACGGAAAAGTAACGTACGAAGGAAAAATGCACAGCAAGAAAAAATTTTCGAAAAAGAAAACAAGTTGAAAAAAAAGTTTGGAGTAAGTAGAGAAACGTGAAAAATTAAAACAAAAGTAAAAGCATAGAATTAAGGGGTAACCAAAAGTATCGCATAATCTGCGCAATTGTAACGCATAAAGAAATGTATCACGTTAACAACTATGAGGCGGACAACAAGTAAAACCAACAACACATTAGGAACAATAAAAGCAAATGCGTAAAAGAAACTCTTATAAAAGAAATAAAGTAAAATATGTACAGAAAGCGTGTAAATTATTGCGCAAAAAAGTAACGCGCATGAAATGTAACTATTAAAATATAAATGAAAGCATAAAGTAATCATGAAAGGAGATCAAAAGTAACTCATAAGAATAGTAATTCGAAAAATTATAGTTACTATAAAACTATAGTTGAATCGCAAAACTATAAATCTACACTTACTTAAACTTCTAAAACGTAAATGACTATTAATTATTACATGTAAATATAACGCGAGATAAAAAAAGTAGTGCTTAAAATATAAGGTCTTTTAATGGTGTTTTTTCTTTTTTTGTCTACTGTTTAATTTATTATTCACGTTTTAACTATAGTGTTTTTCTTTACATTTTCTTCCTATCATTTGTTTTTGCACTTTATTTTAATTTTGAAGCATTTAATTTTTCTAAGCTTGCTTTCGATCTCTTGCCAAATTGATGATATTTAACAAGCTATGCTATTTTTTTTAATGCAACATGTTTTCGTTTTTAAGGATAATTTTGCATAATACTACGATAGAAAAGGGCCAGTTTGGATGCTTAAGCCATGGTTAGGTAGAACCGCCAGACTTATTTGGATGCAGATCTATGAAACAATTTTGGAGATCTGAAGATTTTGCTGTAAGTAAAGTATATTTTGTTTCTTCTCATTTTTTGATAACTGCAGATTATAATATGTAATAATCTACAAATATAATCTAATAAATAAATCTACAGAATATATATATATACACTTTATTTAAAAAATATTAAACTAAAATTTATTGATCACTTTCTCAACATAAAAAAACAGCGAAACTATGAAAAAATTACCACATCTATAATATATATTATAGATGTGGTCATTTTTTTCATATTTTTTTAATAAAGTAGTTAAAACGTGGAACTTCAAATTTTTTTTTCGAGGCAATGTGGTTCTGAAAAATATTAAATAGCTTAAAATATTAATTACGTGATCGCACAATAAGCAAATCACACTAAGCAAAGAAAGTAACGATGCACCACCATCCTCTAATTATAACTTTTTCTGAAGTACATAATTTTATAATTTCATTTTAATAAATAATATAACTCTTCAAAGGAATAGTATAATACATATTTCAATTCATTTTATGAAATTTTGAGTAGAATATTAATAAGAAATATTTGCAGTTTTTCTGAAATTCTTGAAGTCTGAAACACATAAAAACAGTTTTTGTCCGAATTGTTTATTTCTCCAAAATTTTATATAAAGTTTGAAATTGTTTCAAGTGTAATTCTTCCAAATTAACTGTTTTTTATTCTTTTTCTTTAAAAACCAACACCTTGAAATTATTATGTGATTTAAATGACATACGTAAGCATTGCTCGCATTCTGCCTGCCCCTTGTCAATAAATATAAACAAATTACAAAACCTCATCCCTGTTATGTCCTTAAGTAATGTTTGAACGGCCCCTATTATCTTGTTACAAAGATATTTATGTAATTTTAATCAATATGTGGTATTTTTTATTTTCAGCTTTCGGTATCTTTAGGAAACATAAATCCAACCAAGAGACATCATAGTTTTTTAAAGGTAAGTGATATAAACACTCAAAGGATTTAATAATCTTCGTGTTCACTATATTAATAGCATGCATTAAATGAAAATGCATTCAAAAATTAGCCTAAACATTATATTTGTCACAAACAATAAAGCAATCGTTTTCGTTGTAGAAAGGTTAGGCACCTTCTAATTAGGTTAAAATCTCTTTTTTTGAAAGGTTTTTATTTCGGGGGAGAAATTCGTGATGCAAATAAATTGAAATGATTAATTTTACTTCTGCAAGCGTTTCAAAGTCTCGACGTACACTGGCAAAAAATAGGTCAAAACTTTTTTAATGAATTATAGGTAACAATGTTGAGTATCACGTCCTGATCGAGAACGGTGTTTTCTAATAATGGAAATAAAATCATCTCGAACTATATAACTTTTGTTGTAAAGGTAAATAAATGAATGAATGTTTACTGAAGTTTCTCAATTAAGTATGTAGTTAAAATAGTTTTATCGTAGAACTCAAATAGTTTCTTCGGTAAAAGTATAAAAATGTAGGTTTGTTGAACTGCTGTTAAACCTTGTTCATTCTGCTATGGTCATAAAATACGGTAAAAATAAAATATTTCGTAAAATAAGTAAATGTAGAGTTTACATGGTCATATCTTCTTATTTTGCTTTTCAAAAATTCAAAAACCGATTTTAAAATAAAAATGTTATTGACTCGTTTCGATTATAAATGGCATATTATCAAAATTAAAAGTGAAGTCAAGCATAAAATAAAGCAGAAATTAAAATTTTATTTAGTAATGCAGTAAATATAATGTTAAGCAAAGCGTAAACCTTAAATAAATTATGTAGTGTAAAGCGCAAAATATATAAAGTAAAAAGTGAAATATTTAGTAAAGTAAGAAGTTTATAAACTAAATAAAAAATTTAAGATAGAAAGTAGAAATTATATTAGAGAATAAGAGTTGCTCAAATTAAGTATCGGTTAAAGTAAAAGCGTAAAATAATGTAATCATAAATACAAAGTGTTACGTAAAGAGTAAGATATTAAGTAAAGAAAAAAGTAAATTTAAAAATGAAGTCAAGCGAAAAGTAAAAGGCGAAAAGTATAAAATTTAAAAAGTATTATAAAATATAAGGTAAAGTATTGAATAAAAAGTAAAATAAAGAATTATGTAACGCATAAAGTGAGAAAAAATTTTAGGCGTCAAATGTTTGCATCTCATGAAAAGTAAAGCATAAAGAAATTTGTGCAGCAAAAAGTAAAGTGGCGCTTAAAGTAGAAATGATATAAAGCGTATAAAATTTTAAAAAAATATGTTATGTAAAGCATAAATATAAAGCTTGGAGTATTAAATAATGCATAAAATTGAAATTATAATATGTAAAATGTAGCAAAAAAAAAATAAGTAAAGTGCACGTCAAAATGCGTTTCAAAAGTAAACTAATAATTTAACTAGTGTAAACTAATATCAAAAGTGAAAAATGTAGTAGAATCTGAAACAAAATGCGTGTAAAGTAGAAATTATTGTAAAATATATCGTATATTATAAAGTAGGTAGTAAAAAAATATGGTAGAAATTTAATGGAAGTATAAATTAAATTATAAAGCAAATATGTAAAGTAAATTAAGCTTAAATTAATGCGTAAAGTGTAAAGTAAAATATAAAATGAAAAAAGGTAAAGCAAAAAGTTAATTCGAAGGTAAGGTAAACTATAGCATCAAATATAAAGTAAAGCGTAAAACACAAAGTAAAATAGTGTGTAAACACAAAAGTGTAAAGAAAAAAGACAATTAATATAAATATAGCAGTGAGTTCAAGTAGTTTACTTGTAACTCACTGCCATATTATATTCTGTTATAATATATCTTTTAGTTTAAAGGATATATTGTAACAGAAAGAAAAGCGTTTAGTATGAAGACAAGTTTAGAGAATAAAATATTGTGTAAATAAAAACCTTAATTATTGTGTAAGGTAAAGTGAAATATGAAGTAATATATAAATTATGCAGTATATCTCCAAACTTATTGTTAAGTATAAAGTAAAGAGTAATATATAAAGTTAAAAACATTGTATAGTAAAATATGAAATAAAAAGCAAAGTATTTTATAGAATAATTTAAAGCGTAACATATCAAGTAAAACGTAAAATAAGAAATTAGAGAAGTAAAAAAAGAAAAGTAAAGCATAAAATACGAAGTGAAGCATAAAGTAAAAATGTGGTAAAATGCAAAATATAAATAAAAGGAATAGGTAAAGCAAGAAGTCGAAAGTATAATCAAATGTAGTAAATAGAAAAGTGTATAGTAAAGAAGATATCTAAATATATCAGTAAACTATAAAGTGAAACCGTCAAGAAAATTAAACATAAAGAATTTTTGAAGTAAAGTAGAATAAAAAGTATAAACTAAAGGGTAAAATGAAAAGTGCGGAAAAAGCGCATAAAATAAAACATAACGTAAAAAATTTAAACTAAAGAGCATGGTAAGATAAAAAGTAAAAGAGTAAAAAAGGCGCAAAATATAATCAAAATTAATATGCTTATGAAGTTGAAAGTATTAAGTGAAACAAATTAAAGAACAAATTTTAATGTGAAGTAAATTCATAAACTAAGCTTAAAAAAATAAGTAAAATATAAATTGTCAAGTAAAGAATTAAAGTAAAGGAAAATTAAGCAAAAAGTAAGTAGTTAAAGTAAAACATGAAATTTAAATTGCAGCGTCAGATAAAATGTGAAACGTAAAAGTAAAAAAATAATGTAAAGCGATAAGTATAAAATTAAAATAAAGTGGAAAATATAAAAGTGTTGACAGTAAAATATAAAGTAATGTGTAAATTTACAATAAAGCGTGAAGTTAAAGTATAAAAAGTATAGCAAAATGCGTTTTAAGAAAAGTCCAATATATATGTATATATATATAAGATAAGGTAAAAAGTGCGTTAATTAAAGCCTAAAACAAGAAGAAAAAAAATTGCAAAGTATATAGTTAAATAACAAATTAAGTACAAATTACCGTAAAACATAATAACTCATAAAACGCCGAACAAAAAAAGAAAAATAAATACTTTAAAATAACACATAAAGAATAGTAGAGAATGAAATATAAAATGTGTGTAAATTAAAACATAAAGAAAAGTAACACGCAAAATTAAAAATAACGCAAAAAGTAAACGTGTGAAAGAATCACATTGAAAATATAACGGAATAAGCAAATAATATTATTGAATCGGAAAACTTAGAAATCGTAAATAATAAAATTAAAACACATGGGAAAAGAATAAGAAACTCATGCAAAAATGTAAACATAATAAGTAAAATAAAACGCGTAAATAGCACGTAACATAAATGCAACGTATACGAAATTAAATTTGCAAATTTACATCGAAAAGAAAAGTAACGCATTTAACATGTAAAATTAACGTGTTTGAAAATTAATGTGTAAAAGTAATACATAAGTAAAGTAACACATAAGGAAAATTAATGTAATGCAAAAGAATGGAGAAAAACGCTTAAGGAAAAGTCTCACGTAAAGTATAATAACGCGTAAAAATAGTGTGTAACCTGTTAAAGTATTTAAATTAAAGCATAGAGATGAGTAAATAGTAAAACAGACAAGTAGTGCGTAAAGTAAAAGCAAATGCATGCGAAATTAAACACGCAAATTTACGTAGAAAGGAGAAGAAAAGCTTGAAATATAATTACACGTGAGATTAACGAAAATTAAATCATAAAGTAATTCATTAAAGTAGTTCGAAAATTAATGCGTAAATGTAATGCATAAGAACAGAAAGTAACGCTTAAAGAAAAACATCGAATAAAATATAATAACGCGTAAACGTAAATGAAGTTTCATCCAAATTAATAGTAAATAAAGTAAAGTAAATCATACAATAAAGTAAAATAAAAATTGAATTAATACATTAAATATAAAGTCAAATGAAATGTATAAAAAAAATATGTATTGTCAAACTTACAAGATATAAAAAGTAAAATATTTAGTTAAGAAAAAAATGCGTAGAGTAAAAAGGAAAAACATAAAATAAAAAGTAGAAATTATAGCAGATAATAAAGTGAAGTAAAAAGTAAAACATCAGCTACTAGATATTTAAAGTAAAACGCTCTCAAAACAAAATAGGAAGTAGAGCCACGCGTAAAGTAAAAAGTCATGTGTATAAAAAATGATGGGTAGTAGAAAGTATAGAATAAAGAAGAGCATAAAATAAAGTGAAACGTGAAGTATGCTGAAAAGTAAAGTGTTGCATATAAAGTTAAGCACAGAATAATGTAAAGCATAAGATATAAAGTAAAGTAAGGTATAAAATATAAGCGTAACATAAAAAAAAGCGTAAAATAAGCGAAGCATAGAGTAAAAAGTATGTAAAGCGTAAATAAAATTTTAAAAAATATATCTGTAAAAGAATATACTATGCAAAGCATGGAGTATAAAGTAATGCGTAAAATAGAAGGTAAAATATATTTAAAGACTAAGTAAAGCGAAGGCTATAAAATATAATTGAAAGAAAAGTATAGAGTATAAAGTAAAAGCATTGAGTGAATTAAAAATAAAGTTAAGTATGAAGTAAAGCGGAATGTGAATCATGAATTAAAATGTAAAATAAAGCGCTTAAAATCATAGTAACGCATAAAGTGTAAAGTAAAATATTAAGTCAAAATTTGTGAAGAGAGAAGTAAAGTGAGATAACTAAGTAAAGATAGGTAAAATAGAATAATAATAGCAAAGAATAAACTAAAGCGAAAAACATAAAGTGTAGCCTAAAGTATTAAATAAAACTAATATTTAAAGTGTAAAAGAAAGCAATCCTATTTTTAAAAAAGTAAAACATTAATTTAAGCTCAAAGTATAATGCAAAGTTTTAAATATAAAGTGAAGCACATGGTACAACTCAGTCTGAATTATCAAGTGAAGCGTTTAAAAATTTACCGTAGAGTATAAAACAAAGATTAAAGTAAAATCATAAATAAAATGTGCGGTAAAAGGTGAAGCAAACATAAGAGTAAAGTATGAAAGAATGTATGAGTTAAAGTTTAAATTAAAAAGAGTGTAATGTAAAGCAAAGCGTAAAACATTGTCGTAAAGTAAAAAAAGTATGTAAAGTACACAGTTAATAGAAATAAAGCAGAAAGTTGTATGTAATGTAAAGAATAAATTATGACGTAAAACAGAATGAAAAGTGCAAAATATCGAGTAAAACTTGAATAGTAAGATAAAAAGTATTGAAAAACGCGTATAAACTAAACTCAGTGGCGCGACAGCCCATTTCTCGGTTTTCTTGACCTTTGGGTTCTGGGAAGCAGGAGCAGATATTCTGGTTAGGTGGTCAGTGTTTAGTACCCAAGCATGCTTGGTACTCCTTTATCGACCCACTGAAGGGATGAAAGGCTGGTAAGAAGGTAAAACGCGTATACTTAAAAAGTTAATTAAAGTATAAGGTTAAGTGAAGCATAACGTAAAATAGAAAGTATACCTGTTACGTATAAAGTACAAAGTAAGATATAATGTAAAGTTAAAAGCAAAGTACAGTAAAGAGTAAAATATAAAGTAAAGCGTAAAATACTAAGTGAAAAGCAAAGTATTGTGTAGAATAATATAAAATGTAGCATATAAAGTAAAATGTAAATTATGAAGTTTGAGAAGAAAAAGTGAAGCATCAAGTATAAAATGATTAAGCACTAAGTAAAAAAAAAAATTACTACGTAAAGCAGAAAGCACAGAATAAAACTTAAAGTCGGAAGTATAGTGCGAAGTATGATCAAATGTAAAAGATAGTAAAAAGTAGTTAGGTGACTACAATATAGCAGAATAATGAAGTATAAGGTAAACTAAGCCTAAAGTAAAGTTTGAAGTAATAAAGAATGCAAAAAGTAAATTAAAGCGTAAATGCATAGTGAAGAAAAAAAGCGAATAAAATGAAATTTAAGTAAAAAGTGCAGCGTAGTAAAAGTGTAAAGAAAGGCGTAAAGTAATACGTGTGTAGAGTTAATTTTAATTATACAGTAAAATGGAGTATAAAGTAAATATTTAAACTAAGCTTAAAGTACAATTTAAAATATAAAGATGAGTGAAAAGTAAGATAAAGAGAAAAGTAAAGAAAAAATAAATCAGAAAGTAAATTAGAAAGCAAGAGAAAAAATGAAAAATAATATGCACCGTAAAATAAAATGTATAAGTAAAGTTTAAAACATAAACGAAAAAAGAGTAAAATATACAGAAATGTGTAAAGTAAATTATTAAATAAAGCATAAAATATTAAAGTACATATAATACTTAATATAAAGTATAATATAATAATAAAAATATTAAAGTATAAAAAAAATGTGTGTAGAATAAGGTTAGGAGTGTATTAATCACAGCGTTAAAAATATTGAGTATAAAGTAAAATAAGTGTAAGCAAGTGAGTAAAGTATAAAATAAATTAAAACTTCGTAAACAACATAAATTATAATTTAATATTAAGTGAAGTAAAAAGTGAACGAAAGCATAAAATAAAAATATAGCTTATAATGTTTAGTAGACAGAAAAGTAAAAAAAGCATGTCAGGTAAAGCGTAAAATAAAAAGTTTGTAATGTAAAGTATAAAGCAAATCGAATGCGTAATATAGATTAAAACGTAAAGGTAAAATAAAAAAAATGCTTTAGTAAAAAGTTATTTAAAGTGTGAAATAAATATAAATTACAGACAAAAAGACGTTATTTAAAGCATAAAGAAAAGTAACGCTTAAAATATAATAGCGTGAAAAAGTAACGAATAAAAAAAAGTAAACGAATAAAAGTAGCACATACGAAAAATGCAAGTAAAGCATAAAAAACTATAAAATAAAGTGAAAAAGTAAGTACGCAAATGTAACGTACAAAGAAAAAGGACACAGCAAGATAAAGTTAAAAGTAAAAAAAATGCTTGGAGTAAATAAGGAAGTGAAAAATGAAAAGTAACGCGAAAAGAATAAATTTTAAAGTAAAATGTGTAAATTAAAGCGTGAAAAAACGTGAGTCAGGTGGGAAAAAGTAAACGCGTTAAAGCCATGTATTAGAAAAGGAGCGCATAAAAGTAACGGATAAGAAAAAACGCATGAATTGCGTAAAATATGCAAAAATAAAGCATTAAATTAGTTAAGTCTAAAAGTAACACTTATAAAAGTAAGGTATAAAAGAGTAAATAAAATAAATGGAATAAGAAACTCATAAAAAATAACTCTGAAGAATAATAAAAGAAATGAAAATATACTCGTGTAAGTAACGCATAAAGAAAGGTAAAAAATAGTTACTCATAACAAAGTTAACGCGTAAAGAAAAACTATTGCGTGAAAGAAACTTATAAAAATAGTGACTGCGTTAAAGTGAAAATAAAAGAAAAGCAACAGAAAAATAACGCGTAAATGTAACATATATATTGAACTAGCGTGTAAAATATAATAGTGCGAAAAATTTTCAAGTAAAACAAAAAGTAACTCGTGAGAAAAATAAATGACTGCATTATAAAAGTAACTAAGTATTAGTAACTCATAATTTACAATAATGCGTAAATTGAGCTCGTATGCTGCGCAAATATAATGCATGAGAAAGATATTGCATAAAATACAATATTGTGTAGAAGAAATTGTAACACAAAAAATCATGTAAAATTAACGCAAAAGAATCGTTAACACATAAAATATTATAACGCACAAGTATCAATAAAACGCGTAAGAATAGTGTAGTATAAAAGAGGCAAATAAAGCATTAAGAAAAAATAAATCAAATATAATGTAGAGAAAATAAATCAAAACCAAATATAATGTTAGATAACACGTAAAATTAATGCACAAGAAATAACGCGTAAAAAAGTGAAGCAAAAATTAAAAGTGACGCTTGAGAAAAAGTAAGACGTAGGAAGAATTAAGGTGTAAAATATAAAAATGAGGAAATTTAAAGAATAAGGAAAGTGAAGGCATCAAAGTAGCGCATAAAATTAAATGATCACGTTCAAAAGTAATGCACAAGATTTAATAGTAAACGCGTAAAATTGATGCAAAAGTAAAAGAAACGCTTAAAAATAGTAACGCTTCAAACATACAAATGTTATAAGAACGTAAACATGATAATGAGTAAAAAATTACACATCAGAAAAGTAAACGCGAGTGTTGACGCTCAGGTAAATAGAAATTACACAATAACCAGAAAGAAGTGGACTTTACACATTACTTATTTATTGATATTTAGAAGATTACACAATAAATTTCACATGAATATAAAAAAAGTAATATAAGGTTGGGAAAAAAATATTTATTCAATTGGTAATAAACAAATCTTGGAAATTGGCCGTTTAAAGATTCCCTTGTTTGTTTTAATACTACAAACACGAACTCTGCCATCCTTTCCCGGAAAGACCTCCACAATTCTACCTATTGGAAATTTACATATGGCCAAATTATCTTCCTTTATCAAAACCATATCTCCAGTTTTAATGTTTTGTTTATCAATGTACCATTTCGGCCTTTGTTGCAAAGTTGACAAATAATCTTTGTGCCACTCTTTCCATATTAATTGCACGAATTTAGTGGTTTTGTTCCATAAACTCAACCTATTATCAGATACATTGGTTACATCTGGTTCAACAATTGATGTGAACGGTTTTCCGATCAGGAAATGGCCTCTGAAGATAACGGGATAAGCGGTCTTGAGTTTAAAACAGATTCAATTTGAGTAGTCACAGTCAAAAAATCTTCATAAGTTAATTTCTTATCTCCTACTACTCTCTTCAGATGATATTTGAAGGATCTCACTCCAGCTTCCCAGAGACCTCCAAAATTCGGACTCCTCGGTGGCAAAAATTTCCATTTGATATTTTCATGACTCATATAATTACATAAACTCTTAAGGATTTTTAACTAAGTTAAATAATCGCTGTAACTCATTATTACTCCCAACGAAATTAGTCGCATTATCTGAGTACAGAATACTGCATTTTCCTCTACGCGAAAAAAATCTCTTTAATGTAGCTATAAATGCTTGAGAGCTCAACTCTGTCACAAGCTCCAAATGAATCGCTTTTGTGACAAAGCATACAAAAATCGCGACATAAATTTTTTGAAAAATGCCTTTCCGTTGGTTCTTGTATTTAATTGTAAATGAACCGCAAAAGTCCACTCCTGAAATGGCAAATGGAAAGTTTTGACTCACACGGCTTTTGGGTAGATCACCCATAAGTTGATCACAAGTTATTGGTTTAGCTTTAAAGCACGACAAACACTCACGAACTACTTTTCTACAAATAGATCTGCCATTTATTGGCCAAACTCTTTGCCTTATAATAAACAATAACGTTTGAGGTCCAACATGTAAATGCTTAATATGATTACTAATAATTATCAACTTTGTTAATTTATGTATTTCTGGTAACAATAATGGGAATTTTCTGTCAAAGCGTAATTCACTGTTGGACAAACGTCCACCTACTCTTAATAGACCTTCTTCATCAACGAAAGGACATAAACTTCTTACCTTACTCTGCTTTGAAACTTCACTTGTAATTTCTAAGTCTCTAATTTCTTTGCTGAACTCCCGTTTCTGCACTAAACTTACCAATTTCAGTTCAGCTCTTTTGAGTTTATCTGGAGCCAAACACCCAGTCGATGTGTTATATGTGCTCCGACAATTATCGATGAACCTATATACAAAACTTAGCACACGAATGAGTTTACTATAATTATTACTAACTTCCAGATTAACAACTAAATTCATTAGAAAATTCATCTTCAATAACTCTGGATGGAATGTCTCTATTTGGATATTCACTGTTACACAAGAAATTTGGTCCATCAAACCACAATCTACATTGTGAAAGTTTATCAGGATCGAGACCTCTAGAGATAATGTCTGCCGGGTTCTCAGTTGATGGTACATATCTCCAACTGTCAATGTTAGTTAAGTCTTGAATCTGAGATACACGATTGGCAACGAAAGTCTTCAGTAGAAATGACTCCTTACGTATCCAAAAAAGCACAATCATGCTATCACTCCATTAGTAGATGTTGGATATAGGCAAATCGAGAGCGTTTATCACTTTTTTCACTAATTTGGCTAGAAGCAGTGAGGCGCAAAGTTCTAGTCTTGGGATGATTACTCTTTTCAAGGGTGATACACGACTTTTCCTAGCAATTAATTTGATAGTCGCTGCTTGACCACTTTTAACACACTTACAGTAAACAACAGCACCGTAAGCAGCCTCTGATGCATCAGCGAATCCATGAATTTCAATCATCTCAGCTCCCTCTGTAAGTATACATCTATCAAATTCCATGTTGTTGACACTCTTTAAAGCTTCGACAAACTTTTTCCACTCTTGGATTTGTTTCTCAGGTAGTTCTTCATGCCAGTCCAGTTTTAAAGACCATAGCTGTTGCAAAAATATCCTTGCTTTTGACACTACCGGTCCAAGCAATCCAAGGGGGTCGAAAAGGCGTGCAATTGTGGATAAGACACAGCGCTTCGTAACTTTCGAGTCTTTTCTATGTGATGCGCTACAGGTAACTTTAAAATAAAGACTATCTTTCTTCGGACTCCAGGAAACTCCTAGAACTTGAGTTCCATCACAGTTAGTAAAATTATATATTTCTTCACCATCAGAAGCTAGCGCTGCGCAGTTGCTATGCCATTTATGGAGTTGCATGCCAGCATTCCCTAAAATACCAATTAACTGATTTTTAAGTTCCGTTGCAGTTGCTAAATTATCAGAGCCGGTCAACACATCATCGATATAAAAATCATTTTCAATGACTGGAGCAGCAAGAGGATAATTTTCTCCGTCATCAATAGCTATTTGCTTTAATGTACGAGTTGCTAGAAATGGTGCACACACTGTACCGTAAGTGACGGTATTCAACTCCTAGGTTTTGACAGGCCCTTTCTCATTAACTTTCCAAAGAATACATTGCAATTTTCTTTGGCTTTCGTGAATTAAGATCATTCTGTACATTTTCTTGCTGTGAAGGCATAGACATATTTACGGAACCTTGTCATGATGGAAAATAAATCACTCTGTACTATGCCTCCATTTAATTGCAAAGAATTACCAGCTGTGGTAGGATGACTCGCAACTCTTAGGACAGCTGATTGCCTATCAGGGCGATAAACTCCTAAATGGGGAATTTAGTAAGTGGCTTCTTCCTCCTCATCATCCAAAATTTCTGACATGTGTCCCATCTCTAAATATTCATGAAGGAAATCTTTATATAAATAATATGGCTCCTTAACTGAACGTTTCCACATCATATTTAATTTTTTTAGCGCAAACTCTAGATTTTCTCAAATGCTTAGGATCCTCTTTTAAAGGCATCTTTACTATGTACCGTCCCTCAGAATTTCTAGCACAGTTGTTTTTAAAATGTTCTTCACAAATAATTTTTTCTTTACTCTCAATTATTTCAGTTTCGATATTTTCTATCTCCCAAAAACTTCTAACAGTTTGTTCTAAATCAAGAGTTTCTTTAACTAACCCACATTGGATTTTATTATTCTCCATATTTGATATGCTTCCACTAACTAAATAACCAAACACAGAATTTTGTAAGATTACATTCGAGTTAGGAGGGTGAATTAGTCCAGGTTTAATTAGCTCAAAAAACGATTTCGCACCGATTAACAAATCAACTCTCTGCGGAATGTGAAAATACTCATCAGCTAAGTTAATGTTTTCCAACCCTTCCATAAACTTGTTTACTTTCTTTGAGGGTGTGAGATCAGTAATTCTAGGAACAACTAATAAATTTAGATCAGCATTAAAAGTTCGGGCTTTATTTATTAAAGTAGCACTAACTTGAGACCTAACAGAAATAGCTGAATCATTCAACACAGTCACCACTATGTTTATTTTATTCTTTCTCAATTGCATGCGATCTGCACATTCTTTACTTATGAAATTAGACATAGATCCCGAATCTAATAAAACACGAACTTCACTCTCATTTCCAAAAGAATCACATAAATAACAAATAGCAGTACTCAAAAGAACTGTTTTGTTTTTATTCCAGAACTACTCGTGGCGGAAAAGATATTGGCGCCCGTGTTTTGCTCTTAGCATGCTGCTGGTGTAAATTCAGAAGCAAGCGGAGAGAGGGGGAGATTTCCTCTATCAATGTGTTTTTTATTGGAATCTGAACTCATAATGTTCTCCTCTCTTATTTTTGATTGCGCTGAATAATTATGTTCTCGATTAAAGTGTAATGAAATATGATGCCTTTTACCACATTTTGCACAAGAATATTTTGATTTAAAAGACATCACTTTATGTTTACCAAGACCATTAAAACACAATTCATTATCTTTAACAAATTGTATTTTCCCCGACACAGATAATTTCGAATCTGGACACTTAAATAATAGATGGGTTTGACTACATAAAATACACTTTGAATCTTTTACATCGGAAAAAAACACTTTTGAAAAGGATTTATTATTACTCTTATGATTATATTTATTCCGTTGAAAGGAGACGGGACTTCCCCCCTCGTGATGATAAATATAGGTCAGCCTCACTTGCTAACTTTTGTGGTTCAAACCAATTATCCGCTTGTTTTATATTAATGTGTGCAGCTGTTTCTTGATCTAGAGTTGAAAATAATTTATCGGAAACTATCAACTTCTTCAAGGTCTCAAAATCATTCACTTTTCTTAACTTTAAATAGTACTCAAAATTGGTTGTTAAGCGAGACGCAAATTGCACATTAGACTCATTTAAGCGTTGAGCTTTTCTAAAATTATCTAGGCACGTTTGAGGGGATGCTTCGAATTCTTTTAACACGATTGATTTAATTGTTTCGTAATTCGAAATATCCTTATCACTTAGGTATATTATTATATTAGAAGCTCTTTCTCCCAATAAATTCAACAATATCTCAGCTTTATGAATTTCAGGCACTTGTTTAGTATTAAATGCCCTCTCCAACGACGCAAAGAAAAAACTCCACCCTTCGGGTCGCGTTGGTAATTTAACAGTTAAAAGTTCGAATACTTTTTATTAATTGATCTACAGATTCTGGTTTTGACTCGCTTTCACTAACTTCGGGTTTATTTGAACTTAGCGAGTTCCAATTCATTTTTAGATCTTTCTAATTTGATTTTTTCGATCTCAATTAATCGTTGTTCTTCAAACTTACGTTCTTCTACTATTAAATTAACAAGATCACTTACAGTTTCAGAGTCAGTTTTATATTTTTCACAGCTTTTAATTTTATCAATTAATTTTACAACAGTCATATCATCCCTAATTTCTAGGTCTAGTTCACAGGCAATAAGCCTTAAATCTTCTTTTTTACAATTCTTAAACATTGTAAATTAAAGTATTTTTTTAAAAAATCAAAACAATCCAATCCTACTTTGAATGGGAAAGTACGAATCCACAGTTTTCTCGAAACACTGTCACAATGGTTATCTCTTGGAACTAGAAACGAAACTCTTTTCGTTAATTATTTTAATTTTGCTGATTTTTTCTCCTGGTGAGCGGACCACTCATGTTCACGCTCAGGTAAATAGAAATTACACAATAACCAGAAAGATGTGGACTTTACACATTACTTATTTATTGATATTTAGAAGAGAGCTTTTTTTTGTACGGCTCTCCTTCCACACTCGCTTACAAGGTTGCTAGATGGCGCTACAAATCCGTGCGGATAAAGCGAGAAAGGGACACGTAAAAAATCGCATTAAAAAAAGTAAAGAATAAATTAAAGCATAAAGCAAAGAAACGAGGAAAAGCGGGGGTAACTCCTAAAAAAAGTAAACGCCTTAAAACAACTCGTAAGAAAAAACGCATGAAAGAATGAACCTGAACAGAGTTCTATTAAAACATGCAAAAATAAAGCGTATAACGCTTAAAAGTAAGACATTAAAATAGTTAAGTGTAAAACTAACGCTTAGGAAAAGAAAAATTAAGGCACAAAAAGAGTAAAATCACGTGAAATGAAATGAGAAAAAAAAACGCGTAAAAGAAACCCATAAGAATATTAAAAGAAATAAAAATATACTCGGATAAGTAACGCATAAAGAAACGTAAACAATAGTTATGTATAACAAACTTAACGCGTAAAGAAAAACTATTGCGCAAAAGGAACGCATAAGTAAAACGTCGAATAAGAAAGGTAAAACATAAAGAAAAGCTACAGGAAAATAACGTGTAAAAGTAGCACTTACATAGAACTAGAGTGCAAAATATAATGGCGCGAAAAATTTACGCGTGAGAAAAATACGTGATCTCATTATAAAAGTAACGCATAATGGAAAGTAACTCGTAATTTACAATAATGCGTAAATAGAGCTCGCATGCCGCGCAATCATAATGCACGAGAAAGATATTGCTTAAAATATAATATTGTGTAGAAGAAATTGTAACACAAAAAAAAAAAAATTTTAACTAACTAAGTAACTCACAAGGAACATTAACACGTAATATATAATAACGCACAAATATAAAAGTAGCGCATAAGAAAAGTAAACGCGTAAGAATAGTAAAGTATAAAGGATGTAAATAAAACATTAGAAAAAATAACGCGAAAATTTAAAATTAATGCATATGAAAAATGAAATCAGCCCATTAAAGAGTAACTGCACAAACGTAAATAAAGGAAAGTAAGGTACAAAACGTAAAATAAAATATTAGTAAATAAAGACACGAAAAAAAGTAACGCATGAGAAAATTAAACGCGTAAAGGAATAAATATAGTAAAATAAAGTTAATTAAAAAGTGTGAATTAATGTATGAAAAAATTTAAATCGCAAAAGTAACATATAAAGGAAATAAACACGTAAATGTTACACATATGATAAGTAAAGTAAAGGCTATAAAACTAAGTAAAATGTGTGTAATATAAAACATAAAAAAGTAACAATAAAAAATATATTTTGAAAAATCGAAAAAATGTTGATCTTTCATTCAACATCTTTTTATTTTACTGAGGAATGCAAATAGAAATCGCAAAATTTGATAGTTTAAATTACGTTTACTACTTATTATCTTCTACTTATTATTACATCATATTATTCAGGTATATAGAACCAGAGTTCTATTTAATTTTTTTAGAAATGCAGACAATCCATGAAAAAGAAATTTGGTTAACAATGTTAAATAATCAAATATTTATAATGATGATTTCAGGTGACATATGTTTATTAACTATTTAAGCAAATGTTGTAACCTATTTTGTAGGATGGACTTCTGTTGTTTCACAATTCGTCTCTTTCATATTGTGGCGTAGTGGTCCCTTTTTTTTTTCTTTTTTTTTTTTAAATGTGGCCTTTAAAAAAATGGAAAATTTTAAACAATTAAAAAAAAAATCTATTTTTGTGTATAAATTGAGGCAATTTCTTTTGAGCTTTATCCTCTAAATATAACAGACGTTAGAAGGTTCATTTTTAAAATAAAGAAAAATGTTGAGAATCAAGTATGAAATAAAATAATTATAAGAATGCTGTAATCAATTTATAATAAATCCAAAAATTAATAATAAAAGATCCGTTTTCGACGAAAAGAGTAAAGACTGGCAGACAATTTTTTTTAAATCTCAAATTGTTATATTTAGTCCCCCTTACGACTAGAAGCGACCGTTAATTTTTCTCTATGCAGTTCAGAATTGATAAAATTAAACTGGAAACTTTAAAATGTTTTGTTCTAAACAAAGTAATTCGGAAGTTAAAAGTAGTATATTTTATTATTATTGTGTGATAAAATTTAAAATTCGCCCTTTTTTTAATGTAGTCTCGCATACGTATGATCTTCCAAAAATTAAGTCCTTATTTTTTTTTTTTATTTATTTTTTTTTTTATCTTTTATTTTTCGTCAAGTTCATATGAATTTTTCTGACACACTCGTTAATAAAGTTTTTCAATTATGATAGAGGGAAAAAATTAGACGATGGCCTTTGACCACACACTATGGTTGTCACGTGAGGGTATGGTTATGACGAGGTAGAAATAACAGTGCACTTTTTATTGCAGGATCTAAAGACAGATAGAGATCGTTACCGACAAGTCACAACTGTTTGTTAGGCATTTTACAGTTCTGTGTATACCATCCTCGTCAACAGTTTCGTCTGCATTGTTCCTGTATATATTGATAGATCAACATGATATAGATGAAATTCAAGTAACATGTCACCCACGTGATCTGAGTAAGGACTGAATTACTGATGAAATAAGCAAGATCATCTTCCATGTACGTTAAAGATAAAACTGTAAAGGCTGACAAAGTTATCTTACTTTAACGAAAAGTTATTATTTTACAGGTTATCCTCACGAATGTAATTAAAATGCATTGTGCGTGTGTTTCTTCCTTTATCCCTAACCCATAAATTATGGTGTTAAAGCATATGACCGCAAATATTTTATACTAGAAACTAAAATCGCAAAAATATGGATTTATATTTTTAAATTGGTTAATAGTGACAAAAGTACTTCTTTTTTAACTAATATGTTTTATGAGAAGATTTAAAAGCCTAGCTTAAAACGCCGACACAAATTTTTACTCAAAATTTCATCCTCAATTATAAAGTCAATTATAAAATCTAGTTTTACTAGTAAAAGTGAAGTATAAGGTAAAGTGACTATTAAAGTTCAAACTATAAAGATAAAAATTCGTAAAAACATGAAGTAATGAGTAAATAATAGTAACGTGAAAAATATGTGTATGTATATTTTTCACGTTATTTTATATTAAACTCGGAAAAAGCGACAAATAAAAATTCTTAATGCATAAATACCTAATTTTATTAATAAGTCAACTCCTTATCATATGATCAATTCTCTAGCCAAATATATTTTAATCAGTAAACGAATATACTATATAGATTGAACCTATTATCGGCTGATCTGTACATGTTTCTTACAATCTTTTGATCATTGCTCGAATCGAATCTCACCTTATTTTGGTCAATAACCTAAGCCACTTTTCGAAATGTCCTCTTATCGAGTTTAAGACCTGGGTATTTTATCCCTACTTTTCATCGGTTCTCAAAGCCAGAATTAATTGATCAAAACTGTATTATTTCATCAATACTCGAACTCTCATATCATCGGTATTCGAACTCGCCATCATTTGATTAACATTAGCACTTGCAATCATTTGAATACTTTTTTTTTTAAATAACTCTTTGAACATACCTTATTATAAACCGTACTCGAATCTACTATTTGATCAGCAATCAACCCTCCTATTTCAGAATAATATCGCAAATCTGCTATGATTTGATCAACATCTGAGCCTATCTTTTAAATACTTTTTTAACGTATACTCTTTCGTACGGTACTTGAACTCGTTATCTTTTTATTGGGAATTGAATCCTCTATCATATAATCGGTACTCGTACATCGTTTCATTCCTCTCTTTGAGCTGAAGCTACGATTTCCGTGACCTCACGCCGTACATCCTGAGATCGTATGCAAACTTCGCATCATTTCTCTTTGTAAAACTAAGTTCGACTTTTTCTTGGTATTAGCTTTCAAACTGCACAATTAACACATTTTTGTTCGAAATTTTTTTTTGTCCATAATATTAACAAAAATACCATTTTAGACTAATAAAAGTATTTTACTAGTTGTCATAAAGGACATTATAAATATTTGAAAAAGTTCAGTTATAACTTCCATTAATAAAAATAATTAAAGCAAATATCGACACTTTTTTTAGCTACAAATTGTTTAGAATCCTGATTTTATATAGGCTGTTAAAGGCAATGTGTTCATATTTAATCATTAGGAAAAATCAACCTTTAAGAGCTAATTACTGAAACAAAAGAATAATTTAGGTTCATAATAATATTAGAAATTGTTATAAATATTTAGAATAAGAACATTAAGAAATTTGTTACGATATTAGGAGAAATTTAATTATTTATACTATTCCTTTAATTTTCTTTGACTTAATCCAATTTTTTGCCTGCCTTTCTTTTTGAAGTAACTAGAAAGTTTCTATTTAGATACCGAATTCTTATAAAAGTTCGAAAGCGACAGAATAAACATATTGCAGATTTATATTAACTGGGTCATTTCGTTTGCAACGTTGAATCCGTTCTTTACATAGTTGTTCAATTACTTTAGGTAATACGTGGAAAATTATAATTTTTCCTTTTTTGTTTCTATCAGAATTTTTGCAAGTTGCAATCGCGCAAACTAGCATTCCGCTAATAATTTTAAATTTTTAGTAATTCAATTCATGAAAACTGGTTAAAATCACTATAGGAGCAACGATTGTTTTGAATTACGTCACAAAAAGGAATGCTCCGTTCTTGAAGTACAAGCTTTGCGCCGCCGTGACGTCACACGAGGATTGAAACTGTCCTTCTCTCTAACCCTGACTCGAACCAACTTTATTCTAATATAGTTTTTCAAACCCTGTATTATTCGATCAGTACTCGAATTCATTACTCGCCATATTATTATAGATCTGACTCTGTTTTTTGGTATCACTTGATCTAAAATCGAATTTGATTTTTTTTTTTTTTTTCATTGGCGATCGAACTTGCAATCGTTGATTAGACTGAGCATAATGAATTAAAAACAGCCTTATAGTGATGTAAAAACATTTCTCTTGTATATTCACTTTATAGAATAAATATTCATATTCACTTTATAGAATAAATATAGATATTCACTTTATAGAAACACCAATCTGAACCAGACCTCTTAAATAGTCCTCTGATTTATGCTTGAAACTGGTAACATGTAATCGGCAAAATAGAGTGGTTTCAGTAAATTAATAAAACTCATCTAAATTATCAGAAGAAGAAAAAATAATAAATGCCTGGCTAAATTATTTGATTGAGAGTAGCAACATTTTATCTGATAGACAGTGGAAATGTCGTAAGCCACTAAATGATATTTAACAACTAAAAAGAGGAGAAAGAAAAGTGAGGAAAGAATTAAAATTAACCAGATTTTTAGCAGTTTTACCAAACACCTCAATTAATGAAGGGGGCCACCACACATATCAGAGCTTTAATCAATGAAGTGCTAAAATGCCCTCTCATTATAACATTCCGATGAGTACATTTTTGAAGGAAACAAAATCCTGTTTCTGAGATATTCAGGGTCCCGCAACATCTAACGCAATATACAATAGTGGGAAAAAAGTAGATGGATTGAAATATATTTTATAAAAACCGTTACAGCAATCCCTTCTGTGGCATTTTGTGCTGTCGTAGCTTAACGTTTATTTTCTTAGAACATTTTGTGCGTGTTTACTAGGGAGAAAGAGAGATCGGAAAAAAAAGACAACTATTTCCATTTCAGTGTCAAATCAATTCTTGCTTGAGCGTGGAAAAACCCCAGGTACCAACTCCCATGTTGCGTAATATGCATTTCATTACAGCTTTTGGACAGATGCGTTAAGGTCTTTAACGAAACTTTATCGTCAGTGCTTTATAACGTTATTTTCTAGAAAAATCCTAATTTCGGTTTAAAGCCTTTATTGATAGGAACTTTAAGAAAAATTTATTGCTGTTAGTAATATGAATAGAAAATATGTGAGAGGAGCTAAAAGGACAAGGAGCAAAAACAATTAAAAAAAAAAAACTGCTGCCGACAGCGCAGTATTTTATGACTCCTGTGTTTTCAGAAAAGACTCCTAGTTTTAAAATAATTGTGTTCATATTTTAGAAAGAAATTCGCATAGGATTATGTCTCGTAATAGACAAATAATTTTTTTAATAGTACATTTATTAATGATGCAATGTTATTAAGACATTGTGGAAGTGTAGTTGGCAGAATAAATGAAAGTAATGACTCAATAAATAAAGAACTAATGAAGCAATAGAATGACGAATGATAAAATATTAAGTTCGTGCTTTTTTTTATTAATTCCAAAAACCTTTATTCAAGACTATGCAATACGATACAAAGAAACAAACACAGAAATAATTAATTGAACGAGTCACTCTCGAGTATCTAGATAAGTATAGAAATGAGAAAAAAAAACACACACACAAAGGAGTTAAGAATATTCAACTCTAAAATATAAATATTGAAGTTGGCAGGCAAGAGTGTCTGGTTTAAAGCAGGTTAAATCTGTTCTAAAATCTCAAAAGAGTAACTATGAGAAAAGATATAAATATACAACAAAACAAAAAAAAGCGTTTACGGAATTTTTATGATAAAGCCGAATTATTATATTGGCGAGATGTAAAATGAAATATCTCTCTATTGACGTAGTTGGAAAATGTTGTCGGATCAGGAAAAAAAATTTATAATCTATATGATTAATGGAGATGAAAAATATAGATAACGAAAATGGATGTTGGAAGTACAAAAGAATTGTAGAGAAAATTCTGGATTTAGAAATAATGAACTCATGATACACGGAATGAAATTTAAAAATTAACTATCATAAACGCTAATAACAACAAAATTATTTACCAAAATTTCTAGTGAAAGACGAAATTAGAAGTAAAAATTAGAATTACGCTCAAATATTGAAAAATAAAATCTTTTTGGCTACGATGTTAAACTTATTTACTAAACGAAGTACCAGATTACGTTAGTAAGAATTTTTATTTCTATAAGAGTTTAGTTATTTATTTGGGTATACATAATGTTTTTTTGTATATAGTTATCATTTGTACATATATTAATTTCATGAGATTAGCATATTACTATGTGGGACGTTATTAATGTCAACTGGCACTCACTCAAATCATAGTATGCAAGTGATTATTAATTTTCAAATGACGTAAACGAAGAATTCTTCAATGGAGAAAGATTTGCCAAAAAAGATGCGTATTTTTATTTTATTTTATTTATTATTATTATTTTTTTTGCTTTTGTCTGACATGTAGAGAAATTAAAGATTTCGTAGGCTATTACTAAATTTAAGAGGTTTTTTTTAACAAAACACCTTCCTTATCATTGTATTTTCTTCATTCGCTATTACATACAGGTTAAACGTAAGTTAAATAAACATTTGCATTTCAATTGTTTTGATAAAATAAAAAGATATTAAATGTTAGGTTTCCCTATAATATCAAAAACTGTATTGACACTTTTACTGTCAACATTATATTTCTCTCCTTAGAATTTTTATTGAATCAAATTATTTATTAATTATTCTTTACTGAATCAAATCACTAAAAAAAAAAAAAAAAAAATAGCAATAGCATTTTAAACCATATTTTTACTTATACATAAAGCTCTATTTTTCTTCTTTTTTTTTTTTTTACAACAGAGGAAGTCAGAAAAGGTTATTTTTCTCCGAAATAATAAAGCAAAAGTATTAAATAAAGAAATTAAAACGAAAGAGAAAGCCATAAAAAGTCAAATATAAAATGAATAATAGTACGAAATGTTGCGTCTTTCAGTGATGCACATATTTGTAAGAAACAGCCACACAAGAAAAATATTTGTTCAAAATGTTGTTTTCAAAAAGTTCAAATTTTATTGTGTGGATTATCCAAATTCTTCAAAGCATTCAGTAATAAAAAATATTAAAAAAAATAAATACAACTCTCGTAATCAATATTTTTGAGTGACACTTTACGTAACAATTTATTAAAAGAGCTGAGATAAATTAAGAAAAGCCCTTAGCCTCTCTAGAATAACAAGTATCGTAAAGTCTCGTGTGCCTTTTTTGGTTGAACCTAGATATTGTAGTCGGAATTTATTCTACATGGATAGGTACTTCTTTTGCATCGCACTAGATCTGTATGGACTATTTGCCACGCCACTGTCTGAAAAACATTCCTGAGGATGATCCAAAGACATACAGTCACAGTTCTGATCCCCTGAGGGCCCTCCTATAAGCCCGATGTGCACTTTACGGTAAAACAGTTTAAAGAGGACCGCACCCTTGGTGTCTGCGCAGAGTGGTCACCCATCTACTTACTGACAGTAGCAGTGATTTCGGTGTTCTTTACAATCAGTCCACTGCGGAAATAATTTATTCTAGAAAATGTCCATTTAGAAATACCTATTTTAATTCTGAAAAATTAACAGATTTTCACCGTAATGTGAGGAATAATTATTTATTCAAACTGTTGCCTTCATACATTTATCATGAAGGAAAGCCGATTGAATGTGAAAATAAAGTTAGTTTGTTAGCTTTATGTTGTTGTATCTACTTGACCTCTGGCTCACAACAGGCTGTTGAGACATTCTCTACTTTTAAGCGAAAATCATATTTTTAATATCTAAAACATTTAATGACAAAACACATATTGAGCATTTGTTATAATATTGATGCCTTGTTTATAAAATGTTTATCGGAAGAAAAAAGAATTCAGTAAGAGAATGATGCCTTTTATAGATATGATTTAATTTGCCATTATAATATACTGTAAAAATTACGATTAAAAGTACTGGGTGCAATATCCGTAATATCATGCTCACTGTCAAATCCATTTTTGAAGTAAAATATTGCTTCGTAATTTTTAATGAAATATTTATATTATTCGTCTGATTCTTACCCTCACTTGAATATTAATTTTCAATCCCTAATGCAAATACTTTGGTTTATTTACGCGATTTAGAAAAATTTCTACAAATATATATAAATATGGAGGCAATATCCAAACATCCTTTTTTTTAGAAGCGGTAAATAATTATTCAGTTAAATCATTATTTTAAATTCAAGTATAACATTGATATTAATTTTTAAAATGAAATAAAAAAAAGGAACATTTGTTATTTTGTTATCCTGCCATTCACCTTCCAAAAACAATTATAATAATAATTTATTATTATTAACATTTTTGAAACCCTATATGTATGTAATAAAAGGGCTAAAATCCCTGTTATCAGTGTTATAGTTAGCTTAAATAATGCAGTCGTAAGCCATCATACGTTCTAAAATGGTTTATTAACGGTAGGTTGATATTGATAACAGTTCACATCCGCTCTCTACAAGGGAGGGGGTGGACAAGACTTCTGACAATTCTGGAGCAACTTATCAGGATCACAACATGATGAAAAGGACACGCAAAAACTAGTGCTCCTATGTTTTATACGAACACATATTGGAGTAAACAGGCACAGTCGTTGACATACTTGTATCCTTACGCATTAAGGAAAATCATTTACTGCTTCCTTATATGGAAGTGAAAAGGGGGAGAGATTCTAAAAATAACTCAATCGTATGTTATTAGCCTTGAATTCCCAAAATAGAATCTCTCTACGCTTATTCTTTAACAAAGACATTTTATGAAAACGAAGGAGTTTTAATTCTTTTATTAATACAAAAGTACTATAATTTTTGTATTTCATCCCCCCCCCCAAAAAAAAGATTTTTGGCAAGCCAAAAAGAAATCATAATAAAATTTAGAATTCTCTGAGCTTTTAAAATTTATGTTGGTGCGACTGTTCCTTTTCACTACTACAAATAACGTTTTTTCAATTATCTGTAAAAAAAAACAACTATATACAATGACAATAATAAAAACATGATAATACACTCTATCTGTTTAGGCAACTAAACAGAAAAAAAAAATGAAACATATTTTCATAACTAATCTACTAAAATTTTCAAAAAAAAAAATTTTTTTTTCCGTCGATTTTGACCTGATAATGTATGCACCCATTACCTAGTTCTATCTTCGAATCATTTGAAATTTTTGGACATTCTTTCTTTTTCCTGTTCTTTTTATTTTTGTTATGTAATTAACTGCTTGGTCATTCTTTCTTTTTCCTATTTTTCCTGTTCTTTTTATTTTTGTTACCCCTCACATTATTTTTTTTTTCAAAATGTTTACTTTTATTGAAACATCTTAAACTTCTATTTTTTTCAAAATGTTTACTTTTACTGGAACATCTTAAACTTTTATTTTTTTCACCATTTTTAACCTTAACATTTTTAGAATTCTGCTGTCTAATGTGCAAAGATAAGTTGTCATTGTTAGAATTAGCAGAGGTGATCAATCTCTTACCAAATTGAGTAACAACTGGCCAGACACAATCAATAAACAAACAAAAATCTTTGCAAGTTTGCAACCCTACTAAAGCATATAGTAACTCAGTATCAAGTATAAAAAACTAAACTGAGTTAACAATTTCGCCTATCGCAATAAGGGGAAACTCAAAAAATTTGTTACGTGTGATATGTCCTTTTGTTTGGGTAACATTTAATTTTTCACATTTTTAATAGGAATATTCAGATTTGACCAAGTCCGAAAAAGAAAAAGCATTACAAATTTCTTTTAATTTTTTTTTTTTTTTTTGAAATTCTGAAAAATTTTGAATTTTGTTTGCCGTCACAAATTTAATTGACGTTTGAAACACATTTATTTCCCTCAAAAACATTTTAAATGCATAAAAATACACTATTATATAATAATTTTTAAAAAAAAAATCAAGGTAAACATACGAAATGCAATCAATTCTTAAATATATTTCTCTATTAAATTTCATAATAAGAAATTTAAAACACTACTCATCTCTAATATCAATAAAATATTTAATCATAAGAATGAGAGAGAAAACTATAAGAGAAAAAAATATATGCATCTGAATGAAATCCTTTCCTCTTGCGAGCACTTCGACCTTCATTTTGTTTTTGTTTTCCGTTGAAGAGAAAGAAAAAAATATCATTTTTTTTCTCCATTCATTCGCACATTCACTTTTGTTTTCACATTCGGGATTTCAAACACGCGCACATATCACTGGTGTTAACAGCAGCTTTTTAATGAAAGGAACTTTTAATAAAGGATCAAAAAGCTCCTCTATAAATTCAAAATCACTTTCTTGGTCACTCGGTGCCGAATCACTGCCATGGATGATGTTTCTTCCAATGTAGAGGCACTACTTTTAGACATCAAACGCTTTCATAGATGTGAAAAGCTCGAGCCAATGTCAACATTCCACTAGCGATGAGGTGTACAGGTAGTTAAAGCGATCGAGTGGTGAAATCAATCCTTCCTTCCTTCATTCTTTTTTTTTCCGACTCCGGTGGGTGATGGGGAAAATTTCTACGTAGCAGTCAGCCTCCGTTACGCTTAGTTCCAGAGATAGAAAAGCGTCAATTTCCTCCGCTAGTAACAATCCTGGCGTCTTGTAATAAAAGGGCTAAAATCCCTGTTATCAGTGTTATAGTTAGCTTAAATAATGCAGTCGTAAGCCATCATACGTTCTAAAATGGTTTATTAACGGTAGGTTGGTATTGATAACAGTTCACATATGCTCTCCACAAGGGAGAGGGTGGACAAGACTTCTGACAATTCTGGAACAATTTATCAAGATCACAACATGATGAAAAGGACACGCAAAAACAAGTGCTCCTATGTTTTATACGAACACATATTGGAGTAAACAGGCACAGTCGTTGACATACTTGTATCCTTACGCATTAAGGAAAATCATTTACTGCTTCCTTATATGGAAGTGAAAAGGGGGAGAGATTCTAAAAATAACTCAATCGTATGTTATTAGCCTTGAATTCCCAAAATAGAATCTCTCTACGCTTATTCTTAACAAAGACATTTTATGAAAACGAAAGAGTTTTAATTCTTTTATTAATACAAAAGTACTATAATTTTTGTATTACAATATATATATATATATATATATATACACTACCTGTCAAAAGTTTAGACTCACTCGTATTTATTTCAGTTAATGTTATAATAGTTAAATGTTTCTGACTTAAACATGCAATTTATCAAACATAATCATAAACAAACATCTCTGAACTTTGTTCTCTTTTAAAACTGTTCATTATTTATTCATTTTGTATATATTCTGTAGTTGATAACGAAGTGAACGAAAGTGCATGAAAGTACCTATTCTAAAACAAGTGTAATTTATTTAAATTTTTTTATAAATTCTTCGTTTATAAACAGTTTACTTTTCATCTTCTTTCATGGGGTTAATTATAAGCTATGTTCATGTACATGACAAATTTTAAATATTGATATAATAGCCTTAATTAGCCAGAATAACTGGTATATATTAAGAACAAAAATATTTTTTCAGAAACGAGAAATAAGTGTGGAAACACGTGCTGACATTATTGCACTTCATGCAGAAGGCTATTCAAGTAGACAAATTGCCTCTAAAACTAATATTTCTCAGACCACTGTTGTCAGAACTTTGCAAAGGAAGAAAGAAACTGGCAAAAATAAGAGCCGCCAGCGATCAGGGAGACCTAGAATAACCTCCAAACGTGAGGATAAGTTTATCCGCATTCGAAGTGAGCGGCAGCGGACTCGAGCAGCATCAGAAATCCGTGAGGAATTGAATGCTACTCGGCAGAAAATTGTGTCAGCATCTACTGTACAACGTCGACTTCCTGAGTATGGTTTAAAAGGTTGTGTAGCTGCTAGAAAACCTCTTTTGAAAAAAAAAAAAAAGTAAAACGACTGCAATGCGCTAAAAAACATGTTACCTGGTCTTTAGAACAGTGGTCAAAGGTTTTGTTTACGGACGAATCAAAATTTGAATAGTTTGGAAGCACACGAAGGCAGTATGTCTGTCGTTTAGTTGGTGAACGTATGACAAGTTAATGTTTACTACCAACAGTGAAGCATGGTGAAGGTTCAGTCATGATTTGGGAATGTTTTGCCGGTGATAAAATTGGAGATCTAGTAAGAATAGAGGGTATTATGGATAAAAAATATTATCACAGAATATTGCAGCGTTACGCTTTTCCATGTGGACAGAGAATCGTTGGTCAAGGATTTGTTTTTCAGCGAGATAACGATCCAAAACATTTATCGAAATTGTGTAGAAACTACATTGCATCAAAAGAAAAGAAAAAAGTTCTGAAATACATGGATTACCCCCTCAATTCCCTGATATTAATCCTATTGAGCTATTGTGGGATGAACTCGATAGAAATGTTACAAAAATGAGAAGGAACCAATCAAAACAAGCTTTGGGAATCTTTACTTAGTTGCTGGAACCAGATATCAGCTAGAACATTACAAAAGCTAATAGAAAGAATGCCAACAATATGTCCTGCTGTGATAAAGGCTAAAGGAGGATATTTCGAAGAATCCAAGATTGAACGAAATTCATAAGTTATGCATAAAATTATAGTTCTTACCATATAAGCGTACCTACATTTCTCAAAATAAAGTTAATTTAATGGTATTTTCAGTTTAAAAGAAGTCGTTTTTAATTGTTATTTGTCTATTTTCAAAAGTTCATATATATATATATATATATATATATATATATATATATATATATATATATATATATATATATATATATATATATATATATATATATATATATATATATATATATATATATAGCATAATAGATAAATACAAAAAGAAAAAAAAGCGAAGGAATACAAGTTTTATTTACTGCGCATAAGCTGCAAGTAAATAGAACTCATAAAACGAGCTCAAAATGTAGAGAAAATATGGAAAAATTACAGAACAATGAGTAATGGGAAAAAAAATAATAAAAATAATAAATATCTGGAGAAAAAAAAATTCCAAAAAAAGAAATAAATTAATAAAATTTAATAAAAAACCGCAAAATAAAAGATATAATCCTTTTATCAGCTCACACGATCATATCCGCACAAAGAAGTGCTCTCTAATATTGTATCAATATAGTCATAGCAAAATATATCAATACAATAGTGTGAGGAGCACTCATAAAAATTTACAACAAATAAAATAGTTAAAAATATCATGTTAAAACAGAAAATAAAATATAAGGAAAGAACAGAATAAAATATAACACGAGTAACGAATTCAAATGAACCAGAAAACAGCCAACAAAAGTCGCCACCGCAAATGAATATTTTAAGATAACCCATAACACTGATTCAAAAGAGGGATACTTAATTTTACTAGATTGCTAAAGCAACGAAGCTTTAACTGTAAAATAAAAATATAAAGAATGTTCTGTGATTGCTCAGAGAGGTTTAATTAATAGTTAATAGAAAATATCCCGAAGTTTCTAGGCAATGGACAATTTTTGATAATATTCTGTCCAAAAAGCAAAGAAATTTTTTTCTTTTAATCGCCTTTGAAAAGAACATTTGAATCGATTTATAAATTATTTATGATTTTTTAAGCTTTCAGAATTTAAATACATGAACTTTTTATTTGACATTATTTAGATTTTTTATGTTGTTTTTACTATATACGAGGATTTCATACTAAAATCAAATTTACATAACTTATTATATCTATATACGAAATTTTAGAGCTAATCATTTTTACAGCTTTAATCGAATCTTCTAGGGAAAAAAGTTTGAAGAAACAAAATAAGTAGTTGAAAAATAAAATGTAGATTGTATAGTAATTCAAATGTACATTCACAAGGTTTTCTATAATTTGCGATATTTCTTTTTTCTATAACTCAAAGAATTGCTGAATGTTAACTGGCATTTTGAAGACATTAAATTATGTTATGTTTAAGAATATGATATTGAAATAATACATTGTATGATTCATTGCTTTAAAAATCGCTTCAATATGCTAGATATTTAGATTACATGGTTTTCTTTCGATAAAGAAGATTTACAAATAGCATCCTCATGTTTCGATATATTCTGAAACTTACGTTCGCAAATTCACCATAAAATGTCGCACAGCATGTTCTTCAATTACGATAAACTACAATTACCAAAAATACTGCTATTATGATTATTTTTGTTTTCTTATATATATTTGATGCAATACAGAGCTCGTAAGGTCCTTAAGATTTTGAAATGGGGCCACAAAAAGTTAAGAGATAAAATATTCCATTTCATTAACTCAAAATATGTGAGCTCAAAATTTTAATTTTAAAGATAAAGATAATTTTTATAATATTGATGCTCTTACGTTTTTAAAGACCACATGAATTCTGTTAAAATATTAAAATGCATATGTTTACTTTAACGAGCGAAAAATCATTATCAAAATAATGATCATGACCCAAATATAAAACAGTATAATTGATAATAAAAACTCAACTGACTTCAAAAAATATGAAAAGAGAAGTAAAAGTCGACATGTTTCGAGAGTTTAAATATAAGCGTCCATTCTCAAGATTTGTCAGGCTTGAATGACTTGCGACTTAAATTATTGGACGCGCAAAACATGTCTATTTTTATTATCATCGATCATTTTTTAAATCAATGAAATTTTTATATTTCCGATTCAATTTCTTGGGATTATCCATTTAGTAACACAGCATATTAAATTATTTCACTAGTTATTAAAATCAGTTTTACGTAAGATATAGGCATAGGTTCTTAGATTGAGAAAATAAATAAATAAATATTTCACTACTTTCTAAAAAAAATCAATGCAGTTCAAGTTTTTTTTTTTTTTTTTTTTTTTTTTTTTGCCGCCATCCCTAACATTTTTTAAGGACATTAAAAAATTCCGTTTGCAATTGAAAATTCAAAAGTCGAATGTGAAAATGGAATGTCCCCTAGCACCAGGAATTGAAATTGAATGTACATAATGTACGGCATGGCATAATGGTTAGGGCGGCGTGCGTGTAAGATGCGTTGGACCGGCTAGTGCGGGTTCTAATCTCGGCACTGGGTAATTTTTAAATATTTTTTTCCTTTTATTTATTTTATATTCTATTATTTTTTAATATGTTTTTTGATATTTTAAAGGGTTTTAAACATGAAAAATATTTTTTTCCTTTGGGAAATAGCGAACAATGGGAAAAATCCGGGATAATTTATTATTTATTTTATATTATTTTTAACTTCTTTTTCAATATTTTCGATATTTTAGCGTGAATAAGGAGTTCTATATATAGAACAATTATCTTTCTTTCTTAAAGAGCGAATAATGGATTAAAATGGTACAGAAATGTTCCGGCTGAGTGTCTCCCCCCCTTCAATATTAAGCTATAATGTTGAAACTAGGGCCGAAAGTAGGGTTACATTGGCCAAACAATCGTACCCAAGGAGATTTTTGTAGAATAATTAGGATGCCCACAATGGGTAAAAAACCTTTTTGTTTGACTGACCGTGAGAGGGTTCTTAAGCTAAATATTCAGAGAAACACACTGTGTGCTGCGGTCCAGTGGTTCGGGTTGCGTCCGTGTAAGATTCATTGAGCGGGGAGACGCGTGTTCGAATCCCGGCACTGGGCAGTTTTTTAATTATTTTTTTGTTTATTTTATTTTATATTTTTTTAATGTGCTCTCGATTGTGGTAAGTTCTTTCTTTTTTATTCTTTTTTTATTTTATATTATTTTTCAATGTGTTTTTCGATATTTTAAAGGGGTCTATAATAATATTTATTAATAGTAAAAATATTTTTTTTTCTTCAGAAAATTGAGAGTAATGGGTTAAAAAATAAGGAAAAGTTCAGGATAATTTATTATTTATTTTATTTTATATTATTTTTTAACTTCTTTTTCAATATTTTCGATATTTTAGCGTGAATAAGGAGTTCTATATATAAAAACAAGTATCTTTCTTTGTCAACGAGCGAATAATGGATGAAAAGGGGACAGAAATAATCCTGGTCCGCACGCAAACGTCAAAACCACGTAACTCCTTTTATTATTCAGCTATAATGTTGAAACTCGTCCAGAAAGTAGGGTTCCATTGACCGAACAATCGTACCAAAGAAATTTTTTTTTGGAAAATTAGGGGGCCCACAATGGGTAAAAAACCTTTTTGTTTGACTGACTACGACGAGAGAGGGTTCTTTAAGCTAAATATTGGAGTAATAACGCGGCCGAGTGGTTAGGGCGGTGAACACGCGAGATTCGTTGAGCGGGCTGACGCGGGTTCGAATCCCGGCGCTGGGCAGTTCTTAAAAATTTTTTTGTTTATTTTATATTTTTTTAATGTGCTCTCGATATTTTAAAGGGTTCAATATATAAAAAATATTATTTTTCTTTCGAAAATTAGTGAATAATGGGAAGAAAAAAAAACAGGAAAAATCCGGGTTAATTTATTATTTATTTTATTTTAACTTCTCTTTCAATATTTTTGACATTTTTTCGGTGAACATCGAAGATGTATTTTAAGGCTTCGCACTGTTCTTTAATATTTTAAATAGAGGTAACGAAAGTAATTCAATAAGATGCATTTACGCCACAATAAAGGAAGAAAAATGATACATAATTGTGAAATCTGCACTTTTTAAATTTCAAATTTAGAACGGAAGATAATAAAACGAAATTTAGAAGTTTTTTATTAATTCATTAACACAACTTTTTTAAATTTTCTACGGACAATACGAACCCTGTATATTTACATATTCAAATCAAGTGATAATATTTATGATGTAATAAATTTATTACTTTTAGAATGTGTAATTTAAGTGCATTGAAAGTAAAATAAACAAAATAAATAACGGCAACGAGAAAAAGCCTGCAGCTGGTCTCGAACCCACGACCACAGGCTCAGAAGACGCCAATCTTTACCTTAAGTCACTGAGACATGACCTGGGATGCTTTGTTTGAAATTTTATGTACTAATAGATATATAAATATATTTTGCCAATAGCGCCAACATATGGCGACATTTTGTCATATTTAGTGTGGCAACCCTTTAGTATAAATACTTTACTTTGTTTTGAAAACAATGCCATTTCTATTCGTTTTGTGCTCAAGCTTTAAAAAAATTTTTTGACGATTATAGTACACTTGTGTTCAAGTATAGAGTAGTGTGTTTAACTTAGGAATTTCGTGCTGAAAATTGTGAAATATCTGAGAATTCCTATTGTGAATTTCAAGTGAGTAATTAAAAATTTTGTTTTACATTATATTGACCAAGGAAGTCATTTTGACTTCTTTTTAACTTATTTTTCATTAATAAAAAATGTACAAATGATGCATAAATTAATTTTTTTTGAAGTGAAGTGATTTTTTTTATTGTTAATATTTACTAATAACTTGTTATATAACTGTTAATAACATAAATACGTAGCTTATAATTTCTGTTAATAATATAATACGTAATAAATTTCTCAACATGTTGTTATATATCATCTTATTCTTAAAATACATTACCTGTCCGAGCGTATATATTATTTTTCATTAATGTAATACATTTTTTTAGTACTTTAATTTTCTTTAAATTAGAATTTCTTTTTTACTGTCAAGTTTTTATTAAAAGAAAACTTAGAATTATTTTCCGCCAAGTTGGTGTTTAAAATTATTTGGTTCAAAACAGCTGACTATTTACTAAGCATACTATTTTTTCGAAAAATGATAAATTGTCTTTTTCTTTATTGTGATTCAACTTTCATTATATTGTTTGCTATATTTTTGTAATTAACAAATTCGAACCTCAATTTTATTTTGACTTTTAAACTTAAATACCACAACGTAATCTTTAAGAAAGTTCTTTTCTTCAAAAAAAAAAATAATAATAATAATAAATTAAAAAAAAAAAAAAAATGAACAAATTTACTTTTAAGAAAATTATTTTTTCAACTTTAGATTGAAGTACGTTTAAATTATACCTTAAAATGTATGTGAAATTAGCTCTGGAATCTATAAATAAAAAATAAATTTTCAAACAACTTAGAGTAGAAAAGAAATTCCAATTTGTTTGAAATAGCTGTCTTTTTAAAAAAATTAATTTTGATCCCTGGTGCTAGTGGATATTCCATTTTCACATTCAATTTTTGATATTTCAATTTTAAAAAGAATTTTTATGTCTTTTAAAAATTTTATTTAGGCTAGCTGTAAAATAATTGTCCTAGAACTTATGCCTTTATCTTACGTAAAACTTGTTTTAATATCGCGTGATTTAATTTAATATACTGGGTTATTAAATGAACAAGCCCAAGAAACTGAATCAAAAAAGATAAAAACTTCATTGATTTAAAAAATAATAGATGATAATAATGTTAGACATGTTTGAGCGTACAATAATTAACGTCACGCCTCTCAAGTCTTGAGAATGGGAGCTTATATTTGAACGCTCGAAACATATCGACTTTTATTCCCTCTTCATATTTTTTGAAGACCGTGAAGTCTTTATCAATTAAACTCTTTCATATTTGGGCCTTAAACATTATTTTGATAAGGATTTTATGCTCTTAAAAGTAAACATATGCATTTTAATACTTTAACAGGATTCATGTGGTCCCTAAAAAGTAAGAGAACTGTGGCATCAATATTGTATTTATGAAGTTATCTTTAATTTTAAAACTTAAATTTTGAGACTAGATATTTTGAGTTAATGAAATTGAATGTATTAACTTTGAAGTTTTTCGACCACAATTTCAGTACATTAATTAACTTACGAACTGTGTTAATTATTGCAAAATATATAAAAACTTGAGAATTAGAATAATTACTATAAAATCTTCTTCTTGCATTTTCTTTTTTTTTGTTATATGAAACTTTGTCTGGAAGACTGGATCGAAGCTATAAAAATGATTATCTCTAAAATTTCGAATATAGTTATAATAAGTTGTGAATATTTGATTTTAGTATGAAATCCTCGTAAAAATGTATTAAAAACAACATAATAAACCTAAATAATGTCAGATGAAAAGTTCATATATTCAAATTCTATAAGCTCAAATTCCAAAATCCTATTATTTGAGCGAAAGTCATTCAGGGTGATATCTTTTTTTATTGCTCCCTGTATGAATGTGTGAGTATGTATGTGTATATATATCCATATGCATATCTATATGTTTTTGAATGCAAATTTATGTACACAAAAAAAATGACCTACTTGAATAACGTTTGATTTAAATGAGTTACTTCAAATAATCTAATTAGTGCAGACAATGTTTTTAGTTCAGACTCAAACTTTCTCCGAATAAATATACCTTTTTTTTTTAAATGGATTTGGATTTCTGGGATTATAGGGAATTTGGAAAATATGGTCGATCCCAACAAACCCCTTAATTTTATTTTTACATATTTCACTGTATATCCATCTTTTTAAGGAAATGAAAAATGTTTTGCAAATAATTGTAAATTTTGGTTGTCTAAGGATATTTCATGCAAAATATGACTTTCAGTAAATATTTGTTTTATTATTTTACTCCATAATAGTAAAAAAAAAAAATTGAATTATTAGTTATATATTTTTACATCTTATTAAAGAATATAAAATTTTACATGGCAAAATACGAAATTTGAGCATTCGACTAGTTACTGAAGAATTTAATTTTAAAATTTCGTTAAAAATTTATATTACAGATTATATAATGAAACCGATTTCTCTCATATTTGATATTTTGCCATATGAAATTGCCTTCTTTAAAATGTCATTTTGATGCCGTAAATTTGGAAATGATGCAAAGTTTTTTCTGTTATTGTTAAGCAAAATAATAAGGTATTTATTAAAAATTATTTTCTGTACGAAATTATCTTTGGTAAATAAAATTTATCGCTGTGTGCTGAAAAGAAATTTTCAGATAATAAAATGTAATCAGATTAAGCACAGTGGGCCAGCATCCAAGGCTTCGTGGCCAAAATTAGTATTTCGATAAAATTTGTTTCAAAATTTGTATTAAGGGGTTTTTATGTGCAAGTAAATTGAATTCATAGTTGAAATTTTGAAATACACTAAAAATACCCCCCCCCCCAAAAAAAATGACAGGTCAAATATGGCGAGCAAAAATAAATAATATAGTACGTCTAAATAATTAAATATAGCAATGAAAATATAATAATTTTCGCAATTTTATATTAAAAATGAAAAGCATGTTATATTTTCGAAGTAATATCTATAATTACAATCGTTTAAAACATTTTTTATTAATATATAAAAAATATGACTTAAAATTTGTGAAACAATGTTCGGTCATAAAATGTTCGGTTGATTCCGTCCAATTTTCTACTCAATCTTCATCTTGTAATTCTGTATCGCAATTTGTTGGTGGAATTTTAGGCAAATCGAATTCAGCTGTGTCCTCGCAGAAAAAATTTCTTTTTTTTGTTGCTTTGATGCTCGCTCCTGCAAATCCATACTGAATAAAATGGGGTCTGAAAAATCCATTACAGATGGTAAGATGCAATTTTCACAATAAATAAACTTCATTTAGAACAATAATAACAGTTTATATGAATATCAATACAAAATAACGCGAAAACATGAAGAAAAAAAATTTTTTTTTTGGTATATTTAGTCCATCTTTGCAATACGGGCAAAATGGGGCACCTTTTTTCGAAAGAAGAAACATAAAAAAAGATAGCAAAAAAAGTTTAGCTAATTACCACGTGGAACTTTTTGGAACTGATTAACTGATTTTCGAAAGTCATTCAAACATTGTAAAATGTCAAATTATAAGGTATAAACTATAAGTTTGCCAAGAGAGTATTAACTAATCCAACAAATTGAAAAATTTTACTATAATTTAACACTAATTACTCTGATAAAAATGTAACAGTAAGGTGAAATTCCTCTATATATATTTCTGAAATAAAAATTTAAGTTACATTTAAAAAAAATTTTTAAACATATTTTTCATTAAATTGTACTCTCGTCGGTCCAAAAAGTAAATTATAATGTTTGGAATGCTTATGAATACTTAATTTGGGATATATTAAAACTGCCTACACATATTTTAGTTGAAAAATTAATTTTTGACTTTTGGCAAAAGATCTGCTGGCCCATAGTGAGGATAATTTAGTATGACGAAGTTCCTCTTCTAATAATTTGTTTGCATATTGATATAAAAATTTTTTTTTCAGCAATTAAAACGTCATAGCATACTATAGGTTTGCCTTAATTAACATTTTCTTAACTTTAAATTAGTTATGAAGTTGAAGAAAAATTTGCCTGAAGAATAGCATCTTTTTAAAATTTGGTTTTACACCAGAATTCACAAGTCTGACGCGGCTTTTAGTCTAGATCTCAGTTTGATATTCGTGCTTATAAGCAGAATTTTTTGAGCTTTTTTCTTATTTGATTTTAGTGTGCATAAGCTGAAAATGAATAAATTTAATTATAGTTTTGGATGCCATATAAATTAATACTCTCTCATTTTATATTTTGCCATTTGAAATTACATTCTTTAAAATGATGTCATTTTGATATCGTAATTTTGTAAATGATGCAAATTTTTTTCGGATATTGTTAAACATAATAAGGTATTTATTAAAAGTTATTTTTTGTACGAAATTATCTATGGATAAACAAAATATATCACTGTGTGCTGAAAAGAAATTTTAAAATAATTAAATATAATCAGATTATGTGAGGATAATTTAGTATGACGAAGTTCCTATTCTAGTAATTTTTTTAAATATATTGATATTTTTAATTTTTTTTTCAGCAATTGAAACTTCAAAATATAGGTTTGCATTAACTCACATTTTCTTAACTTAAAATTTTAAATTAGTTATATAGGTGAAGAAAAATTTGTCTCTGAAGTATAGCTTCAAATTTGGTTTTACACCAGACTTCACAGGTCTGACGCGGCTTCTAGTCTATTTGAGTTTTGTGCGTATAAGCAGAATTTTTTGAGCTTTTTTGTTATTTGATTTTTGTGTGTATAAGCTAAAAATGAATAAACTTAATTATAGTTTTGGATGCCATATGAACTGTGTAAAATTAATGCTTAGGGTGCAAAGTGTCTATCAAAGAAACCTTTTTATTGAACCTAGAGATGTACCGGGCTCTAAAATTTTGTCTGATTCCTGGTGCAAATTAAATCTCTTTACCCGGACGGTTCCAGGCACCGGTAAAATTTCAACTATAGTTCGTTCACCAGGAGTTGGCACTTGACTCCACCTTCATTACGTGGTATCCGACGATACTATTTTGCTATTTTTGAGAGAAGAATGCGAGCAAGCGTAAACAAGGTTGCTATTTAGTGATCGTATGATAAAAACATCTATTTCTCAATCTTAATGTGCATTTTTTAACATTAAATATTTCATATATTTGATGTTTTCCCTTTTGAGTAAATAGTTTGTCCTTTTTCGTGGCATTTTGCTGCAATATATTTAATTAGCTAGACTGGCAAAAGATATAATAGCAGATGATAAGACGAAGTAAGTGACTGAAAAAGAAATCGCTGTTTGCGTTTGGTACGAATCAAGGGTTGTCTCAATTTCAAGTGCGGAGAAGTTTCTCCTCTTACTCCCGTGTTAAAATGAACGTTCAAGGAGGTGGAGCCAAGTGAAAACTCCTGGTGAAGGAACTATACATGAGCATTAAAACATTTATGCAAAACAATTTAAATTTTTTCGAATTTTTATCAAACAAAGATAGTACAAGATATAGTTCATGCAGATTAATTTCTCCTAACTAATAAATACTTGGTTTTTTTTATTTGTAGACTTTGTTAAAATTTTCTTTTTTTTAAAGTTTCTGAAGGAAGTTGACTGTTCAGATGTAGAAAGATAAACGGAAGACTTTGCTATGAAATGGAGACATCTGCTAATTGTAGACTTCCTTTTTAATCAAATATTTCTATAGAATTCATAAGTACAGTTTCGTTAAACGTAGGATTTAACTATTTAAAAAAAAAACGATATCGTAAATGAAAAATGTTTTAATTATCAGGGTTAAATCATTAAAAACATAACTTAATTTAGGGGAAGTGATTGATTTGAATAAAATTCTGTAGTGTTTTTATATATTTACCAATGTTGGACAAAGAAGCGATTTTGTTGTTTTTAACATTACAATTCAATCTCAGTATTTTAGTAATTTTGAACCTTCAAAAGATAAAGTAATTTACAATGTAACTAGTACGAAACAAATTTTCTGGTAAAATGTTAATTTCCGATGATTAATGTTATTTATGCATGCTTCTTTTCAATATTCAACGTAAAACAAATTTTATTAAAAATTAGACAATAAGTTTCAAAATTAAATTATTTCTGAGTTAGGTAAAAATATTTTGTTTCTAAAAATGTATCAATTTTTGTTAAAACAATTCTCTCAGTTTTTTACTCTCAGTTATTTACTAGGAAATAAAATTTTAATTTCAACTAATAATAGCATCAAAATTATCAGTGTGGTGTTTGTAAGAAAATACTCATATTTTATTATTACTTAAATTCCATTCGAAAATTATGGTAAACTAACCGGCAGCAGTCTGTCCATCCAATTAACCATAAACTTCACATTAAAGAACACTTACCTTTATAATTGAAATCATTTACAGCTAGTATGGATAAGAATCCCTACTATACACAAAACTATATGGTTTTTTCTAACCATTTACAACTAGTATGGTTTTAAAACCGGGGAAAAAAAAGAAATTTAACTGGACATTGGAGCTTAGCTTTTCGTTAGATGAAATTGGGAAGAGGTTGAGTGGTGTTTTATCAAGAAGAAATATTGTAGCGTGTTGACCGTGAGATTGACAGATTAGCAATCCCAGATGTTGCAACTAAAAGACTTCAGTTGGTTAGATAAAATTCTGGTCGTTTGATTGTGTGAGATGAAAGCAGTTAATAAAAGATTTTTCTCACTGTTAACAGTTTGAATACCATCTTATTTATGGTTATTTGACTATTTTGTTTGATTATGGCCAAATTGCTGGCAGAGTAAAGTGCGTTGTGAAAAATGCTTAGCAAGATTAATGAAGAAGTCATCTTTGAACTAATAAGAACTTTTATTAAGCAAGAAAAATCATTACTAAACTTAAACATCATAAAAGAAAAACTATCCTCTTCATAACATGAGGCAATACATACAGTCATGAACAACACCAGCAACAACAACACAAATCTAATCTCGATTTGTCATATATATACAAGATAACAGTTGCATAATGAGGGTACTTTCACACTCAAAATTAATACTATGCAAATTCTGACTTGAAATTATTTTTAAATGTACGAATTCCCTCTTTCAGAGGTTTTTCGAACTCGTGATCTCCGACTCTTACTCGAACCTTGTTCATTGAAATTCATAGTCTGACACAAATGACAAATTGGTTTTTAACTATTTTTTCCGAGAAATTTCTAACGGTGAAGTTAAATTTCGTAGCGCTGTGAAAGTAGCTTGTCGTGAAAAATATTGTATGCAATTTTGCTTTGCAGCAAAAACATTCTAAGATATTCGCTCCAAATTTTCTACTGAACTCAAATTGAGAAAAATGTTAAAAAAATGTTTGGACGCTTATACATTATATTATAGACGGAATACTGCAAAATGTTTATATCTACAACGTAAATCATTTGTGTGCGCTATTATTACAATTAAAATACCGTTACCATGGATTCTCGTTTTCTATCTTTGAATGAATTACGCCAAGTCACTAGGTGGATTCCGGCTCATGATTTTATTATATTACATATATCCATTACAGTGTACAGTCACCCTGAATAACTTATGTTCTAATAATCAGATTTTCGCGTACTAAGTGTCAATCCTAATAGTTCTCATGGATTGGCCACAAATACGATAATTAATTAGTGTTATCTATTTAATTGTGAAGCCAGACACAACTCATTTATATATTTGAACTTGTGATTCTCGAATTAGGTGGGAGGAGTCTCAGTTTGGAATTAGTCAGTTGATAGACAATTTCTTAGATACATGTATAGAAAACATTCATGCAACCAATATTTCGATCTATTTGAACAAAACTATTTTCAGATATTTTAATATAAATATATAATATAAATTTAATATGAAAGTGTTTATTCGAATGAAAAAAAAATTACCGAAACATTGGTTTCGAGGTAAAGGAAAAAAGACACAATTATAAATTTAATAACTAATATAGATATACTTGTCTTTCATTGGTTTAAAAAATATCTGAAATCTACTTTTATATTTTATGAAGGTAATGAATTTTTTTTTTTAATTTTTCAATCAAGCATATTTTATCTTTTTTTATCAGTATTTATTTAACCAATATGCATTTCTTTTCAAATCTTTCTATTTGTCGAAGAAAAGAAAGTTAAACTCTTTTAGTAAGTTCATGGTTTTATTTTACATAAAAATGAAACTTTATTTTGGACGAAATTAGCTTAAAAAGGTCGAATAAAAGCTGTGGTGAGTAGTTCAGTGCTCCAATTATAAAATTACATAAGATACTGTTACTATAAAAATTTGTATCTAATCAATGTTATTTGGATATTTTATTTAGAAGAACAGTTTTTAATCTCTAATCATTTTACTATTCTTATTTTTATAGTTTTTGTTTATAGAATGGGAGACGACAAGCGACGAGATAGCATCGAGAAGTTAAAAGCGTCTCCAGTTAAAAGCGTCTCTTCTCGACGTGACGAAACACGTGATGAATGGCTAGTGGATTTTTTATTATTCATTTTGAAAAAAAAAACTTAATTTTATTTAGGTGGACATTATTAATAGTATATTTGTATTAATTTTAAAGCTTTTACTTTAAAAAATTGCATAGAACAGAGTGAACTTCGTAAATATAATTCCTTGTAATTCTTATACGCTCATTTATCGATTTAATTTGTTTGATCTACATTGATTCTTATCTGTCATTTACTTTTATATAAAATTTTCGCAAAATAAATTTAAAAATATTTTTTCTTCACAATGTTAAAAAGAAAAAAAACAGCAAAACTAAAAGAATTGATAAATATTTTACTAATTAAATTCTAATTTGTTGCTTTGATAATTAATTTTTAAATTATTAACTTTATAATAATAATTTTCAATTAATTATTCTTTAATTAATAATTTAGATACTAATAAATATTTCATTGAAAAATAATTATTAGTTTATTATTAAGTAATTAAATAATTTTTTAATAATTTGATATTACTAAGTAATTAACTGCTAAATAATAAGTTAATAAATGATCAATAATTTTCTTTTAAATATTTATTATTGATTAATTCAACATGTTAGGTTATTAATTCATTTACTTCTCAGCATATTTAATTTTGAGCGGTGACGTCAGTTCTCTATGCGAATGTTTTATTATTATTTTTTCTAATTAGAGTTTGGTTTCAAGTTAAATTCAGCAAAAAACACATGTTATAATTTATCTTATGCGATAATCAAGGCATTTATATTTCGGGGCTGTATTTCTTACAGGGAGGAGGAGAGGAAAAAAGCACGTGCCCAAATGCTTTATCCAGTACAGGTCGCTGCGGCTAACCCAGCGCCAGCGGATCCTGTCGATCTTAATCAGGTGATGGTACTGGTAAGTGCATTTTGAAATGCTGCTTCAATTGTCTTGTTATATTTCTTAACCATTTCTTATCATTCCCTTGCTATCCCTCCTAAAAAATATAGTTGTAGTATAGTTTTCTTGAATATAGTTGTCTGCTTACTCCGCTGCACTTCAGCTTTCATGGACTCAACACACAGTTATAGATTACCCAGTCTTACCCTAAGAGCAGAAGTTATCGAAACAGTGCTGCAATTGGAGAAAATCCTTATTGTATTTTAAAGTTATCTTTAGTAAACGAATAAAAAGCTGGACTAAAAATACTCCATATAACTCTACTGACCCATAAATTAACTTAGAAAAAACTTATTTATACAGACGCCATGAACTAAAGTAAAAACAGGACGCCCGTAGGATAAGTTTTCTCGACTAGTAAAGTGTCTGTAGTCTAAAAAAATGTTTTTTTTTCTCTTTTTTTTTTTTTTTCCTTTTTTCCACACAGTCGAAGTACCCGGCCTTACCCTAGTCTCCCTTGAATCTCGCTCTTCATTCATGAGAGTGGCAAAATAGCCTGGTAATAATTATTTTCCTACATCAAGAACTATCTTCAGAGTTAAGACACTTACTTTGGCTGTCTAAATGTCCAAGTAATATTCAACACATCAGCGATGTTTTGCTTAGAAAACGTCGCCTCATCTTTTCTAAATGGTTACTTTTGGACAGTAATGTGGACATTTGAACAGCGGTCTTTCCTTCATCAGTGCAGATAAATATATATTAAAGAAATCTCGCTCTTCATTCATGAGAGTGGCAAAATAGCCTGGTAATAATTATTTTCCCACATCAAGAACTATCTTCAGAGTTAAGACACTTAAGACTAAATGTCCAAGTAATATTCAACACATCAGCGATGTTTTATTTATAAAAATGCATACCTGCCACTGAGCTATCCCATGGTGCAAAATGTGGTAAATTCATTAAATAAATAATATGCTTTTAGACGTTAGTGAAGCAATTATATTAGTTATGTAATTTTCGCATTATCAAGGTCAGGGGATGCTATGCAAAATCAGTGAACCATTTTTCTGGCTCTTCAGTGTTATATGTAAACTACGAAAATTGATAGGGAAGAAAGCTAAATATTGAAAATATGTAAATTCCTGTAAATTAGAATAAAAAAAAATTTGTAAAAAAAAATAGGAATATTGAATTGACTTTGCTTTTTCAACTCTAAAATTCCGAAAAAAAGGAGAAAAGACCAAAAAAAAAAATCTCCTGAATTTATACATTTTTAATCAAAAGAAAGGAAAAAAAAACTGATATATTTTATAAATTAAAAATTTCTAATAAAAAGTTGTATCTTATTTGTTTTATAAAAATTTTAATTTTGGGGAGAAAAAAAAAGTTGAAATATTAAAGTTTTGAATTGTGTTTATTAAAATAATTATCTAGAATTCCATCTTCATTATCTATCAACTAAACACTTTTTCAAATGAGGACACATCAATAACTGATTTTAAATAACAAATATTAGATATCTGAGTTTCAATGTATTTTTTTATCAACTTTTATTTGTTTCACAAAATAGGCTGTCACATGCCTCTAAAGAATCTAATTTTTAACAGTTAAAACGCATTTTTTTTTGGAGGTCACGATAAATAGTTTTAGAAGCTGCGATCAAAAAAGAGAATCGCATGCCTATCATATGGTTAGCATTATAAAAAGCCTCAACTTTATCAAACTGATGTGTAATAAATACTCCACATGCATTTATAGGGATAAGAAATTACCATGCTTATGTAATTAAGTTTCCTAATCTACCCAAAAAGAAAATGTATTTTTTTTCTGAAAAATTGTGCACGACAGAACAATATTTAGTAGTCACTCAGTCTTGTACATACTTAACTTATCCCCAAAGATATTGCTAATCCCCTCAATCTGAAACTACAAAATTGTAATAAAATTTTTCCTGATATACTTCATACATGTTTTTTTTTTCATACCTCATTTGGAATGGTTGTTTGTGCTAAATTCTGATAATATGATGAATTATGAAGTTTAAACATTAAAATAAGAGTTTAACTTTCCTGAATTGCCCGAAGAAATTTTGAGAACACACTACTATCCAAATAGAGGGTCCTCTAAGTTTTCCCCAATAATGCCTTTTAGAAAATTAAATAAACAACAAAAACTGTTTTTATCCTAAAGAATCTATGGATATCAGGTACTGCAAAGAATAAAGTTCAAGCAACCCGGCTATATTATAAAATTAGCTTAATAAGTCCTTAATAGACATTATAATTAGATTAATAGACAATATGATAGTTTGAATACTTGCTGAAAATTTACTTTTCAAGAGTTCTGTCAGTATTGAGAAATCTTAGACTTTTGATGTTCGTCTTTGAAATGAGCAAATATTTTTTCCAACGAAAAAAAGTTCTAAAGAAGTTAATGAACAGTTTTTAATAAAATAAAAAATTATTTCAGAAAAATAAAATTTATATTTAAGTTAATGGCTTGTAAAGCATGAAAGTAAATTAAAAAGGAATTGAATCAATGAGTAAAATGTGCAAATTTGTTAAATTAATTTCATTCTGCATTGTAAATTGATCCTACGCAAAGTTTGTAAAAATGTAAATATACAATTATATATATTTTTGATAATCTTTAATGCATTTCTAGTAAACGTTTTTTTTTTCAATTCAAAAATAACAAATAATTGGTATCAGATAATACAAATGATTTGGTGTCAAATCAACAAGTTAAAATTCTATGCCAGCTAAATAAACATCTATATTGAAAGAACTAGATAGAAAAATTACAGGGATTGAACAAGAACAGTGAAAATCATGAAGATGCAAAGCTAGGGAGAGGATGCTTATGAGAAACGCTAGAAGGATAGGAATTTCCAGGAGATGAAAAGAAACTAAACACCTTAGACCAAATCAAACAGATTAAGAAAGAAGTAGATTGAAAGTCATGGAGGAACAATATGGGAGGAACGAATATAGAGATTGATTATGGACTGCGAAAATCATGAAGATGCAAAGCTGGGGAGGAGATGCTTCTGAGAAACACTAGAAAGATAGGAATTTCCAGGAGATGAAATGGAAAGAAACTAAACACCTTATACCAAATCAAACAGATTGGGAAAGAAGTAGATTGAAAGTCATGGAGGAACAATATGGGAGGAACGAATATAGAGATTGATTATGGACTGCGAAAATCATGAAGATGCAAAGCTGGGGAGGAGATGCTTCTGAGAAACACTAGAAAGATAGGAATTTCCAGGAGATGAAATGGAAAGAAACTAAACACCTTAGACCAAATCAAACAGAATGGGAAAGAAGTAGATTTAAAGTCATGGAGAAGCAATATGGATGGAACTAATATGGAGATTGAACAAGGACTGCGAAAATCATAAAGTTTGTAAAGCTAGGGAGAGGATGCTTATGAGAAACGCTAGAAGGATAAGAATTTCCAGGAGATGAAAAGAAACTAAACACCTTAGACCAAATCAAACAGAATGGGAAAGAAGTAGAAAGTCATAGAGGAGCAATATGGATGGAACTAGTATGGAGATTGAACAAGGACTGCGAAAATCATAAAGTTTGTAAAGCTAGGGAGAAGATGCTTATGAGAATCGCTAGAAGGATAAGAATTTCCAGGAGATGAAAAGAAACTAAACACCTTAGACCAAATCAAACAGAATGGGAAAGAAGTAGATTGAAAGTCATAGAGGAGCAATATGGATGGAACTAATATGGAGATTGAACAAGGACTGCGAAAATCATAAAGTTTGTAAAGCTAGGGAGAGGATGCTTATGAGAAACGCTAGAAGGATAAGAATTTCCAGGAGATGAAAAGAAACTAAACACCTTAGACCAAATCAAACAGAATGGGAAAGAGGTAGATTGAAAGTCATAGAGGAGCAATAAGGATGGAACTAGTATGGAGATTGAACAAGGACTGCGAAAATCATAAAGTTTGTAAAGCTAGGGAGAAGATGCTTATGAGAAACGCTAGAAGGATAAGAATTTCCAGGAGATGAAAAGAAACTAAACACCTTAGACCAAATCAAACAGAATGGGAAAGAAGTAGATTGAAAGTCATAGAGGAGCAATATGGATGGAACTAGTATGGAGATTGAACAAGGACTGCGAAAATCATAAAGTTTGTAAAGCTAGGGAGAAGATGCTTATGAGAAACGCTAGAAGGATAAGAATTTCCAGGAGATGAAAAGAAACTAAACACCTTAGACCAAATCAAACAGAATGGGAAAGAAGTAGATTGAAAGTCATAGAGGAGCAATATGGATGGAACTAGTATGGAGATTGAACAAGGACTGCGAAAATCATAAAGTTTGTAAAGCTAGGGAGAGGATGCTTATGAGAAACGCTAGAAGGATAAGAATTTCCAGGAGATGAAAAGAAACTAAACACCTTAGACCAAATCAAACAGAATGGGAAAGAAGTAGATTGAAAGTCATAGAGGAGCAATAATGATGGAACTAATATGGAGATTGAACAAGGACTGCGAAAATCATAAAGTTTGTAAAGCTAGGGAGAGGATGCTTATGAGAAACGCTAGAAGGATAAGAATTTCCAGGAGATGAAAAGAAACTAAACACCTCAGACCAAATCAAACAGAATGGGAAAGAAGTAGATTGAAAGTCATAGAGGAGCAATATGGATGGAACTAATATGGAGATTGAACAAGGACTGCGAAAATCATAAAGTTTGTAAAGCTAGGGAGAGGATGCTTATGAGAAACGCTAGAAGGATAGGAATTTCCAGGAGATGAAATGGAAATAAACTAAACACTGAAAACCGTGAGTATTAGTGTTTTATATTTTTTTAGTTTACATATTATGTATATTTTTTATATTTTTTAATTTAATTAAAAAAATATTATTTACAGGATAGAATTGAAAAATACGATTTTTGCATGTATTTTATGAATCAGAATAGATACAATAGATGGTTAACTTTATAAAGGAAGAAATGTAAAAAGTGACCTTTATATGGTTAACAATATTAGTTAAAAATTGTTTGTAATAAGACTTTTGCTTGCAACGAATTGATATTTATTTTGACGTCCAAGCTTAAAAAGATTGTCATCCTATATTGTAATTGTACTATTTACAATATGATTTGTATGGCTATGATAGCCGGTCAATTTGTAAGTCTATTTTATGATAAATATAAAAAACTAAAAAAAATTCTTTGGAAGTATAGCAACTACTGCACTTTATTAATGTTGTTAAAGTTATTTCTTTTAATCAATTTATGGATCATTATCTCTTAGAATTTAAAAAAGAAATACAAAAGAATCTTATAAATGGTGAATTTACAAGTTAAAATTAAATACAATCTCAATTTTAAAACTTCCTAGAATATAAATTTGGTTCACACATCTTCTCTTAAATAACAAAAGCGAAGAGATTCACAGAAAGTTTTCAATATTCCTTTATGGCTCTAGAATTTGTTCTGTGTTTATATTTGGTTAATCATAATTATGATTATTACTTGATTAAGACATTAAAATTGAGATTTTTAATTATTTAAAATAGAAGAAAAATTTATAACTATTATAGCAAACTAAGATTTTTTATTATATTAATTTCCAGGGGATACAAATGGTCCCCTTGCTTCATATACTTTTGCATTGACAATGCATAAATATTATTTTAATATGTGGTATTTTTTTAGGTCATAGAATTTTTTCGGTAGATATACATTCAGATGGGCCGCAGTTTGCTACAGTTGGACAAGGTATTTAGTTTTATTTAAATTATTCTGAATCTACTTGATTTGTGTAATGAAGTTAGAATTTTTAATTTGCATAAAAATATCTGATATTTCGATTCTTTATTTGTAAAGTTTTCTGTGTTCTTTAAGAATATGAGTAAAAAAAAATTTTTTTATTTAAAGAATCTTATATGAATGTTAATATGCACGAGCAACTGCCAAAAAAGCAATCGGAAAAACGTGAATTCACCACTAAAGGAGCGTGAAAGGACCTTACATCAGCTGTTCTAGATTCATGAGTCATAATTTTGTACTATTTTAATTTTAAATATGTCAAAATTCATTTGTATATATGCAGAAACGACAACCAGTAAACCATGTGAATTCACTACTAAAAGCAGCACAGATATATGTGAAAATGTTATTAATCAAATGTGATTCAAAATTCACCAGCTGTAATTATAAACTACGTAAAAAAAACTATGAAATCAGCAAAAAACCATAAAAGTATTTGCAACAATAACTCTTGGTCTGTAACAATTACAATATTGTTTTGTAACAATAATAAATATTTTTATTGTTACAAATCAATTTGTAATTATATTGATTTGTAACAATAATAAATATTGATTTGTAACAATCACAATAACTAAACGACGAATAATCGAGCCTGTCAAAATAATTTCAAAATGCCATTTAAAATTTCGGGGATAAAATAATTTCTTATTTAATGAAAATAGAAAACTATTTCAGAAATTTTGTTAAAATTTGTTTTTATCCGTTGCAATCCCTGTAAGTTTTGTGTGAAATTTCGTAAATTTTGGATTTAAAGTTTTGCCGAAGGTGCAATTCATTTAATAAATTTGAATAATGAAATCGACTAAAACGTATGAATGCAACCTCTCAGATAACATATATACATATAAATATTTAATTGTGAAAGTATTTTAGATGTGTATTATTTATTCTATAGTTTTTTAGTATTTTGATTTTTTTTTTAAATTAATATTTTATTATATTGTGGTAAATGTTCCAAATGTATATGTGTTTTATTTAATAAAATTTCAAATTTGGGAGGAAAAAAATAATAAAAAACTAGGATTGGAGGAAGTGCAAATATTTTTACTGACAATCTGAAAGTTTTGGTAGCTAACAACATTTTTCCAATTCTTAGAACTCTGGTAATAACTTGTGCTTTATAATTTCTCAAAAGGTACAAGGCTCTCTTGAGTAAGTCTAAACAATATCAGGATGATATAAACCATTCAAAATTTATAAGATTGGCTGGGTACAATGCTTGATGCTAACTTGTCATTTAGCATCAATCGAGATTTTTCAATTAGCATGCATACACTGTTTTATAAACTTTTATATTCTTTCTGTATAAAATGCAGTTTCTAATTCTATTACACAACATTCATAGACAGCTGTCCACACCTCAGCTAATCGTGATTGGTTATAAATCCGTTCATTACTTAGAAATGATAGATTGTTAACAAGGGTTTTTATCCCTGTGACGGAATTCTTTTGGGCTTTCTGCGACAAACCTCTCTAGCACTAATATCTTTCTGCAGAATACTATTAATAATATTTAATATACATGTTATTAATTAAATTTTTAAATTTGAAGTATCAGAAACATTGTATTTACAATTAAAGCCTATTTGGATATCATAAAATTCTATGTATTTTTTTTTAAATGTAATAATGTGCTTATGTGTTAATGTAATAATGTGTAAGTGTAATAATTTCTTATTCTAATATCATTTCTTCCCCTCTGATGCGTAAAAAAGGCATCTATTGAATATAATTGTGGAGGAAAAATAATCTTTCAAACATTTCTGCAGAAAAGACGTATTTTGCTTGAGTATTCTCTATTTTTCATTCTTCTTAAATAAGAATCGAACAATTTTAAACATTTCTTTCCTTCCGATGTGCGAAAAATGCATGCATTAATTTTAGAGTAAAATAATTTCGAAAGTTTTTGCAGAAAAGAAAACCAATGTTTTTTACTTTCTAAAGGAAATTTCTTTCTGCAAGAACTCTGTAACGTTTTGCGACATTGTCGCCGTGATTCTGCCACGGGGGGTTTCTATGTATTTATAAATTATAATGCTTGATTTAAATCACTTGATTTTTATTAAAAAAAGAATCAATATTTATCACTCCTTTTTCTAAAAAAACGGGATACCTGTGCGCCTGGAAAGTCATGGATTTCGCTATTGAACAAAATTTATCATGAAATGTCATGTTTTTAACTATATTTTAAAAAGAAAATCATGGAAAGTCATCGATTTAGGACGCCGTAAAATCTAATATTTGAAATGGAATTTACCCTCACCCCCCAATTTCATGGTGTTCCGAATATCTGAATTTATAACAAAATCCACCGTCACAATCATATTTTATTACAATATAAAATGTTTTTATCATGTTCTTTAAGAATTATGGTGTTCTTTCAAAAAATAAAAGGAAAAACATTTCTAGAGCGAACTATCTTTTAAACTTCTGTGATTTCAGAGTTTTTGTTGTTATTTATTTTTTTTATTTCATCAATTTAAAATTCTAGCATGATGAAGATTGCATGATTCTAGCATGAGATTGCATGATTATAACATGAGATTGCATGATTCTAGCATGAGATTGCATGATTTAAGCATGAGAAGCATGATTCTAGAATTTAAAATTCTAGCAATATGAAGCAAGTTGAATTTCAAAATCTAAAATGTAGTAGATACACTGCAAAAAAACCCCTATTTAAGTGTGAAAAATTTTTTGGAATGAATTTAAGTTCTTAAAGCTCTGATTTTCGTTACTCAAATTTCATTGATATTGAAGATTTCATTGATATTGAAGATTTTATGCAGAAATGTTATGCGAAAAGGAATGTGTGCAAATTATTATTTTAAGTAGACAGTAAGAAGTATGTTCAAAGTAGAGTGATAGATGAAATAAATCAAACAAAATGTGGATAAAATTGTTCTGAAACTTATAAATTATAATTTTTCATTAGTAGTATGCAAAATAATTTGTTGTTTATATAATTAAATTATGTCTGTTTAGTTTCATGTTTATTTAAATACTATTTTTAAAACTGATTAAATATGTAATTTATGCATAGACATAATGAAGGAAGTCTTGTTTTGCCATGAGTTATTTACAGTAATTCTTTTCTTTTAATGGTGTTTCCAGATTTGAATTAACTTATTCCTTACCTGATATCTGACTGACTAATTAGGAGTTCATATTCACAAATTTATTTGGATTTTAAGCTTGAGTATAGACATCTAAACTGTTCTCTAGAAAAAATGTATTTTTACTTTTTTTAAAATTCTATTTTGCAGAAACTGTTTACCCCGTTTAATATTACATAATTATTACTTTTTTTAGTTTTGTATTCAAGGATCTGTTTAGAAGAAATTGGGGTCCGTTAACGGACCTTTCACAAAATATCTTTTCATAAAAACAGACCCTTCACAAAATAATTTATCTTTTAATTGGACCCTTCACAGATTTGTTTACCTTCATTATTGTTTTGTTAATCGAATAAACCCTTTTCCGGGGGGGAGGCGACTGTTCGAAATGAACTAAGTTTTACAAGGTTTCCTTAGTTTAAATTTCAAATGTGGTATTCTAAGAAAATATTTCTAAATTTACAAACATCGTGTGCGCATTCTTATTGATATTAAATGATAATTTTTTGTAAATAAATTAATTGATCAAATTATTTTATTCATAGAATTATTTAATGGAATATTATGCAAACAAAAATTAATTTCTGGCAATTTTTAAATAAAATATTATGAATTGAAGAATTGTTTAAATTTATTTAATGCGTAACACATTAAAAGTAATACATAACTAAGTTGTAGTGTTTAAATATGTCAATTAAAATTATTAAAAATGTGAGTGAATTTTTTATATTTTTTTATTATTCGTCCGAAATGAATATTCTGTGTTAAGCAGTATAGGCTAAATACCTAATATTTGTATGTTACATCTGTAATTTAGTAGCAGCAATTGTTGAGCAGAATCTTGTATATATTTACAATTTAAAAATTCTTGAAAAGGTTTTTAGCAATCTTTGCAAGAACAGGACCCTATTTGCATAAAATCACAAATGCAGGACCAGGGTTGAAAGAATATGACTTAACGCTTATTTTCTATTCACAAATTATGAGCAGTTTTTTCAACAAAAACAGGTTACAAAAACAGGACCTTTCACGAAATGCCTGGACAGACCCATGATAATATTAAACACGTTGGCTCTTTTAAACTTGCAAACTTACTCAGTGCAACACTTAAATTTATGAGATGTTTCTTTGAACTCTGAAAATGAAAATAAGAATTTTTCCATTATGTTACTGATTGATACAAAAGTTTCTATTGTACTTATTATTATTTTTTCATCATTTCTTTCATATTTTATTTTTCATTCATGCTAAAATTTCCGCAGAAATAAGAAAATATGTTTTCATTATAATATATAAACTGTCTTTAAAAATTTTAGAAATGGACACTAGTCGAATTGTTAAATGGAACATGTCTCCTGTGGTTGAAAAAAGCAGATGAAAACGTTCTAAAGGTTTTGTGTCAAATGGATAATCATTTAGGTAATTATGATTTATATATACCAGTATAGTATAGCACAAAATTAAGTCTCCATTTTCCACAGAGTGATTAACTATAAAAAATGGGCAGTAAATTTGTTAATTGCCAGCTGATCGTTCCTTTTGGCTGAACTCATGTGCAACGAATCACGTGCTTTCAAATCCTCATGTTAATTATTCAGGGAAACTGTAATCACCCTAGGAATGTTCCTAGAAAATTGCCGAGGAACTGAATTATCAAAGGTTTATCAACTATTTCAGATTAACAAATAAATTTTATGTTTGTTAAGAAATATCAAGTTTTTGTTGCGTTGTCGATTTGAAAACTAAAACAATAAATTTTATTAGCTTAAAACGTTATATACAGCACTCAAATTTTACATAAACCTACTTGAAGAAGTTTGGGAAATTTTTCTTCATTTTAAAAATACTCTGAATTAATTAAACTCTTCTTTTAATGATTTTCAATTTTCAGTTTTTGAAAAAGTGGTGATTGTTAAAAATGCTGTTATAATTTTCCTTAAAATAGTATGTTTTTTAAAAAAAAAAAAAATATGTTTAAAATAGACATAGTAAATTTACACACACACTTTTATACTAAAATGTTTTTGCTGAATTTAACGTTTTTTTAATTAAATCCTTTTATTTAAACTTGTGTAAATTGTGTCTGGTGGTCTGGTAATGGAAAATATTTAGCTTCTTGTGGCAACGCCAAGGTTCTAATGATATTATAGATTTTAATGATATAATGCATAAGGTTCCAATGGTATAATTTAATCAATTACAATCTTCTTTCATTGGTTTATGATTTTCAATTTTTGAAAAAGTGGTGACTGTTAAAAATACTGTTATAACTTTGCCTACAACTATGTGCTTTTTTAATTTTGTTTTCTGCTTAAAATAGAAATATTAAATTTACATTCACACTTTTGTACTGAAATATTTTTGTTGAATTTTTATTTAGGCTTGTGAAAATTGTGTCCAGTGGTCTAGTAGTGGAAAATATTTAGCTTCTTGGGGTGGTGATAGGGTTGTAATGATATGGTGAATTGGAAGGTAATTTGATATTTTATTTATTTTTATTATATTTCTGTTTTTGAATTAAACTTATTGAAGTTTTCTTGTACCATGTTAGTCAGTGATGTGACTGTTGCTTTAATAGTTTCCAACCTACGTAACACTGACACTTTTGCTATGAATTGTTCTATATGCGTTTTTTTCCAAGTAAGTTTGCTTCAAATTGTTTTTTAAAAACTAGATAAAATTATTTAGAAAGCAGTAATTTAATGAGTTGGGATCATTGATAAATTTATGTGCAACATCGATAAATTTATCTGGATGAAATAAAAAACTTGACTTTTAATATGTGCTGGTTAAACAAAGTTATTGCTTGAAACAGCTCTAAAAATATACCTTTCTTTTCTAAGTGCGGAATTGCTACTCTGAAATTTAAAAGATTGTGCTCTGTGCTCTAAATGGTTTCAAAACTTCTACCACATCATTGATGTTTTTCTAAGTATAGTATGTTGTTTACAAATTAGTTTTTTTCGCATCTGAAATACCTACCCAAAAAATGGCTTCTTCCAGGTTGGAAGTAATCAACTATTCTCAATTTGAAAATAGACATATTTTATTAAATGAGACTATAGAAAGTTTGTACTTGAATTATTAATTTTAAAAATCATATCCAGGATTCATTCTAGGTGGGATTTTTTTCCGGAAAGGGCCACTCTGTTTGTCTTTTTGAAAGAAAGATGAATTTCAAATTTGTGCTATCACTTTTTGAAGTGTTTGATTCGTGATGATTCCAGAAATTATTATTTTGCGACCCTTTTAAAGTTTTTTTTTTCAAATTCTGATATATTTAATATTATACTATTTATACATAATATTATAATTAATATTATGACAACGATCGAATTTTGAATTTGAGTTTTCATTATTAAATGTGTTTGAAATAATAAATGTGTTTATGACGATTCCGTCACAATTTCTCATTGTAGGATGATAGTTTTTTTTTGGAAGTTATTACCCGGGAATAAAATCCAATTCCTCAAATTCCGATATTTTAAATGCGGTGTTATGGCATGCAAATTACGAATATCTCTTAGCACTTTATGACACATTCAATTTGTGACAATTCTATCACAATTTTTCTTAGTTTATCATTTTATTATCCCCATTTCACAAGGTTTTTCGAATTATGATATTTTTCATGCGTTGTTCTTATGATGTGCTAATTTCAAATTTACATTATCACTTTTTTACATATTCAATTCATTGTGATTCCATAGATAAGATGGCTGAAATAATAGATCAGATAATAGGAAGCTAAGGAATGTAATTACAACTGACATTTACAACTGACAATTGTTGAATTACTGCCACTTGCTTAATTATGAGATTAAGAAGTGATAATACATTATCTTGAATTCTGAAAAATTTGACAATGTTTTTGTTTATAGTTTGAAAAGTTATAGTGCATATAAAATTTTACTATTTAATATTTCTTCCTTTTTTTGAAAAATAAATTTTAAAATTTCTTAAATGTGGATAGGCTTATGCAAACAAAATATTTACTGTTTTATAATTAACACTTAAATAAATTGTGGGAGACTGATAAAAATTTTAATGTTTAAAATGCCTTAGTTAAACTAGAAATTGAACTTAAAATTTAAGAGTATTGTAAAAGTTGTAATAAATTTTTTAGTACTCTGGGATTATCCTGTCGACTTGTCAATGCTCTCGAAACTGCGCAATTGTTTTGGTGCCATCATAATGAAAAGCAATTTCTAAAACATTCTAGGCCCATCAAATTTACCAAATAATAGTAGCAAAAACATTTTTAAGTGTAAAAATACGTAATAAAGTGTAATAAAAAGAATCAAAGCAAAGTAAAAACCTCTATTTTTTTAATAATTACGCACTGAATTATTCTTGAATCTAACTATATATATTATTAGAAATCATTTCGACCGCCAAAAATCCTTGATAGCTACGAAAGCGCAAATAACTGCTCTTCAGTGTTAGGCAAACCCCAAATTTGAATCGTTTTGCAACGAAGTTAAAAACACAGTATATTTCAATACGCTTAAGAAAACTTAGTCAAGTATTACAGAGTAAATATTATAAAACTTGAGGTTATTGGAATAGATACTACCTATTAGCGATAATATCTGGTTTGACGAAAATGGTCGACGGAATAATCCCAAAGTACAAAAATAGTTGGGATAATCCCCAAATACCCTTTTTTTTTTTTATACAGCTGGGGTTTAGGCTGATTCCTCTTGCCCTCTTACCAGAAAAATGAGGTATGTAGGGTCATTTTCCAGGGTGAGTAGTGTTTTTAAAAAGTGCTTAAAGGTGCTTATTTCCAATTTTCGTTTTTTAAAAGCCCTTCAAGGTGCTTTTTTCATTTGGGTGTTTTTAAAAAGGGCTTAATTTTCCCTTTACCATGTTGAATTTCGCCACGTATTTTGCAAAAAGACACTGTTCATATTGTTCTATTCAACGTTTTCACAATTAATTCAACCCCTATCTATTACGCGTACCGTCGGTCATATCATAAAAAAACACCATTCGTTTTACAATTCAAAAGTTCATGATTTTTAACATTTGTCAAAACTATGCCAAAAGTTTTTTTTTGCTTTTTTTTTGGACATGACGACGGTTAAATTTAGATAAAACCGTCATTGTCAAACTTGCCAACCCTGCCTAATTATACTTTTTAAAAGTGCTTAAAAATATTTGTGTGCTTGAAAAGTGCTTAAAATGTGCGTTTTTTAAAAACAAAAATTGGCTACGCACCCTCTTATCTAATTCTAGGTGAGTGGTTGCTTTGGTGCAAAAAATTCTGAGACTTTTTCTATGTGCAGGATAGTTTTTAAGGAGCTAAAGAAAAAGGTTTTTATGTGTTGCTATTTAGGGAGATAGTGAAAATTACAACCTTTTAAGTGCAAAATATCATCCTGTGGGTTCCATTTATGGTATTTATAGCCAGTGTTATTTATTTATTTTTTTGCATAAAGAAAGCAACAATGTTTTGAGATTGACTATATTTACAACTATATTTTGACTAGTTTTATGTCATCCATTTTGTCCATTTTTTCCACTGTCAGGTTTCTTTTAAAGGAAAGTATATTCCTATCTTTGATCCAATTTTGTGACACTATAATTTTAGTTACTTTTAGTTTACATTAGGTTATACCTTGCAGATAATTACTTGTAATTTTGTAAACGTTTTCATTTATTAAATTTTTAATGAAGTAAACCACTTTTTGTACGCAATAGATATGGTCTTGGCTCTACAGCATTTGGATGTAATGGGAAACATGGAACATTGGAGATGTGTTGGTACATTAAAGGGACACTCCAGCGGTGTGTATTTTATTAATGTTTCTTTTATCTTTACTAGAGAATATTTCTTCCTTTCAGAATGCATGTTATACAGTTAGTGTGTATTTATATATCTTTTTGTAAGGATTTTTTCGAAGGAGTGCTATGTCTATTAAATAACTCTAAATAATAATAATCAGTCTTTTTGAATAAATAAATTAAGGTTTAAATTATTTTAAAATTTTGGTCAATTTACTTTAACAGAGTGCTGTAATTAAAAAAAAAAGACCCAAACAATTTAGCATTTTTAATCATATGCAATGTTAGGTCCAAAGAAATGTTAAAAAAAATCACCTGGTGATGATTCAGGACTACTTCAGGCTGATTCAGGACAACTTCAGGCGTACTGTTTAATCCTATTTATTACTCTGGTGCACAATTTTGGTTTTTGTTCTGTCTTGAACGACACACGTGAATTAAGCACTGCACAGTTCGAGTTCCGTTCTCTCATGTCATCAAATTCTATAGTTTACTCAATTTTTCAGAAATAAAACATTGTTACAAGTTTGCTACAACACTCATATTTTTTTTATTTGCAACATATTGAATTTAATTATCTGTGTTTTATACGTTGTCGAATGATTAAAAAAACTAAGTCCTTTGGAAGCTGACATTACACAATATGCCAGGATAATAAGAAAAGGGATCACTATTTTCTAACCCATCTGATGAGGGTGTATAGCATTTTTTAAAGGTGCTTATTTTCGGTTTTTAAAAGCCCTTAAAGGCGCTTTTTTCATTGGGTGTTTTTTAAATAGTGCTTAATTTTCCCTTTTTCCAAAATGGGATTTTTTCTTTACCATGTTGATTTTCGCCATGTATTATGCAAAAGACATTGTTCTATCCAAAGTTTTCACAATTCATTCAATCCCAATCTATTTCGGCTTACCGCCGGCTCTTAGTGTATAAAAATGCCAATAGTTCTGCATGATTGATGAAATACTTGCGGGTCCGCATGTGCGTATACTGAGCTTGATTCAGCGGGAAGCCCTCTCGTGCGCAACTCTGCTGCAAGAGATTCTCAATTTCAAACTTCATGTTCTGCCCTCTGAAATGAAAGAGAATTTTCACTGATTACGAGGACCAATTGTATATTGTCAATTTTTTCCCCTAATAGCGATAGAAAATTTTATTTCTCTTGCTAATTTCAACGTTGGGGTAGTGTCATCGTCTTCGTCAATGGCAAGATGATGGCCTTCTCGAGATATTCTATTGATAGATAAGTACTATCATCTTTAAACTTGATTTGGGATCATTCACTAATTACGTATTTTCATGTGGGTCTCTCCAGAGCACTCTACAATCCCTAAGCTTTATCACCTCAAAATTTTCATCGCCCTTTAATTCGTTAAATTTTAGAATTGAAGATTTTAAGCATAATATTTTTAGGACTGTTCACCAATTACAATTTTTGTTTTTTCAAAATTTACAAATTTTGAAAAATTCACAAAATTTTCAAAAATTTGCAAAAGCGTTTTTTTAAATTTTTATAACACTTTATTATTATTTTTGTTTTTGCTTATTACTTTTTGTTAATTATTGTAATATTACTTTTAAAACTTTCAGTACTTTTTAAGTTGTTTTCTGAGATAACTCAGTAATATTTAGAGGCAAGATTTTAAGAAAGTATGAAGTGAGAGGCTTTTAATATTTTAGATTCATTTCATCAAAAGAATCCTTTTTTTTTTTTTTGGCACTTAATGCTCACCAAAGTTGTAAGAACTACTTAGAAAATTTGAAGTAAGTGCATGAAAGCAATGATGAAAAGACATAAAAATGAGAAAATAAAGTGAAAAGTGAATCAGCTGCAATTAAAAAAAATTTACTCTAACCTTAAATTATTACCTTACCCATTTATTCTTGGATTTCTGAATTTAATTTGATTTTAACCTCCACCACCTATAAAATGATTAATATTTATGGAAGTGCATGATAATTCTACAATGTTATTTTTAATCTTTGAACGAAATAAAACAGATATTTTAGTTTACAAATGTAGTTTAGTTTTTATTTCACTACAATTGGGGAATTTATCCTAGAGAGACTAAAAGTTAGCAAATATGCTATGTAGGAATTGTTCTTGTGGGGAAAAAAAGAGCAGTTTTTAAAGAATTAATCCCATTTTTCCAAAAAAAAAGTTCTTTTTCTCCACATTTTTCATCCCCGAGTCCCTTTTTTTTTGTGAAGTTTAAAGCTGTAAAACACATCAAGCTGTATTTAAAGCTGTAATAACCTTGGGTTAATTTTTAATTTAAGAAAAAGTATTTGTTCCTATAACTTTGTTAAGATTACAGGTAATTGGAAAAAACTTGTTCATTTGTATTTTGGTAAACTTTGGCTCTTGACCAATTAGAGAATGATCCTCACATGTCATAACTCTCTAATGAAGTAGAAACTCTGGACTGAATTGATTTAATTTTTGCTATACATTTTAGTAGTAACATGCCAATCAAGAATATTTTATTAAAATATTGTTTGTCTGTATTTAGGTGTCATTGATTTAGCTTGGTCTCCCAGGGTTACTTGGCTGGCATCTTGTGTTGATAATACTATATGTCATATGGAACACATTAAAAAGGCAAGGTTCCTTATTTTCATTCTGTTAAAGGCACATTTGTATCTCTTGTTTAATCAATAATGGTTAACCTCATTCCTTTGATCTTTATGTTAATAGATTGAAATCCAAAATATGATTGTCATATATTTTATACAATATTTACACTTTTGATATTAACAGAAATACAATATGTGGTAGTTGTTTCTTATTAGATAATAGAATGTTAATAATTTTTTAAGAGCACATTTTATTAACTATTAGTACTGTTTATTAAGTTACATGAAAACTTGGTGATCAGCCTTTGAAATGGCTATTATAATAACCTTTCATTCATCTGGGCTTATTGAAAACAACCCTAAATTAATCAAGCTAATGTTTAACAAATGTAATCTTAAAGTACGGGTAAAATGTAAACTGTGGTTTAATGAATAAATTTTTTAAAAAATATTGTGCTGATTAGGTTGAATGTTATTTTTGTTATTTGAAACAATTTATTTTTTTTAAATAAATAAATGAAAAGAAGCAGTTTTACAGAATAGAAATATGTTGTGGCCTATTTTTATTTATTTTTTGTATTCGGATTATACTTATTTATTCAATACAATCCCAGCTAAAAATAGACTGCAGTTTTTCTGCAGAACTGAAGTTATTTTGCAGTTTTTCTAGAGTTAACTGCAGATTTTCTGTAGTGCAATCTTAACTGTAAAAACACTGCAGTTATTTTGCAGCTAATTTGAAGTAATTTCTCAGTAATTTATTTTGAAAAAACTTTTAGCTATTGTCTACAAAATTACTGTAGTTTAAGTGAAGTCACTCTAAAATCATAAATTTAGAAAAAATTGAAACTTCAAATCCGTGGTTATTCTGCAGTAAATTTGAAGTAATTTTGCAGTCATTGTTTCAGAATTATACGTCTGATGAATCTGCAGAAAAACTGCAGTTATTTTGTATTGTTGTAAAATTGAAAGAGTTGGTCTTCAAATCTTGCTTTCTTGGTTGATATATCAACTTTTTATAATGTTTGTCTTTTTTTTTTCTTTGATTACATACTAATTTCTTATAATTAGGTAAATATTCTAAACATATATTTTGATAACAGAAATAACGTACACTATCTGTATTCATAAAAGTTAAAATTCATAAAATACATACTTGATTTAATTGTAATTATTTATAATTCAGAAGCGTCAAAAACTTTTTAGGAAGATTTTGACACAATTTAATTAGTTTAAAATATGCCGAAAATTAGGTATTTAAACATTCCTGTATTTTAGTAATTTTATTAAAAATGTTATTTTTATTAATTTTTATTATTTTTTTCTTTTTGATTTCAGAAAACTATGTTTGCGCAAAGTTTATGGTAAAAAAATATTAAAGTTTAGGCAATTAGTTGATGTTAATTATTTAATTTATTTATTCGAATTCATACTAAGCTAGGACTATTGCAGAACGAAAATTATACTTTTTTTTTCTAATCAAAACAAATATTTAGTTTGGATTTTAAACAAATTTATATCAAAAGAGTTAGCAAAATTGAATTTGAAAAGTGATATTGAATTCAGATTTTTTAGCTTCAAACCTCTTCTTCAAATATTTATTAATTTCTGGGCCAAATCACCACAGTCTTCAAACTGCATTTTTTCTGCTGATTTTCTGCAGTTTATTTTTAGCTGGGATCATTATTTATTCAATTCTTAATATTCATTAATAGCATTTTATTATATAAATTAGTTGGTTGTTTGTAATGGTGAGTTTAATATGTGATTTGTAATAGTTGATATGTTTCGTTTGCAGGTACTGGGGGACAGAAGGGCTTTAGCTCCCTTAAGTTTTATAAATTAAGTTATAATTAATTTAATAAATATTTGTGAAATGAAATTTAAAATTTTAAGAAAATTGATAATTGTTTTGTCTGAATTCTAAAAAATATCTATTTCAAGCGGATTTTAACTTTTTTCTTGTCAGGAACTGCTACCAAATCATTCCTTGCAGAAGAAATACTAATTCCTATGCTGACGATTCACGGTTTTAAATATTACGGGGGGGGGGGACAGAGGGGAGGAAAAAAAGAGCTGCTTTTTTAAAGAAGGGGGCGAGGAAAAATTCTCTCATTAGCTTGTTTTTGAAGGTCCAAACTCATCAGAAACTTTTAATCCAAGTTCAACCGAGTGAGATGTATAGGATTACCTAGAGCACATCATTATATCATCAAGTGAAGACCCAATTTTGCATTCGGATGTGTAAACAATAAAATGAGTCTTTAAAACCTTTTTTTTTTATCACGAAACTGTAAAACAAAAAGCGAAATACAAACTGAATGAACTGGAATTCTATAATCCAAGACGATTCGAACTCCAAACAGAAATTGAAATCTTTATCTAAATAAAAGTTTTGTTTATTAGTGTTAGCCTCACATAAGCAAAAGTACTGAACCGAAGTAACAATATCTGTAATTTTTTTTAATACTTAGTAATTAAACTAAATATTTGTATACAAGCAATAAAAAAGTTTATGAAACTTTTATCATGAGTCCAAGCCCATTCAAAACCTTTTACAGTTCAAATTATAAAACAGCAGACATTTTAATTTCTTAAGATTGGGATGCACCACCTGCGACCAGCTGACTGTTGATGTGCGGCCCACGTAGAGCTTCTGAACCCTATAAAAATATTTATTTTAATGTGGCTTTTGTTTAAACATAAGAAATTTTTTTTAATTAAAATATTTAATTCAAATTTATATTGCTTCATAAAATGTGCATATTTTTCACACTTTCATTCTGTAAGAATCTTTTTGGTTAAAATTTATATCCCTCTCCAGTATTTATATATGATAAAATAATTATTGTGAAAAATGGAAAGTTTTATAAAAAAAAAAGTATTAGTTTTTTTTTCAGTTTTAAATAAATTTAATTATTAAAGTTATTTAAATTTCAGAAAATGTGTTAAGCTTACTGATATAAAAATATTTAGTGCTTAGAGCACTAATGTTTATACAAAAATTATATTTGCCGCTAACATGACTAAACATGCGTGCGGCCCTTTTTTACTCTACCTGCTGTAAAATGCGTCCCGTCAATCAAAAAGGTTGTGCACCCCTATCTTAAGAAATGTATTAAATTTATTTTTCATTGTTGCCTTAAATGGCTTTATTTAAACTAGGATGCTATTCTAAACTGTTTAAGAAATTGTTTTAATAATTATTACTTGCTTATGAAAAAGTGGATTGGAAGAAACTTGTCTCTTTCTTGATGGCTGTGGAAAGAAACTTAAATTTATCATTTTTTATAGAAATCATTGCTGTTCTCGAAGGTCACATCAGTGATCTCGTTAAAGGCCTTTCTTGGGATTCTGTTGATCTCCGGTAAGTATTTTTGTATTCAAGTCATATTTTGTATGAGATAAGGTACTAAATTATTTTGTCATTGCAGTCTGATGACAAAACATTGAGGGTGTGCTACGCTATTCAGTACACTTCATATACGCTATTAATAAGTGCAGACGATATTTTAAGTTATGAAATCAGACACAAAACTTGTACTTTCTCTATCTCATTTTTTTACGGTTTTAAATTACTAACCCCCAAATTATAGGGGGTAGCTGCAATCTGAGAAATAGGGTCCCAATAGTTAGGTCAGGAGAGCGCTCCAACATTTGGATCCCTTAATGTTAGTCTTACTTATTGCGTATTTCGCTATTTCTCGAACTTTTGAAGCTAATTGAAAATTTTCTTGCACATAGTTATAAAATTTGTTTATCCAAAAATGCAACAAAAAAACTTTTGGTAATTATTAATTTTTATTTTATTTAAAAAATTTAAAAAAAATTTGAATTGTGAAATTTTTTTTCCATCATTTTACAGAATGTAATTTTACATGGCAAAATACAAAATTTTCGAAATATCAGTCGAATAGTCATTACTGAGAAATTGAATGTAAAAAAAAAAAAAAAATCTGAAATGTAACATTTTAACTCTCAGGAATTATTCCACCGATTTCGTTCAAACTTTGTATTTTGCCATGTAAAATTATACTCTTTAAAATGATGCAAAACATTTTGTACTCTACAATTTAGTTTTTTTAATCATTCTTGAAAGAAAAAAATAATATAAAATAAAAATATTCACTAAAAGTTTTTTTTTCAAGGAATTATCTTGAATAAATGATATATGAATTTTATAATTGAGTGCAAAAAGTTTTCAATTTGCTTAAAAAGTTCTCGAAATATAGCGAAATACGCAAAAAGTAAAATGAACATTAAGGGGTCCAAACTTTGGAGCGTTTTTCTGACCAAATTATTGGGACTAGGGAGTCACAAAGTCAAATCAGTCGAAAAAAGCTATGTTTATTCAGAGAAAGTATGTTTTTGCGTCTGATTTCGTAACTTAACAATCCATCTGCACTTATTAATAGGTATCCCTCAAAGCACCCTTTGAAGGCACCCCTTTAGAAATTAAGATTGAGTCCCAGAATTTGAAAATCTGATCATTAGATCAAAAGTTATTCTGAATGGTTCATTTTGTTTGCACACTTTACAATAGGAGCACACAATCTTTTTCTGAGAAGGGCCATAGAAAAAAATTTCCTGCTTTAAGGGATTGTAACTAAATCTGTTTTCATAATAATAGTTAATAAGGTAATTAATGCCTGTCGTAATAAGAACAATATTAATATGATTCAAAAATTAAAAAGAAAAGTATATGTATAATACTTTAGAATAAAAAATTTAAATTTTGCTTCAAGTCCATTTGAAATTTTTTTTGCATACAATTATAATATTCGTTTATACAAAGATAATTCTGTGCAAAAAATAAATTTTAATAAATTTTCATTATTTTTTATTTATTAACAGTCAAAAAAAGTTTGAATTGTAAGGTACAAAATTTTTTTACACTATTTTAAAGTATGTAAGGTTGCATGTCAAAATATAAAATTTGTGCGAAACCTGTTGTATAGCTCTTCAGAATACGCATTTTAAAGAAGTCGTATATTTAAAATATCATTTCTCAGGAACTATTTAAGAGTTTGTTCAAATTTTGTATTTTCCCATGTAAAATTACATATATAAAATGACGTAAAAAATTGTACCTTACATGTAAAAATGTTTCGATTATTATTAAATAAAATAAAAAATCTTAATAAAATTTATTTTACTTTATGCAATTACCTTTGGATAATCAAATTTTATAATCATAGGCAAAAATTTCGATATGGTATCTTGAGATATGTTGAAATACGTGAAAAATAAAATTAGGATCAAGGGGTCAAAGCTTTGGATCATTTTCCTGAACAAACTATGGGGAGATCAGAAATCCGAATCCGTTGAAAAAAAGGCATGGTATGTTCAGATTTCTCTCTAGGAATAAAAAAGGTAGCTTACCTCTCAAAAAAGGCACTCATTCAACAATGTAAGAATTTATCAAAATGTGTAATATTAAGTTTTAAATTTCCCTCTTATACTATTTTACTTGTCCAAAAATTATTCCTCTCAGTAATAGGAGAAAAATTTTTAGTTTATAAAAATAATGAAATAATGGATAATCTCTGGGCATAAACTTTTTTCAAAAAAAGTAGACTAGAAACAATTGATAAAAAACTCGAGACTTTTATCTAATTTAAACAGAAAATTATGAAAAAGTTAACATTTAAAGTATTATATGTTTTAAAAAAAGCTATTTATCTTAAACATTAAAACCATAAAAAGTGTATTAATATCCTTTCTCCTGCCCCTGAGAAAAGAGATACTTATAAAAATTTAACAAGCTGAGAATGATCCTAACAAAGTAAATATTTGTAATAGCATTCAGATTTAAACCAACATACGCAGATAGTTTTACTAGTGTGTAATTATTATTTAAAAAATTAATTAATTTCTTTAAAAATAGAATATGAATAAATGAACAAGTGTTTTTAAGGGATGGACGGCTTGTTTTTACAAAAACGAAAGAGGGGGAGCATTTATAGGAATCAAAGGGCAGGCAGGGCAGCTGCCTTTCTGGATACACTTAGGGAGAACGCTGGTATGTTCATTCGGAAAAAGTACATTTTGTGTCTAATTTCGCAACTTAAACTATTGTCTGCTCTAACTAGTTAACATATTTGAGGTCATAATCTTTCATGCTCTTGAACCATTAAGAATGACTACTAAAACACGTGACATTGGATCTAAAAGTTATTCAGGGAGGTTTCTTTTCTTTCGCAGTGAACAACATCTTTAAGGTTCCCTTGAACTATATTTGTTTTTAATGCGTTTTGGTTATAAAAAAAATGCTATTTAAAATTTTTGTGAGAGCAAGAATTTTAAATCTTTTAACACTTTAAATTAATAGTTCTACATTTTAAAATTTTCATGTTGTAATAATTTTTTCCCACTTATTATTTTGAAATTAACTTAAAAGAATGTTATAAAAATTAATAGTTATTTCAACAAGCATTTGTTTGGAAGGCAGGTGTTGCAGATAGTCCTCTTAATCTACTTTCTTTCTATATGCATATTTCTGTTTTTTTTTCTTCTAAATAATGTAGTTCAATTTAGCCATTTATTCATCTTGAATGCTAAAAAAATAGCTCCACTCCATAAAGTTTGGAATATTTTCAGATCATTCTATACATCCCATGTTATGGAATGAAACCCTACTATCTCTCTATCCTCACAATATCTGCATTTGTTCTTTTTTTTTTTTTTGTAAACAAAATAGCATATTTTATCAAAATTGTGTTCATACGTTCCCTGTAATTTTTCATTTAAATTCATTGTATTAACTTTTATTTATAAGAAAAGGTTAATAGATAACGTAAATAGACCAGTGAAATATTGTAAGAACTTGATATATCTTTTAGTTTCTAGTCCTGTGGACTAGTGACTAAATTTCTTTTAATTCTACTCCTGTCGCATATATATTTCGCTTCTGAACTGCTAATATATACTTATGAAATATAGTGTGACAAATGTTAAGAAGAGTACAGGGAAGTGTGACACTTTGTGATAAAAAGAGAAGGTCAAAAATACTGTGAATTAGTGATATTATTTATAGACCACTCCTTATTACATAATTAATAGAAAATCCCTCACTGTTCATAAGAGATGTAGTAACTTGTGTAATTATTAATAGATGGTGTTTTTGTTTCCAGTGTGGTAGGACTACCCGTGTTTTGCAGTTGAGCTGTTCTCCCGATGGCCGCTATTTGTTTTCTGTCCATGCCATGAATAACTTTGGGCCTACAGCTCAGATTATTGAGTGAGATGGTTGGAAAGCCAACCGGGACTTTGTAGGTCATAGGAAAGCTGTAACTTGCGTTATAAGTTATTTTAATCTTGTTTGACTACTATTCATTGAATTAAAAAAATATAAAAAATTCCTTTAGAGACTTTTTTAGTGTAACATGGAAAATCTATTTTACTATAATACTAACATAGCTACCTACTGTACTGGATTTGGCCAGTTTCTCCTTGTCTACTGGTTTAATAAAAATTCTGGTTTTTGTAAATTTTAGAAAATTCCCTAAAATTGAGTAAGTTTACTTAAAAACCCTGTTGAAAGAGAATTTTTGGATAGATTCTTATTGACTGCTTCAATATTTAAATAAGTATGACGAAAACATAATAAAATGACCTTCGTTTATAAAAATCTGTTTAAAAGTTCTTTTATTGTTCTAAAATGTTCAGTTTATTTTTAAGTTATTTAACTCTCTTTTTAAATTGTTTCTGCTAAATCTTTTAACTTACTTTGATGCATAAAATGCCTATTCAAAATTATGAGTAAATATAATACATAACATTTCAGATTAATTTAATATTAATCATAACTGGAAAATATTGTAGTCCTTCTATTTTGATGATTATAAATGGCCCTAAAATTCCCTATGTGTAAAATATTTAGCACATTATGAAACAATTATCATAACATTTATATTATTTGGTAAAATCTACTGGTTTTTTTTTATTCAAGCTCCATCCTAAAAATGTTCTACTCAATATTTGTTTTCAGGTATTTAAATTTAAGTAAAGAAGGAAATAATGTTAAATTTGTTTTTTATGAGCCATGTTGTAATGAGACTCTATATTTAGCATGGAAGTTTTAATAGAGCCTAGATAAAACCTTGTTATTTTAAATATCATTTAATTAAGTAGCTATGAAAGTACTCTTAAGTATCATTTAGTACCTAGTTATTTTATGTAACAGTGTGGTTAAGGCAATGTGAGCAGTGTGGCCACCACCTGCAGATGTTGCAGTTATTGCTAGAAGTGGTTGTTAGGTTTTCTTAAATGGGGGTATTGTTTTTGCTCTATTGTTATTTGTAGCTCTTGTAATATTATTGCCTTATTGAAAATAGAAACAGAAGATTCACATTTTTTCAGAAAATTGGCAAATTTAATTTGGGTACTTTTTTTTTTTTTTTAAAATTTATAAAAGTTATTGGCAAAGTTTCAGTATGAATTTTCCAAAAGAAAAGATAGAAACCATGCTGAAGAATTTTAAATATGTCTCAATAACCAATGAAACTCTTTGAGCCTCAGTAACTGAATGTCTTTATGAGATGAGATATAAAAGTGTCTTGCCAATGGAATGTGTATTAAAATTATTATTGAAATCTCTAAGTTATTTGTCCAAGAGTTTATTTTGGTTTAAGTTTTATTTGATGAACTTTTTGTTTATCAAATTTTTTTAATTGTTTTTTCTTTCTCTTTGTTCTAGCGTTTTAATCCTAATACACTTTGCACTCAAATATCCAAAGACTATGAGAAGGTAAGAATTTTTTTTTCCAAATTAGATTGATTAATGGTTTTTGTACTAAGGTTCTCCCACTCCTACTCCATTCGCTCAGCAATCACTGATTCCTTAGAAAACATTTTGTTTTTTGTTATAACAACTTGTTTTTATCAAAAATAAAAAGTATGCAATTAAAGATAATAAAATGTTTTATTATGCTAACACAAATTTAGTTTCACAAATTTTTCGTGTCTGACTTTTGTTTTATCAAAAATAAAAAGTATTCAATTGAAAGTTTTCTCTGTGTTTTATCATCTTAACACAAATTTGGTTGTGTAGAATTAGTTCTCAATTTAAATAGGATAAAATTTAAATCTAATTATTTTGGTGGAGTACCGTTAAAACTTTATCCTCAATTTTATTTGTTAAATTCTTGTTTAATTTTGATCATTATAAAAATTCAGCAAATCCTTTTCTTTTAAGAAATCATTTAGATTTGTGCAAAAAATCTTGTAATAATAAATCATTATTTTAATGGTGTATGTTGACTAGACAGTATTACATAAAAGTATTTTTACGAAAGTAAATACCTTCAGTGTACAAAAAAAAAAAAAAAAAAAAAGAAAAAGAAAAGAAAAAAAACACTCTGAACTACTTTTGATCTAAAGATTGGATTTTCATGTCTTAAAAATTTAATCTTAATGGTTCATAGGCGTCACTTCAAATATGCTAATTAATTAGTCCAAACAATATTTTGAATTATAAAGTTGGATTCAAAAAGTACTTTCTCTAAATAAACATGCATTTTTATTTACAGATTATGATTTCTGACCCCCAAAATTTAGTGGATTTTCTAAGAAAAATGTCCTAATAGTTTGGACGTTGAAGCAGTCCAAAGTTTGGATTCCTTAAAATTTTATTTTTTTGCATATTTCACTATTTCTCAGAAAATTTCTAAGCAAATTGAAAATTTTTTCCTCATAATTTTAAAATTAATGTATCCAAAAAAATTTCTCAAAAAAATGATGTTTCTTAATTATTATTTTTTATTTAATATGTTTAATTTATTTAATATTAGTCAGAAAAATTTTGAATTGCAAAGTATAGAAATTTTTACATCATTTTAAAGAAGGTAATAACATAATATAAAATTTAAATGAAATTAGTCAAAATAGTTTCTAAAAAATAAAACTTTAAAAAAAATTTATTTTTAAATTTTGATTTTTCAGAAAATATTCTACTGGTTTTGTTCAGATTTTGTATTTTGTCAATTAAAATTAAATTTTTTAAACTGAATTAAAACTTTGTATACCTTGCGATTCAGAGTTTATTATTAAAAACAATTTTTTGGGTGGAACTACTTTTGGATAATATAATATAATTTGGAGTTTATAAATGTGCTCAAAATGTTTTTAAATCGCTTAAAAAGTATGTGAGAATTATTAAAATAAGCAAAAAATACAATTAACAATTAGACATTCAGATTTTGGTACATTCTCCTGACCAAATTGTTGGATCTATATTTTTCTAGATTGGGCTATCCAACCTATATCTTTGGAGTCAGAAATTATAATCTGTCGCTTAAGCGTCTTGTTTATTCAGAAAAAATACGTTTTTGTGTCTGATTTCGCAACATAAAATATCTTAAATAATTAATTATCGTATTTGAGATTTAGCCCTAGTACTTGAAAATCCAATCATTAGATCAAAAGTTTTTTAGGGTGTTTTGCTTATTTTTTTGCACACTGTACTTAGTGTTTAACAATTGTGAAATGTTTACCATTTTAAATTTTGTCATTGTGAAATGTTGCAAAATAAGGTAATATTGTAGGATTACTTTATAATAAAGAAACGCCAGTTTTTGTTTTAAGACTGAACTTTGAATAATAATCCACAAGTCCATAATCCAGAGTCATAAACCAATTTTAGTTGAGAAATATATTATGGTCTAACTATAAACAAATATTACATTAAATAAAGGATAAATAAAAAAAATTCATGCAACTTTTACCGATTTTATATTGATGACAATTTAAGAAATCTTTGAAAATTTAGAAATACAAAAATTCTGGTCTTTAAGAATGCACCAACAATAATAAGAAACAGTTTTAAATCAATGTATTTAATAGAGATTTTTTCTTAATTATTAAATAATATATTTTTAACAGGTTGAACTGTTGTTGTGCTATTGGTAGCAGAGACCTTTCTGTTTGGGTGAGATATATTTTGTAAAATTCATCCTTTGATTTAATTGTAAAGTTGTAACATTTATCATATTTATTTCTAATTAATATAAATAGCAAGTAATATAAAAATAACTAACAGAAAATGTTGAGTAATTTTAGTAAAAATGTGTTTCATTTTTTTCTAAGTTACTTCAATAAAAAGACCACTTTTATTCGTGACCTATTTTCTAACTCTGTTCTTGATATATCATGAGTGAGAAGTTTTATTGGTTACGTTGACTTTTTTTTTAAAATTACAATAGAATCTCCATTATCTAAATAAATGTCTACCTATACACATGGTTAGAGAGAATTACACGTAAATTGTTTAGGTTTAAATATTTATTTTAAAATGCAAAATTATTTTGGTTTAATTATTTATTTTAAAATACAAACTTATTTAGGTTTAAATGTTTATTTTAAACTACAAAAATTATACATACACATACACTATAACCAATTCATAATCTTATCTAGGAGTTCTTACTTAAATTCCATAGTTGTTTTTGTTGTATTTTATTTACATATTGTTTGCTGCAAAGCTTTGCCATTCTTTCCGAGATGACAGAATTGCTAGTGTCCTGATTATCTAAATAAATGTGGACTTAGACTAACCAATAAACTTAATTGGAGTTAAAATTACATTTAAAATAGTTTATTTAGGTTTAAATGTTTATAATAAAATAAATTTTTTTTTTTAGATATAAATGTTTATTTTAAAATTCAAAGATTATACAAACACATACACTACATAGCATTCATATTCTTACTTAGTTCTTACTTAAAGTCCAGAATTGTTTCTTGTGGCTTCAGAATGGCTGCTGTCACTTCTTCTTGTTCTATATATTCAGTAGCACTTTCGATTTTTTTACTCCAGCTGTATGAGAAGTTTGCTCATGTAGATGGATTTCGTGTTGCAGAGTGTTTAGGAGATAAAGTTCCGAATTTTTTTCCCCGTGGTTTTAAAAATAGAGAATGTAAAAAGAAATCCTTGGAATATTTGATAGCTCAGATAATCAAGGTTTTATTGCATTTGTACTTTTTTGTTCAATAGTTTTGTTAAAGTTATTTGATCCTCTTATTTTTTTAATTTTTTTTTTCCAATATAAGAAATATAAAGCAAACTATGTAGTCCCTATTGCCCATCATTCACAAATAAAATGAAAAATTTTATAATGCTGTAACTTCTCTCAGAATTCTGTACAAATTATCTTCATTTTATTTAATGCATTTTAATGAGATAATTATTTATTTTCTAAGAAAAAAACTTTAATTTTATTCAACTCTTAATTTATTATAAAATGCTGGTTGAAAATAATGAAGTATTAAAAGTTGAATCCAAGTCTTTTAAGGTGTTAGTCAAAGTAAGACGTAATCAAAATTTAAGAATCTATATAAATTATCTTCACTTGGCATACATGTGTGCGTCTGTATTATCCAGTTTAAATGTTAATCTAAAATCATTGTTATGTAGTTTATGGCCCAGTTTATAATTTGAAGGGAGAGTTTGATTAAAGAGTACATAGTTGAAAACTAACTGGTTTCATAAATTTATTTTGGTTAAATAGAAATTTCTAGTTTTTGTATATTATAGAAAATTTCATGAAATTAGTTATGTTTCTAAAAATTTCCTATAAAAATAACATATTAAGTGGTTAATTGTTTACTTATGAATTTGAATATGTATTACTTTTAAATAATGAAGTAACTCAAACAGAATGAGAATAAAGGTAATAATATTCTATTCACCGTAAACAGTTCAAGTTTTTATTTTTATTGAGCAGCAATTTATCAGTAAGCATTCATTTTTTGCCTTCTATGTATTTTTTAACTTATGTTTTTCATGAATATGTTTCATCTATTAAATCTAATTTAGTATGTTTAGCTATTCAAAATTATGAATAATTATTTTAGAAGATGTAGTTTTAATGTTTTAAAAAGATGAGATAAAAAACTATGTTCAAAAATTGAACAATAATAAATAATTAATTAGAAACAGATTAGGATCACCAGAATTATCAAAATCAAACTTTTTAATGAAGCAATTATATAATGTTTAATTATTAGAAATAAAATTTTACTGCAGAAAACATTGAGATAATAAATGAAATAATATAATAAAAAATAAATTATATAAAGAAATAATTAATTAGAAGAATAAATTAAAGATAATAATAAGATAAAGATAAATAAAAGATAAAGAAATAATTTAATTAAGTTAACTTTAATTATTTATTTTTAAAAGAAACATAAATTAGTAGTTGTAATACATAATTTTTTATTTTAAATAATTTAAAAAAATTAAATATAAATAATCCATTTTAAACCAAATAATTCATTTTCCTCCCCTTCATAAAAAGAAAGAAAAGAAAATGGTTAAAACAACAACCTTGTTTATAGTGTATGCGTTTTTTATTTTATTTCATTTTTTACTGTTAATTTTTTGTAGTTGTAAATATATTGATAATACTCATGCCATATAATAAAGAACAGGGCTGCCCCTCAACAGAGAGAATAGGGAAAACCTGTAAAGTACAGGGAATTTAAAAATCACTTAAAATAACTGGGAAAAATGCAGGGAATTTTGAGTTTTTCTTTAGAAACTGGGAAAATACAGTGAATGTTGTTTCTTATTTTCGTCTTTTTAAACAATAACCACACTAAGTGCAATCTATGGAATATTTAAGGATGATATTTCAGCTATATTAAATTTGTTCATTAACTATAGCATTGTTTGTTTTAAGTATGTTCATGTTCCTTTTTTTCTTTAGTTTTTCATACAAGAGCACAGTGATTGTGTTTTTCTTAATATATTATGTATAATATATACGGAGAAATATATATATAATTTTTCACAAAACATAGAGATTTGAAATTTTTATTTAAGTAACATTTATTTAACTGTTCAAATGCTTAATAATAATAAAGAATAAATTTTTTTTAAATGAATATAGGAGCCAGAATGTAAAAGAATGAATTGCTTTCTCTTGGCGTGGAACAGTTGCGTACGTTGGTCTCAGTGATGTAGAAATTGGAAAACTTGCAATTGAAGAAGAAAAAGTAGGTTTCCTTCAGTGCTCATATTTTTTTTAAAAATTTATTTAAAATCCGTGATTTTATAGGTAGCAATTCATTTTTAGTAATTTTAAGTTTATTGAAAATATTTATAAGCAATGAACTCAATTCAAGGTTATTAAGTTTTATATATTTATTTTAACTGCATCTTTCCCTGCTTGTTAATCAACAAGACAGTTGTGTGTTGAAAAGAAACGGAATGTTTACCAACTGTCTAAACAATCATAATCTAAGTCTCCATAAGAGAAATTTAAAACGTTGTCTTATCAAACCATAAAAGGATGTGCAATGTTGAAAAATACTTTTATAAAACATTTTTATTTAAAGGTTAAAAAAATTAATTTTGTGCTCTTTTCATTCCAATTTCATATAATTTTTTTACTTATACCTTTTGATCCTTTGAGTTTGTATTAAAAAAGAGTAAAATATATAAACATTTAATTCTATAGATCCATATAAAATACAAATTGTCAGATTTTTATTTTCTAAGTTGATTTTTTTTAAAAAAATACGTATACTTTAGTTATTCAGATTTTAATTCAAATAAAAGCTATTTTTCTATTTTTAAATGAAATTGAGTTTTTACTCAAATTATTGCTTTTATTATTTTCTAGCTTTTCTGAGATTTTGAATTATATTATAAAATCAATATATAAAGATTCAACAAAGACTGCGAAAATCATGAAGATCCAAAGCTAGGGAGGGGATGCTTTTTAGAAACGATAGAAGGATAAGAATTTCTAGAAGATAAAAAGAAACTAAAAACCTTAGACCAAATCAAACAGATTGGGAAAGAAGTAGATTGAAAGTCATGGAGGAACAATATGGGAGGAACGAATATAGAGGCCGATCCAGGTTGTGAGATATTAATGATGAAAGGGAAGCGATCACTGTTGTAAAGCTCATCACAGACAGAAAATTGCAAAAATTGATAAATTCGCGGTGAACATGAGGTCAAATCTATAGAATGTTTTAGAGGGAGAATGAAAATGCGTTTCATTAATCTGTATTTAAAAAACAAATTTGGTTATCGTCGATTAATATTTCAATTTGATTACCTCTGGTATTAATTATATCACTTCCTCAAGTTATATTGTGCCCGTTTAGATTTCCAGTAATTATAAAAGATAAAGGCAATTGGAAAACTAAATCGTCAAGCTCTGTTTGTGCTATGAATTGTTTTGGTGGAAGATAGAGAAAGCATATTGGTTTAAGTGACTGAAAAGTTATTTGTGCTGCTTCTGCTTGCAGTGAGATTAAAAGTAATAGATTATGAAATTGGAAAATTCTTGGAAATAAAAAAAGGTTACACCACAGCATACCTTATTAGCAGTAATCTATTCTTTTCTTAAGTGGGTATATCCTTTTAAATTGGCAATAACTGAAACAATTTCTGCTAGACAAACGGTATCAATTTTAAAAGTACAAAAAATTTGCACCTTCCCTGCAATTGTAACATCAAACAATACTCTGAACATATCTAAGTAAATATTTTCATCTAATTATCTACCAGAAGTAGTTAATTATGACCCAAATACTTCCTCAGGGGGTTTACTTGTGAGTAAACACGGGTGTCACAATCCCGAGGCACCCCAGTGACTATTGTTTTACTTAGATTAAGTTTTGCTTACTGTGAATCTAAAATAATCACTATACACATATAGTGATTATTGGAAATAAAAAAGGTTACACCACAGCATACCTTATTAACAGTAATATATTATTTTCTTAAGTGGGTATATCCCTTTAAATTGGCAATAACTGAAACAATTTCTGCTAGACAAACGGCATCACTTTTTACCTTCCCTGCAATTGTAACACCAAACAATACTCGGAACATGTCCTAGTAAAAACGTTCATCTATTTATCAGTCAGAAGTAGTTAATGATGACCTAAATATTTCCTCAGGGGGTTTACTTGTGAGTAAACACGGGTGTCACAATCCCGAGGTACCCCAGTGATTATTGTTTTATTTAGATTGTGTTTTCCTCACAATAATCACTATTCGCAAAAAAGGTTAAAATTTGATAAAGGCGTATCTGCGTCTGAAGGCGAATTAAGCTGCTGACTTGCCCTGGCCATATTAGGACATCTTTCAGGGTTATTAATGGGTCTGGTGACCATTTTCACTTTTAAATTAGACTATTATGGAAAAAAAATATTCGCTACACGCATATAAATTAAATTTAATAGTAAATTAGATATATAAACTAATCATTTTTACAGTAGTGCTCATACTTGGATCCATACCTTGTTTAGAAATTAGCAATTTTTTTAAACATTTTATTTGACATATCGACATTTTATTTATAAATTTAGTTTATGGGCAAATTGATCAAAACATTAACAATATACTTAGCTTCAGTTTTAAATGATTTACAATTAAGAGAACTATAGCTTTTCTTTGAAATTTTATTTAGTTTCCCTTACATATAATGCTAATAGATTTGAAAGTTGATTTCATTATGAAAATGACTAATTCAATACTGGTTTCACTAGAAGAATTTTTTTTTTCCATAAGAATATTTACGTTTTGTTTATATGAATTTATTTGCGAGTTAAAATTAGAAATGTTTTAAAAGTTTGGTGTTTTAAAGCTTATTGAAAACTTTTATGCACCTTTAAGTGAGAAGAAAACAATGTTTCAGTAAGCATCATTCCCTCCAGAGAAATTTAATTGATAATATTCTGAAGATTTTAATTTGTTACTGCAGTCATACAAAGTTTCGTAACATATTATTCATTCTGAAAAACGACCTGGAAGTCTTTTTTTTATATTTTTTTATTTATTTATTTATTTATTTTGAGTGTGTGTATCATTTTTCCTTTATGAAATCGAATGAAAACAATGTCTGAATTACAGCATTACCCGAGATTCAAAAAGCTGTTCTTGGAGACATTGAAGTTTGTAGTTATTCTGACATAGCTGATTCCCCCCCCCCCCCAAAAAAAAAAAAAATATTTTGCCTTTTTCTTTATTTTCCTTTTTCGTCCTGATTTTTTTCTGTCCCATTGTCTGGGGATTAAAATATTTGATATGGATAAATGAAGGATTTATATTTATAATTCGAAATGTTTTTTTTTAATCACAAAATATTCGGTATTTCTACTAGTTGTATACTCGTTTCAGGCATATAACCTTACCAACAGGATTCATGGTTTTATACTTCTTTTAAATTGACTCATTTTATAAAAACAAATTTTTATGGTGATGAATTTAGGGGTATATCATTTTCATCTACTGGAGTGATGCATCGCGTCGCGTAGAATTTGTAGTTTCACAATTAGTAATTTTTTGCGGTTTTCTAATTTTGAGAAATAAATTTATGCCTATCAGTTATGTCTGTTAAGTACTAACGAAATAGCAGATTTCCAAAACAAAGCTATAATTTCCCCATATATAGTTATAATCAGCGGTGGCAAACCTCCTTAATAGTCGAGCCATTTTTCAAAATTTGAAATTTTTCGCGAGCCGCAATTAAATACGCATTTAAAAGTTATACAAAAAAGGTATTAAAATATTTTTTTAACAGAAATCATATTTATTGAAGACATATAAATAAAAGTACAAAATATGTGCATTGAATTTAAATATTAGAAATTAGACACATTAATTTTACTTTTCTTGATAATTCTTTAAAATTTGGTGAATAATTGGGGACAGCAGTTCCCAGTTGAGATACTGGTTAGTTAATATTGATCGATGTTTGGATTACACGAATTTTAACGTGGAATAAAATGATTCACATAAGTACGCTGTTCCGAATATTGAAATAATTCGACAAACAGCCTTTTTTAATTCAGGATACTTCGATTATGGTACGAATTTCCAAAATTAAGTAATGGACGTCGACTTATATTTTAATTGTAGAGCTTGTTCTTCTTGCATCTCTATTAATTCTAATTCTCCAGATGCTTTTTGGGTCATAATTATAGTGGAAATGGAAAAGGAAAACTCACCTTAAATTATGTTAATTTCAAATGGATTCAGAAAAAAATCTAGAGACTATTTAAAACATTTCAAGTCTTGAAATCTATTTTAGAATTCCGACAATATTCTTTCTAGATCGTTGAGTTTTTCTTGTTTAGTATTGGAAAAAAAAATTTAATTCGAGGAAAATTACAAAATGTTTCATTTTTAATGTCCTTTTGAAAATGTTGTAATTTAGTTTGAAAGCCAAATATACACTGTGAGAGGTCAGATATTATTTTATTTTCCCCTTGCAATTGTAAATTCAGTGTTTGAAAATGTTCCATGACATGGGTTAAAAACATTAAGTCTTGTAACCACTCGTCATTGCCTAATTCTGAATAGGTTATTACCTTTCCTTTTAGAAATGCAGTTATCGGATCCAGCAAATCTACAAAATGATTTAATACATTGTAGCTAGTTAACCATCTAACAATAAAAAAGAAATTAATGTCATTTGGAAGTTCTTCGCCCTAATTTGCAATGTGTAACACTGTTTTCATAACATCAGGAAGCTTTAAATATTTTGTAACGAGATGTTCTCGGTGAATTGGTATGAATTGTGGAATTTGAGAATCATCTCTTAAAAGCCCAATGAGACCGAATTTTTTTATCAGCCGAAATTCCATCAGTTGTAATGCTTACAAGTTTATTAGTTAGTTAGCTTACAAGTTACATCATAAGTTTTCATTATGGAATCGAATGCATTTTTAATATTGACACCGCTGGTTGCCTCTTGAAGTGCTACTAAATCTAATAATTCTTCTTTAACAACGAAGTCAGGTGAAACAAAACGTATGAAAACTGTCAATTGCGGAAGATCTGTGATATCTGTCGATTCGTCAAGAGCTAAGCTGATGCAATCCAGTTCTTCAAAAAAATTTTTAAATTATATTCAAGAGATGTACTAATTGCAGTTATGCGTGGTTCGGCTTTGTGTCTCAAGATGGGAATTTGCGAAACAACTTGGTGCAATGGTGCATTATTTGGATCTAAATCTTTAAGCACATCTTCCAAGTTTTTTTCAATAAACTCTCCCTCTCCATACGAGCGTTTTGCACGAGCAAAATTCCAGGCAATAACAAAACTGGCTTCAGACACATTATTAGTTTGATTGCTAAAAGTCATCAAAATTTGCTGTTGTTTATTTAAATTTGATTTTAATGAAGCAAGTTTATCTGATCTTAATTTTGAATTTGGTGGATACTGATTAGAAAACTGAGGATAATTGGTTTCATAATGTCGACGTAAATTGCTGGCTTTATAATTTTTGACCGTAGAATTACAAATAACACAATTCTTTTCTGTTATTGTCAAATTCTGCTCCGACTCATTATTAAAACTTTTATTTTCTCACTAGTATTTTCTTTTTTTATTTTCGTTCTCTGTAGTCATATATTTTTAAAGAACTGAAGAAAAAAAATTTAGTTTTATGTCATTAAAACAATAACAATACGTGTTACATACTACGAAACAAATTTAGTTAACTTTTAAAAATTCCAGATTGCAAATTATATCCGTAGCAAGAGTGATACAAATTGTTTCCTCCAGAACACAATGTCATCTGTCCGTTGCAATGAAAGTTTATAAATTCAAAATCGGTCTGGAGTCGGTCAATTACGCCACAGTTTATACTCGTTCACGCAGTTTTCGATGAGTCATATCATTCTTAACATGGATGGAAATGAAATTTGTTACAACGTTGCACTTAGTCTTTCATATTCGTTGTCAGTAATTTAAAAGACATTTTGAAAAGCATACGGACCAATAATATTTATTTAAAATATAATAGCACAAAAATGAAAAGGGATCTCGGGTACATTTATCGAGAGCCACAAATAATCTTTCAAAGAGCCGCAGGTTGGACCTCCCTGATCTATGTCATAATGGTCAATTTTCATTTATCATTACTTAGTCAGTTCCATAACCAAATAATATGATAGGCTTTCCTAACAATATAGTAGAAGAGTGGCCGAATACCTTTTGTATTAGATAAACAATTAGATGAATCTGGGATGGCAGGTTAAACTACGGCTCATATAACAGAAAACTTAGCTAAAGTGACTAAAATATCAATGTTATATTTTTCAAACAGACCATTTATGCCTAAAAAAAAGAATTTTTTTGTTGGTTTCTATCTTTTAAATTTTATTTTTCTGTGAAGAAGTATGTGCTCTCTGGAAAAAAATTTGTCGACAATGTAAATAAAAAAAATTGTTTCAACATGCTTATATAAATTTCAACATTACTTCTTCAAAGTAAATCTGTACAAAAAATTGGATAATATCTGGAAGTTATTACACGCCCTCTGTTAAGAATATAACAACCAAATTACAAAGGTTCCCAATCCTTCAATAGCAAGTGTAGAACTGAAAACTAACTCTGAATTGTCAGTTACAGTCATGTGATTGAATATAAATTATCTTATCAGCCTAACCGAAATAAAAACCACTATTAAGCACTGCAAACTAACATCACCGTGTAATTCACAGAAATAATATATTCATACACCTTCCTAAAACTCAACTTTTGACAGTTGTAAAATTGACAGAATGAGAGCTGAACGGAACTTTCCCTTCAGTTCATTACATAGCCCTCACGAGTAATAGAGACCAGACTAGCTTATGTACTTAAAAGTGGTCAAATTTTATCGAATGAAGAGATTTTAAAAAGTTCCATGTCACAATAGACAGGATTTTATTTTTAGAATCAAATTAGGACTTTTTTTATGTTAGCAGTATTGTTTAATTTTGATTTCGAAAACTTTCTTGACCAAAAGTGACGCCATGGAACTTTAAAAGCCTACTGATGCACAATATCAGGGGAAATGTTTCATTTCATCAAAAACTTTTTAACTTACTGGACCTTTGAACTAAAGCTTGCACTGTAATTCCATAAGATAATTTTATTCAAGGTAAAGATATACCGTACGGGACTGTAATAAGCATTAAATTGCTTTGAAAACAATTAATGAATTTTTATTTATTTCGCCAGAATCCGTTCATGGTGATTTATTCATCATTGATTTTAAATAAACTTGCTAAGCATCTTATATGCAAGCTATTGAGCGCCATTTATTAAAAAAAAAAGTATTAAAACTGGCAAAACTAAAGGGATTTACATTTTCTGATTCAAACAGGTATATAAACTATAGTCATTCCTACAGATTCCTGTGTTAAAAAACGTCTGTGAGATTGAGTGAAGATAAAACATCTCCAATGATTTACAACAGTTATTTTTATGCTCAAATATGTAATTTTAACGACTTTCACGCACTATATACGTATGTTTTTAATTTTATAAACGTGTTGCTTGTGTTCAATGAGGAAGTGATATTAGAAAAACTACAGTCTAGCGTTTCTATTTTTTACCAAAATGTTGTTCCGTTCATCTGGCTCCCCAGTTTATTTCAAACTAAATTTCAAAAAATGGTTTATTTTTCCTGTTCTCATCGGCGAAAAATTCTCATCGGCGCTATTGATGTTAAATTTACTCTACTTTTAAGCTTATATATCGAACTGTAACCTGAATAGATGTCTGTAACCTGGGCGGGTGCCTGTCACAAACCTGGGCGGGTGCCTGTCACAAACCTGTGGCGGGTGCCTGTCACAAACCTGTGGCGGGTGCCTGTCACAAACCTGTGGCGGGTGCCTGTCACAAACCTGTGGCGGGTGCCTGTCACAAACCTGTGGCGGGTTCCTGTCACTAACCTGTGGCGGGTTCCTGTCACTAACCTGTGGCGGGTTCCTGTCACTAACCTGTGGCGGGTTCCTGTCACTAACCTGTGGCGGGTTCCTGTCACTAACCTGTGGCGGGTTCCTGTCACTAACCTGTGGCGGGTTCCTGTCACTAACCTGTGGCGGGTTCCTGTCACTAACCTGTGGCGGGTTCCTGTCACTAACCTGTGGCGGGTTCCTGTCACTAACCTGTGGCGGGTTCCTGTCACTAATCTGGGCAGGTTCCTGTCACAAACCTGTGGCGGGTGCCTGTCACAAACCTGGGCAGGTGTACATTAAATCTTTCAATCCAATTTTTTTAACTAAAAATCTTGTTTTCCTATTTATAAACTTAAAAATATTTTTTTTACTAACCTGAACAGATGTCTGTATCAAGAAAAACTATTTTTTGAGGGGTAAAATGTGTCTTCCTTTCTAAATAATGCTTATCCCACCCCTACTGCCGATCAGATTTCATAAGAAACTGGAAAAACCATACTTTTTGTCTCAAACAAAAATTTCTTAAACCATGGTGGAACAATGAATATAGACAAGCACATTAAATCCTCATAGTAAAACATAGAATTCCGTCGTTATACAACTACTGAAAACTCAATCGATTTTAAGAAAAGCGTGAGCTGTAGTTTGAAAAGTAGGACTGCAGATCCAAAGAAACTTCTGGATTCAACGTGTTAACAAAATATATTCAAAAAACTATTTACAGAAATTAGGAGAAAAATCCGAACATTATATGGCCATTATAACACTTATTCTTTTTCAAATCTTAAAACCAAACTTAATAATTTTTATATGATGTTAAAGAAATAGTTCACAGCTTAGGTGGGAATTTTTCAAGGGTTTAAAATCAATTAAATTAATACCCTTCCTTCGAACAGTATAAATCTAAAATTGAAAAAAAAACATTAAAATGTTCATTACAGCCGATTGATGGGTGCAATCCTATTATTACACAAGCTGGGATGAAGACTGCTGTAAAACTACCACTTCTTGTCCTGATGATGGCATACTAAAAACTTTCTCAATCCCATTTTTTGAATATTTAAAACTGAATAGCAAATTTAGGTATGAGATGATTTTTTCCTCAAATGGAAGGAAAGCGAATGGAATTGCTGATGTAATAATTACTAGAGCTTCAAAGCTAACAAAGGCCGAAAGTATTCATCTAACGAAAAATCAAAGTACATCCTATCTTCTAAACAGGGTTGATTCCGAGAATGTCTTTTCATAATTGTGCTTTGTTCATAATTGTTTCATTACAAAATCTATAGATCAGGTTCACTCTCTTTTCGCTCTGACGTAATTACGAAAGTAACAGACATTCAACAATTGGCAGATGGAATGGGACACAAAGACCTACAACAAATTCGAAATCGGACCATAACTCTCCCCTTTTAAAAGAAATAGTTCCAGGAAGGTCGTTAGTATTTCAAACAGATTACGAATTGGCCATACATGATTGATAATCATTAACATGCAACAATTACAGGCACCTTTTACTAAACGAACTAGCAGCTGTTTGCTCTAGTTGCAGAGAACCATTAAGCATAAAATACATCTTGACACTGTGTTCTAATTCAAAAATATAGAAATGTCGTCTGGTTAATAATGATTTCTTTTTCCTTATTTTCTTTACTTGGTACAACTTCTTATCGAAACCTTATTGACATTCTTAAAGATAAATTATTCTTCCCTTTACTTTAAATCATGCTTATATATTGACTAAGTGCTCGGTGCAATGTATCCTGATTTGGCTCTTACGCAAAAAATAACCATATCCTTGATTATGTATCAGACAATATATTGGACCACCTATAGATACAAACAAATAGTACAATTATATAAATAATCGATTTTCATAAGACGATGTGTTGATATTCGGGTAAAGTATTAAAGAATATCATTTGATATATAATTATAATTCAGTTATCACTTCCTTACTACTTAAAAAATACCTTCAGGGAGGGTGAGGTAGAAAACAATAACTATCTAACTTACCACCTCTGCATGTATGAAGATGCGCTTAAATTCCAAAAAATGGGGAAATATGATACAGGATTTCTTTTTTCCAACTACCTCAATACCCAAGGACTGATGTATTACTAATTTTTTTCAGTTAATAAAAGTTTGGGGATTTGAAACAAATTTTTCTTATATAGCAAAATAGATGCTATCTTTATAAGATTCTTTAAATATCGGTTGCAAGTCAAATGACCTATATCTTCCTTTAGTACAAAATTGAATCGCAGCATATCCAGTATCTATTGGTTTAGTAAGTAGGTATTCTGTTTTTCTCAAAAAAAGCAAACATAAATGACAATTTCATAATAGATCCCAGCTGCATTATAAATCAATACTTAACACGTTGACCTCTACTCTACCAACATTGAAATTACTTCAGTTTCATGTGAACAAACCTTCTCTATTAGAATGGTAGTCAAAAGACTCATACCATGCTATGTCTTGTAACATCATAGGAATGAATATCTTGACAATAGCCACTGCATTATAGACAATCAAGAAGGTGTACAATCTGCAAGTTTGTAATTAATAGAGAGCTATGGAAGTGCCACCCTACTTTCTTATCGGAATGAATATTAAAGGTTTCCCATTGCCAACTAATTCAATATTTCAGAGCTGGATCATTGCAAGCTTTTTAATGTAGTCAATAATTATTAGAGAATTCGCATTAAATATTTTTTAAATGGTTTAATAAGATTTCTATTACCATGTAAAAATGGATGCTAATTTAAGAATAGACCCTGCCTCAACCCTACCCTAGTTACCAATAGCAGCAGAGTTACAAGATCTGTGATATATATTTTCCAGAATTTGTGCTAGATATATTATAAATTGCTCCAAGGTATTTAGTAGAAACTTTCATTTCAATAATGAAGCTATTATTCTGATTTCTTTTTATCGAGAATGGCTAAGAAACTGCTTTTCACAACTTATCTTTTTTTTTATAAAATCCTTTAAATTTATCTTGATTAGAAATCTGCCATTAAAGCTCATTTGTCTTTTAAGTAATGTATCCTGTAAAATGGCTTCTTTTTTATCACAGCAATTCACTTCTTGTATTACGTATTATTATATTTATAAAAATAAGATAGAACTCAACTAAGGGGGGTGATCAACGGTTTTTTAAAATTATTATTAATAAGCAATATTATCAAAAGCTTCCGTATAAAAAGCATTGGAGTAGCATTGTCATAGGCTTGAGAACTACATCTGAAAGTTACACTAGATCAAAATGTTTGTTGTGCATTTTTAATACAGATGCGTCATATGTCTCTTTCTTAAAACTGCTAGTACTAAACATAGGAGAAAGAAAAAATTGGTTTACCACATAATAAATAATACTTTTTTTAATTATGTGAGAAGATTATGAGCTAGAGTTATTATTGGATGTAAGTAGATAATAGAGGGTGGAATATTTACTTCCATTAATGGCAGTTGGTTACCCTTTTAGCCGCTTTTAATTGTTCGATGTTAAACAAGTAAATGGGCGATATATACGTATATGGCCTTTTTTTGACAAAGCCTATTGACTGGTGACGATGGTATCTTCCGTAAAAGAATTTTCATCTATCCAATACTTTGATCCATTAATAAGCATTTTCTTTCATTTCTAAATAATTGTAAGCTGCAATTTTCTAAGTATGCATTTACTGTAGATTCACCTGTATCATAGTATCTGTTCAAGCAGTAGAGAAGTTTAAAGAAATTTAATAGCCCTGTCATCTTGTACTGAATTCAGTTGAATATCAAATTGCAGTTATAATAGTTTTGGCGAAGTGAACAGCTCAATGTTGATTATAATGGTAATTGCTTCTTACTCGTTACCTTGGAAGGATATCGGGAACATATAGTTATTCAATTAAAGAGTAGAAATATCCACGCCCAATTTATTTCATTTTAGAAATAGACACATCCTGACTCTTACTTTCTCCAAAAACGTATTAATTAAAGTGTTTGATGTGGTGTAACTATCACTACAAATATTCAATAAGTAATCACTAGTATATAAGACATGTTAACTTGAATCTATCACGAGGTACCTTTTGGTAGATGAAGGTTGACATAGTCTGTAACTAAAATTCTACATTGATGACCTGTAACCGTGATAAGAACTTGCCAATATTGATTTATGATCCACATTAAACAGTTGATTTGCATAAAAATATACTGCTCGAAGAAAAAAAAATCTGGTGAAGTAAATACAGTCTCCCGTGCAATGAACAACATAATGAAGGGGGGGGGGTAATTATGAGCGAAATGCTATAAAGAAAGAAAAGTAATAATAATGCGAGAAATGATATAAAAATAAAAAAAATGAAGAAAAAATATAATGTGCAAAATCGGTATAAATAAATAAATAGCATGAATCAACTAGTGGTATTCATTCATCGAATTCTATCACAAATAAAATTCCGGAAGGGGAGTAATGTGGCGTAACTGCCACTACAAATAATAAATACCAAATCAGTAGTATATAAGACGTGTTAATTTGATTCTATCTAGAGGTACCTTTTGATAGATAAGGGTTGACATAGTCTATAATTGAAATCCCACATTTGACATAGAAAGTGCAGCCCATTCACGCTTTCTCTATATCGCTCCTCTCCTTAAATAATTTTTGCATTTTCTTTAGCTTGACCGCATAAATACTGAAGTAACATGTTTTGTAAATACAAAAACAGAATACGATCAAGCAAAGTTAAGAAAAAAAATTACTATATTCAAATAACAATGTATCTATACCTTTTCATAATATTATCACTGTAATATTGTAAAGATATCACAAGATTTGTAAGTCTTTGCTTGGCATTCTACCGAACTGATGCTTTGGCAACCAATCATTTATAAATGGAAATTTCTTTTCTCAGTCTGGGAAAGAAGACTCAATATATTGGGTAGAATAACTATTTACCAATGTATGTGATGGAAAATATCTTGAATAAAAGTTACTGTCTTCATACATTTAAATTTTCTTTTAAGGTGTAATTCTTAAAAGTTTTTTGTTTCAACATTCGTGTGATACATTGATAATTCAATCAATTAAATGTTTCGAATTAAAAATTAATAGGCAATAGGTAAGTTACTTCATCGGCTGCGATAGTATTGAGGAGGGCTGTGCATGATTGATATTATGGTAAATATTAATAAAAGACATCTTAATGCAGTGCGAAGGCTGTCTTTAAAACATATGGCATACGTATGGTTTAAAATGCAAAGACACTCTTACCTTCCATTACTTGAACATTCTATTACCTTCCATCGTCTGACTAGAAGTCGTAGCTTATTCTTTCTGTGAGAGACCAGACTCTCAAAAAGCATGGCTACCCACCTCTACAGTAAAAATATGCCCTAATGATCAATTTCAGAAGATTGTGAGCATTCTTCCTTCAAAATTATCTACATTAGATGTTTAAGTCGTTTTTAATTAATATACTGCTCTGAAGTATCAATGCTATTATGATTTTCTTCTCACAAAACGATTCAATTATTTGAATCGCAAATTCATTTCCAGCTTTTAGCTTGATCTTAAATCTTTGCTGGGTGACCCAATACATCACAATCTTATCAAAACAATAGGAATATATTCATTGCTTGAAAAATAAATGTCAATCTTTAACCTAATGGCTGCCACAGGATGGTTATTTCTAGATCTAGTCATCTTCAACCAACATATAATGAAATAAAAATAGGGACAGAAGAGCAAAATTAAAATACAGGAGTGAAGCGGTCTTGATGGGAACCCTAGAGTACAAAAGATTAAAATAAAATAGATTTCCAAAATTTTTGAAAAGGTGTGATACTAGAAAGTTACTGAACCTTTTAATGGTAGCAGAATCTTTAAGAAAGCGAACATAGTTCTTATTGAAAACGATTGTATAAAAAATAAATGTATATACAATGTGTGTATTAACTTTTCACATATTTGAAGAGCGCTGAAATAAACTGTCTCTAAACTCATTACAAATATGTCTAGTACTATCATATGGTATAAAGATTGGGACATGATTCCGGCATAAGAAATAAATCGTATTAATCTTTTAAACACCTCATCGCAAAAATATCACCGAGAAATATATAGAGGGTGTCATTTTGAGGCGAGAAAGAAGGTTTATTGAAATTATAAGACTTTTTCAAAATGGAAACTGATTTATAAAACTAAAGGTCAGTAGATGAAGTTGAATGCTTATAGTAGCAGAACTTATGATTGGAACTCAAATTCTAGAGCAATGGAGGATTGTTTAGTATCCTAATTTTTACATTTCATATACAATCATGTATATGATATGTATCATGTTCTTTAAGTTTAAATTTAAGGGTAAGTTTAATTTGCCCATTGTACACAGGACCACAATTAAAAAATTTGATAATTATTCTTGCTAACAAAATATGAACACTAAAATTTTTTTTACCAACATATCAACGATATAAAAATTTTAAATTTAATTATGTGAGCTGATATTTTTATAGAGTAATTTAAAAACAGTTATAAAAAAATCACTAAATAAATTTTTTAATGCATATATATTTCAATCAAATAAGTCATAATTTTTATACCTAACATAAACTCTAAATAATCGAAATTTTGTGCCAAAAACTTGTTGTTTTTCAGAAAGATAGCTATTAGACTTGTGGACAAAAAGATTAAGTTTCCTATGTCCCCCTTCCCCGTTCTGTAATTGGGAAAGGAAATTAATTCATCCTAAGCCCATTGTTTAGTAAAAAAAAGAAATATATTAAGTTTATGGAAAGAAAAACATAATTTTTAGTTCAAAAGATTTGAAATATATCATCAATAAGATGTCAAACTACAAAGTCTGTAACCTGAATAGATGTCTGTAACCAGGGCGGGTGCCTGTCATAAACTTGGGCAGGGGTATTTTAAATCTTTCAATCCAATTTTTTTTAACTAAAAAATCTTTTTTCCTTTTTATAAACTTAAAACTATTTTTTTACTAACCTGAACAGATGTCTATATAAAGAACAACTATTTTTTAAGGGGTAAAATGTGTCTTCTTTTCTAAAAAATGTTTATCCCACACCTACTGCCGTAAGAACAAAGAGTTTCCTCCTGCCGGCTACCACAGAAAGTTGAAATAGATAGTACAGCTATCTGAGAATAGTTATAGCATTCAAGTATTAAAAAATTTAACTATTTTTTTCTAAAAATAGAATGGATTGTACTTAGTTCACAGAATTTCAAAGCACATTTCCACCTGCTTTGAAATTTTTTTCTTGAGTTCCCTTTGAGCTAAGCAATTCCCTTTTGAACACCCCAGGTATTTATGCCCTCTACTATCACTACTTAGAATATTTGCTGGAGTTGTCAACCATTCAATTTTTGCAGCAGTCGAGTGTTCAAAAGTACCTACCTCTCCTTTTGAGGAAATATCAATTATCAAAAGTGTACCGAAAAATTAGTTAGCGAAAATATTAAGAAATTCTCGAAAATTTTTTTTAATAACTTTTAAAACTTATTTCGATATTTTCGTATCATATTTGTAGTTTTTTCCTCAAATTAGCAAAAACCAAAGGAATCAAATTAGAAAAATAAAAGTACGCAGTTTTTTACTTTTAATTTTACTTTAGTTAGAATTAGATAACTTATTAGGTTAATATTCTGTTGAAGGAATAAATAATATTCGATGGAAATCCACTGTCAACAGCAATAGAGATTTAAGCTAAACAAGCTTTCCGATTGGAGCAAATGTCAGAAGCCCGATTAATAAGAGAACGTCAGGCAACAATCTTTTGCTTAGGACGTTAATGGTTACCGATTAACAGAAGTGAGAAATTCAATGCAATTACGAATAAGACTAAGTAAAGTAAGCATTTTTTTCTTGTTTAAACGTGAAATAAATGCTATTGAATTCATAATATTTAAAACATGATTCATGGGCCATCAATATTAAACGATTGTCTATAACAGGTGAATCAATTAAAATATATTATTTCAAAATAACGCATATACAAGTGATTTAAAAAGGCTTGAAAAGATTACCTATTGCAACTGAGCTCACAATCATAAGCTAAAATCTATTATTAAAAGTGAAAGTGTATCCTAGTAAATGCGAGAAACCGGTAATTTCGACTTGGCTAAAGTGGAACTCTTTTTAGTCTCTTTTCGATGCAATTAGAGCAACAATGGGAACGTTATTGAATAAAAAATTTCGCATCGAAAGTGACAAATATGTTTTCATATGGTTTGAACGTACGAAGCTAGTTAACAAAATCATACGGGTTTCTAATAGATTTAAACTAGAAAGTCTGGATAAACTTGAAATAAAATGCTTAGCCAATTTATAAGAGGCAATATTGGAAGCAATGGGCCTAAAAGGATGAACTTTAGGTGAAAACCTAACACGGTGTGAATGTAAGAGGATGTCATATGTAAGAGGAAATTCCAGAGAAATTATTACAGTTTTGATGCAAATATAATTTTCTTAAGCTCCTTAAAGCTTAGATCGTTAGGTATGTGGGCCGTCATAGATGAATTATTTGGATTTCTGTATATATTTAACTTTGTTCAGAACTACAATTTGTTTCCTTTTATCCTCTCTAGTAATAGTAACGTCTGAGGTAAACTAGCAATGCTACCGAGTAGCAATACTACTAATTAATACTACCAGTGCTAATACTACTAATTACTTTTGAGTACTAATGAATAATATAACTAATGAATAATAAATTTTATAAAAACCCTTAGCTGCAATCCTTTATGGGATATTTTATAATAAAAAATGTCATAGTTTAATAATCGTTTGTTTTCTTAGAACATTTTGTATGAGACAAATCTGTTAGAGAGATAAACAAAACTATTTCCATTTAATCAATTCTTACCTGAGTGAAAACCTGAGAAAGATGGCAAGCACCTACCTCCCTAGTTAAGTACTTTGCATTTCATTTTAGTCATCAGTTTTTTGATAGAGTTACCAACTGCAACCAACCAAATAACTTAAACCAACTGTATTATTAATTGCTTATAGAATTTTATTGCTAGTAAATGCATTGTAGTAGTGCGGCATTTTACAATTTTTCTGATAGAAACATAAAGAAAAAAACAAATATTTAGTTTCATTGTTGTTCGTAATAGGGATGGGAATTATGTGAGAGAAGTTGATAAACTAGGAGCAAAATAGGGAAAATTAAAAAAAAAAAAAAAAAGACGAAAATAGTGCAATGTTTTATTGTACGTTATAAAGTTACTCCATGTTCTCGGAAGTAACTTCTAATTATGAAATAATTAGTTTGATATTCAAGCAAGAAATTTGCAAAAAATCATATCTCGTTATAGAAAAATTACTTTTTTAATAGGTCATTCATAAACTTTTCTATATTTTTGAAACATTGTAGCTTTTTTTAAAATATATATTAATGAAAGTAATTATTTAATGATTTTTTTAGCTGTCTATAGCGCAGATTATAAAATTTGTAAAGTGAACGCAATGCAAAGTGGCGTGTATGTAAAGATCAAAAAGAAAATTTAAAAGGAATTTTCGATAATTTATCGGGAAAAAAATGAATTGAAACTTGAAGATAATACCCCCTTCTAAAAAATAAAAATGTTTCAAAATTAAATGGGAGACTTTTTGCTTTATTTTAAATAAATTTTAGAAGAGGTTGAAAACATGTATGTTTAAAAATGGTAAATTTTATATATATATCATCACATTGTTCATAAAGAAGGCCCAACTTTTAGATATTGCTTCTGATACTAGTACAGATAATGGGAACATAAAAACTTAAGGATTTTGGGATGATAGATTTTCAACTCTCTAACTGCCAATTTCTTAAGAGATTTGGCATTGCAGATAGTGTTTTTTTGTCTTTAATCTTCTTAAAGAAAAAGATCTACAGCTGTTTCATTTAAACCCAAAGATTCTTGTTACGTTCAAATACGCTATGAAAAGGAACCTTTTATCTTCTGCTGTCTGATCAACAAAAACATTTGTTCTAGGAAATGGCAAATAATCAAAACGGTACAGATACTTTTACTTACCCTCATATTCATACAGATACCTTCATTTTTACTGCATGCAGCTCTCTCTGTGCTGTAACTTTAAACAACTTAAATTTCCTTTGTGCTAGTTTGATTGAGTTTGTTGCATTTATTATGCATTGTATGCTGTTGTCTGCACTGCGTAATATTTTAGAGGTAACTGGAAAATCAGGGAAGGGAATGCACAGATTTGAGCATGACTCAAACATTTTTATGGATGATTTTGTACTTTAAATAAAAAATTGTATAATTATGCATACATTGTCACAATTATTCTGTGTCATAAACTTGAGTTAACATTTTAATGAACCGAACTCTGAGATAGAGTCAAAATTATTCATCAAATGCAAATGTTTCCAAGGTAGATTGTCAACGAATTGAACACTTTTGGAACATTTGTTACTAGGTTATAAATATCTGTTAGAAGTAATACAATGAATATTGTTTATATAGCCAAAAGTTTAACACTGCGAGCAAACAGATCTGGGCTTTGCTGTCACGCAGATATTAGAAATTCTACAAAGATTCTAAATACTTCCTTCGAAGTAGAAATGAATCTCTTACAAATTGTTGGATGGAAAAACTAATGACGTCTTCTAAAACGTTAGCCTGCAAAAAAAAAAAATTCCTAGAACTCTTCGAAACAGTTTAAAAGTTTCTTACACACTTTAGGCCATGAATCAACTACTTCATTAACTCATGTGTAGGACAGCACTTTTTTATATCAGGCATTTCAGAATGCTTTTGAATAAATTCTATGCATCATGTTCCGTAAAGCAGGAACATTACTGAAGACAAGCTTTCTTTATCTGTTCCATTTCCTCCTTGGCTAAATATTCTATTTCATATCTTTGAAATTTTCGTTGATCAAACAAAGCAACTCACTTCACCTGTAACATATTTAAAAAAAGTTTTTTTTTTTCTTATCGCGCATTCCATTGAACTTTTAAACCCATGTCTAACGATTTCTCCAAAATTGACTACCATGTGGCACCTGCCTTTGTCTTATCCAATACTGTTATTTCAATGAAATTTATTCTGAAAGTTCTGTTTTCATTTCTGATTGCCAAATAACCTTTTTAGGTTTAAAATAAGTTTCCATTTCAAAACATAATAATTTAATTCATATCATTCATTAATATTGATTATAAAGATTTTAGAATTTTGTTTTCCTGGATTTCTGAGGGATGTAAAAATCTCAAGAAGTGAAAAAATCGATTCTATAGCAAAATTCAATCACAATCTTTCTAACAGGTCTATATAACAACAATATGTTCAAATCGTAATAACAATTATTTCAAGTACCTATTGAAAGACAGACTGTAATAATGCCTGAAATAAGATCGCAAATTTACGCATTTATTACCCTAAATCGCTCCAGAAATATTGAGGCTCTCATAAACAAATTACGTACGTATTGGTCATACAAGATCAATTAATTGATACATCTTACTAAAAGAAACAGTGTCTGCTTCCTCGAGTTGAAGAGAGCCATTAACCATAAAGCACATCTTGACATAGTGTTCGTGGATGAGTTTCATTTAGCCCTGCCCCCTACCTTGCTACCAATATGCATACCATTGAAAAACAACTCAATAAGGTTATTAATAAGAATTTACGATGACAGATTTAAATGTTCTTAATAACAAACACCTCATTTCCGGAATTCATCCAGATACGCATTACAATTTCCAGTGCTAAATGAAGTGTTGAGCATTATCTTTGATTTAACATGTTGATCATACATTGAGCATCTACGAAGATTAATTATTCTCAAAATATTATATCGCACATCATAAGGAGCCAATTCAATACTAATAGATAACAATAGATCTACAGATCAATTGTTAAGTCAAAACTTGATTATTATCCCATAATCTCTTCATCTGCTATAATGTTAGTTTAACTTAGAACAAGTTGCTAGCTTTTCACAGTTTCCTTATTTTATAGTTTAAAGAAGAAAAAAACTTTTTTGGTTACGATATAAAAAGTTAAAATTATATCGAAAAGCTGTCCAGAAAAAGGTGGATTTTTCTTAACAGAATTATTGCGTTTTCAAACTTTATTTTGAAACATCGATTTATCTTATTAAATAAATTTATTGAAATTGTAGATCTTTTTCTGAAACAAAAACTTTTTAAGAATACATTGAAGTAGAAAAAAATTATGCTATGTACATAAAAAAAGGAGATTCGAATTAAAAAAAATAATAATAATATTAAAAAAGGTACGTTAAGTTTTGCGAATGTAGAATGAATTCTCACGGTTTGCAAATGTAGTTTAGTGGATGATAAATTATAATTTCATAATTTCTAAGGCCGTGGTTAATATTCTTAGCACCAATTTTAAAACTCCATGCTAAAATATAAACCATTTTTTCATTTGAGCATCTATTTGTTACTAACTTAAGCTCTAATGAAGTACGATTAAATGAAATTGGTATCCACATTCTAGTTTCAGGAAAGGTTCAAAATTAAATAAGATATAGTGTCATTTTTAGTTTTTATCACTTGCAAAGTTTTTTTAAATAAAAAGAAAGGAAAATCATTAAGTTCTCTACTATTTTAAAACACTTAATGGGCGGTGCTAGGCTGGCTTATCACCAAAAATTGGCTTTAAAAGTTAAACTAATTTTATCTAATAAGCTGAAGAAAATCTTTTCTGATATCAATTTTAATTCTGAAAATATTTTTATTTACCCTTCCAAGAAATAAATGGCTCAGTAAAAGGTTATTGCTTAATCACGAGCATGTCAAAATGTTCTAAGGTTTACCGTTGATGAAGATGCAGGTATTAAGAGTGCTACATGAAAAATACAAAGGAAAAAAAAAAACAGAAATAAAATCAATTCAAATACATTTGCAATAGCCGAAATTCGAAGTTCTCTCTGGAATAGAACTATTGTTTTTATTATTCATGGTAGCTATTTATGAAAGTTTGCTCAAAATATTGGGAGTACAAATTAGTTCGGTCCGTTTTTAAAAGATGGCTCTGGCTGTTATGAATGTTTCATAGTGACAGCTGGTTTCAGAGGGATTAGTCATCTGTCAATAATATTCAGTTTATATCGCTTTCATACCAAAACCCTGTTTTTTACTTTGTCTCTTACTTTAGTCTCTTGCTCCAAGATCTAATACTATGCTACTAAAAGAACTTTTTTAAATAAATAACATTGCTGTTGGCATTTTAAAATGACTTTGCACAAGCATTGATTGTTTTGTATAATTAAAAAATTTAATTGAATACCAAAATCTCATTTTCCTGGTATATAACAAACAATATTTTCAATAATAACTAGCTTCAAAACTTCCCATATTTTTCAATATCTAATTTTCTTTATCTCAACCGTTGTAAGCATTTCTATAGTATATGCAGAGGGTATTATTTCCAAAAGTTATTTATTATTTCCAAAATAATTTTTTCTGTCAATAATTAGTTTGTCACATGAAAATCTGTCATTTTCCGGGCGACTTTTTTTTAGTTATTTGTAACCTAAACAGATAGCTCCAGCAATCAATATCTTAGGGTAAGAGATTGATTAGAATACCATCCTATCTGAACATATCTAATTGCAGGAATAAAGAACCAACTTTCTGAGTCAAAATGTATTTTAAAAAGTTTTACAAGGTGCGTAGGTTTTTATGTTGTCATTTTCCTGTCCTCTTGAAATCATTAATAACAAACTATTTACATTTACCTTAGTTATTTCAAGAAATCCTGATGCTTTCTGCATAAAGTAAATGTCTTAGGCCAAAATGTTAAATTTAAGTAATGTTAAATGCTGTATAATGGCAAAATTGTCATTTTCCTGCCTTATAAATTCCTGGACAGTTACATTAACACCGTTAAAAGAAAAATTTTGTAACACTATATAAATAAAGAGGGAACGCAAATATTAACCTAATACCCAGTTTTTGAAAGATTGTAATATGCTCGAATGTAATTAAAAAATTACTTATTTATTTAATGATTGATTACTATACACAATTTTATTTTGTACAACAAAAATATTCTTGCATCTTTCTACAGTGGATAAAAGAATTCATTTAAGTAAATCATGGATCATCTAACGCAAAGGCATTAGGTTATTTTTTTTCAAAACACAGATAGTTAAAAATATAAAGGATAAACTCAAAACATCCCTGCACAATTTAATTATGTCATAGTCTTTAAACGCTGATTGGATGTATAAATTAAGGTATATCATAAAGTTGTAAAATAATATGATTTGCTAAATATTTTAAATTTAAATAATATAAAAAATTTCCGATGTAAATTATTATAAAACTAATTTTAATATAAATTTTTAAAATTAATTAAGAAATTCCCAAGATTATCATTTTCATTGTAGGAGAAGTTTTTGAAGTCGTTCATAAAAATGTTACAGTTAACTTTAGCAGTCTGTTTGCAAGCACGAATAATAATCACTTAAGGTGGCCCGGGAAGAAAAGTCTGTCAAAATTTCTTAGAATATCACAAATTCAAAAATATCTGCTCCTTACCCAATATCTTCCAGGCATTTTGCTTCCTCTAAAAGCTTCAAGATTCATGAAATTTAACAAAAAAAATTTTTTTATATTTGTTTTAACCGTTTCTTTGCAAATTAAAGTGTAGTAAAATTAAAAACTGTCTCATTGTGTTACTCTCTCACTTTCATTATGCTTTAGCTAATTTGTTAAAACTGTTCACAATTAGTTTTGGAATTTATTTACATAAAAAATTAAAATTAACTTCTCAACTTTGTCTTTTTTGAGTTTCTTAAGTTGAGCTACTTACTATTTGCTTAAAATGACTGTTTTCTTCCAAGCTAATATATCATTTTCCTGGCCTTTTAGTCATTTTCCTGGCATTCAAAATTTGGGGAATTTCTATTTTATTTTTCTTGAGCAAATGTCAATAAACTACACTGCTGTCTGTAAGATATTAATAAATGTAACTAAATAAATATACAAAAAAAAAATTTTGATTATTTTGAAGCCTTTAAATTTGAAGAAATTTTTTTTTCGAATTGTCATGTTTCCAAAGAATCACCCATATGTCAAATTTCGTGGTAACTAAGTAGCATTTGAGGGAGGTTTTATGTTTCTGCTTTAATTTTAAGAAAATTGCCGCTGAAGCGCATCGAATGCTTGTAGAAGTTTATATTGACAATGCTCCAACTGATTAATAATGTAGGGAATGGTTTCGACGTTTCAAGAATGGTGAAAGAAGAATGGTGAATGGTGTTGTATACTATGAGCTGCTACAACCTGGCAATTCCATTACGGACGATCGGTATAGGCTACAATTGATTCGTTTGAATCGTGCATTACGAGAAAAATGGCCTGAATACAAGCAAAGACATGGCAAAGTTTATTCCTCTGCATGATAACGGTCGGCCTCATGTCGCAAAAGTCGTAAAAAATTATTTGGAAACGCTCAAGTGGGATATTTTACCGGACACTGGACATTGCTCCTTCTGATTACTGGTTGTTCCGACGGATGTAGCACGGTTTGGCAGGTCACCGGTTCACTTCTTTCGCATAAATCGAAAATTGGCCCTTGACTTGGATCGCTTCAAGAGACGAGACAATTTTTCGAGATGGGATTCGAAAATTGCCTGAGAGGTGAGGAAAAGTAGTAGCCAGCGATGGACAATACTTTGACTAAACTGTTCATTCATTTTGTTCAAAAATAAATGCATTTTGACTACAAAAAAAACGGACCGAACTAATTTGTACTCACAATATATGTAATCTATATGGATATTAAGGCGAAATATAACGATATATTTTTTTATTAAATTACTATACGATTAAATGTTTAAACATTTTTACTTGGAATATAAGATCAAAATATTATGGAGTGATTTAACTTAGAGTGAATATCTTATGAAGAAACGCCTCACTTTTTTACTTGAGAAAGGTTTTGTATTTTAGCATTCCACATTTTTAAACCATGTGTTTCGTTAATAGGTCTATCAATAAATTGTTTTAATACTTCAAATCTAAAAATAATGCGCAATAGACAGTTACTTAATCGTCATATAGCATTGGGGAGGCCGCATATAATTGTATAGTCTGATGTATTGTTAAAAGTTAGAAATTTATAGAACTGAGCTGGCAGTTTTTGAAACATACTGCACATGTATGCCAATGTGAATCCAACTTCAAATAGTTTTCAAAATTTTTTCAAAGCATTGTTCCTTGTTATTTTTGCTGGAAATGTCAAAAAAAATTTTATACACAAAATTTAAATGATATTTAGGTGGTAATTCTGAAAAGAAGCATATAATGAATCAAAATAATATATTATCTATTGAAATTTCGCGCGATGTAAAAAAAGGTTATAGCAGAATTAGTTTTCATTTGAAATTCCACTCAATTCAAGTTAAAGTGAATTTTGACTACGTTCGGAGATTTCTGATTCGATCTATCGTGCTCGACAACTTGAAGAACATTTTATTTATATTTTTGTACATTTTGTCGATTTTACGTAATCATTGCTTGACTCCTTGTTCTACTTTGTCATTGACATAATTTAATTCAGCAACTTTATATATGATGTGATGTTGAATTCGGAATTTGTCCATTCTGAAACATTTTTAGGTAAACTTTTGAGTCAAGATCATCTATACAAAATAAAAACGAAGAATTTGCTCCAGATAAATCAGAAGCAAGTATATTTGCTGTGAGAAATCAGATTTTCCAAAATTCATTGCATACCTAGCTTGCAATTTAAAAAGATTATCGGTTAAATTGTTTTTATAGTTTTCCATTCTTTGGATGGAACTTTGCTACTCAAAAAAGCAATCTATAATATAACAGTAGTGATTTTACAAAATCACTAATTAAACTCGGAAATATAATACGATGGTCAAAGTAGTATTTTATATGGGAACAAAGTCATTACTATTCCAAGACACATTTAATACAAAATTGCTAGTTATCCACCAACCAGGAATTGTAGTTGAAAGTGACTAATAATGACTAGATTAAAAAATTCAATTAAGTTTAGAAATCAGTTAGAAATTAAATTTTTAAGTTAAAACAAAAAGAAAACACTTCATTACTTAAAAGTTTAAATAGCAGACCCTTGTCAGTGTTATCTTTGGCGATGACTTTATATGACGTAAGGAATGCTATAAAAACTGAAAAAATAAATATAGAAAAATAAAGATAGCTAGAAAAAGAATAGCTAGAAAAGATAGATAGCTGAAGATACGCAAGAGTTATTTGTTACTGAATATTACCTTCGTGTATTAAATGGTGACTGGTGTAAGTTAAATCTCGCGGGGACACAAAAACCTCCAAGTTCTCATAAAAAATCAATACCTCTGGGGATTCAGGAGCTCCCTTGTCTTCTGGGTTGGAATCAAAATTAAAAGGATACGGAGGAGAAAATTTGTAGTCGTAAACCCAGAATCGGGTTGGCTTTTAAACGATGGTTATAAAATAAAATTAATGAAATAAGTATTTGAGTTTGAAAAATACTGAATTTAGTGATATTTTTAAGGGAAATCTGAAATTACGATGTCTTTGCTAACCGCTAAAGTAGATTAGAAAACTGAAATTATTGATATATCATCTTTTTAAGAGAAAGCGAATACTTTTAGATTTAAAACAATGTGCTTTATTTCTAGGGGTGTATTATGCACCATAATGTACGATTAGTATGGCAAAGACTTTATCTTGGCAGTTTTGCAATCCGACTGGCCAAAAGGTATCTTACAGATCCTAGTGTAATTAAGTGAAAATAAGTTCTAATAACCTATAGGAATCTAGTGGATATTCTAGCATGAAAATGATATGCAATAGACTATTTTATATTTTTTAACTAACATGCATATCAGCTAATATTATGTCAAATGAAACTTTAAAATTGAGAGAAAATTTTAAACAATTATGTTTCTTTACTGCTAAAAATTGTACTTATGATTTTTTTCTGTAAACGATTCAAATAGGGGCCACAAACTCTTTGTATGATATTATCCTGGTCTTTTATCGGTGGCCCTACATTCTTTTCAATTTTTTCAAAACAATAGAACTGGATTCATTGCTGTAAAAAAATCATTAACTGTTTAGCTCCGTGACTGGCCATTAGTGTAGCCACTCAAGCGTCAATAAATTTCAACCAACATAAAATAAAATAAAAATATATTTTTATTAAACGAAAGCAACATGCACATGAAGTATAAAGTATTACTTCTGGCTAAAAAAAAATGAATTATTCTGGTTGAAAAAATTATAAGCCTGTCAACATTTTATAAATAAATTTAATATTTCTTTTTTATATTAATTTCAGTTCTTTTTTGAATTAAATGCTCTAACATTATATGATAAGTTTACTCTAATATTCCTTTTTTTTACATTGAGTGGAACAGGAAAAAAGCGATAATTGATATACATTATAATAACCAATATTCCAGAGCTGATAAATTAAAACTTTGTTGCTTATTTTATGGTTTTAAAGAGTAAAAAGTGGATATATATAATCTGGAAACTTCTCAGGTGCTGTGAATGATGTTTTGTTGTGACAAGTGGTAACCAACATAAAAGCTTAGATGGATCTTTGTTTTCAGCAAGCTTAAATAAATAAAAATACAGATTAAGCATAGCGTTGATCCAAAATTACGAGTTTTTGAAGTTAATATTGAATAATGGAAGGCATTGCTTTATCTTGACTATTATTTTATACTAGCTGTACCCTGCGTGCGTTGCAACGCTTTCAGTTTGAATTTAAATTTTGTATTTAAGTGTGTAAATCAGTTTTGCGATTATGATTTGAAATGTGAATTTTATTTAATGGTGAAAAAACCAGTAATAGTCTCAACAGTTAATTCTCTATTATATCGTTAGTGCATTTTCAAACAGACATGTATGGTAATGCACACCAACCATGAAACATTATAGAGCTTAATATTTGTTTTAACTCACGTGCGGTAATGCATCATGAAGATCCGATGATGTTTTTGCCTAGGTTAAAAAAAAGCTCTTTAATTTTAACTCGAGCAGGATTGCATGTGAATGTAATAAATAATTCTGGCTGCCCATATGCGCACCGATACTTGTAGCACCGAATGAAGTCATTTAAAAACACGAATGTACTGACATATATTCGCCAAAAAAATTTCTATTGATTTGTTTGACCCGATAACAACGTTGATAATGACTCGGCTGGCGACGTTAAATCTGGTTGTTTCACTTTGCCTCCAGAACAGCAAATTCCAGCTGTTTCATTCTTAAATTTGAGAGCACTACAAAACCATTAATCTAATTGATGCAACTAATCTAATTGATTGAGCAAACTAATTGATCCATTTTTCCAATGATGACGCTTGGGTGAAAGAGTATAGTCGGTTGCCGGATCATAGTGAAATGCACTGTGATTCAAATCAGAGTATTGGCAGCGTCTGAATAGCGAAGTGCGTTCTTGATTGATTTTCATTCTTGCATCCCGTTGCTCTGAAGTTTCCGACGAACGGGCTTGAGTAGTGCGTAGTTGATTCGTTAAGTCTTCTTTCCCATTGCTCTGATGTTTCATGGAACGAGCTTGAGTAGTACGTAGTGGATTTGTTAACAGTCTTCTTTCTTGTTGCTCAGACGTTTCTAAGGAACGGGTTAAAGCATTGTGTTCTCGATTAGTTTCGATGTTTCTGAAACACGGATAGTTCTCTTTTTGCGTGCCTGAAATGTTGATCGACTAAGAGCGATTCGTTTAGGCGGCATATTTTTGCTAATATTCTCTTTCAAACAAAAAGAAATGTAAAAGTTGATAGTGATCGCAAATTTGTTAAATCGAAAATTCACATATTTATTTTAAATAATAAAAAAGCAATAAAAATGAAATAAATTAAATAAGAAATATAATAATGATAAAATTTAAAACAAAAAACCATTTTTTCAATGAAAGAAATAAAATGAATGTGAATTCGTAAACTTTGTAATAATAAACAATCTAATAGTTTTCAAATGACAACTGTCAGCAATGAAACCTTCAAAAATTATATTTAATTGTGCCAACCTAATATTGCATACTAAATATAAATAATTATTAAAAGCGTGCAATTTGAATAAAGTTTGCTTATGCCTTTACTTTTATTGAACAGTTTTCAATCCGTGATACGACCAATAATTACGAAATCTATTCTCGTTGATTTTACGTGTTTGTGCTCACCTGATATAAAAAAAGTTGCGCGAATTATAATTAAATATTAAGGTGTATGTAATTTACTTTTCTAAAAGAATAGAGCTATAAGATAACAAATATCACTGTTGTTATCTTCAAGATATTTGAAGCCTGAATCGTTTATAGCAAAGTTTAAAACAACGGCTAGCTTTTAACCAATCAGAAAATTCCATTTCGATTTTCGCTGATACCGCTAGAACGGTGTTCGCAGAATGTTCTAATGTCGACAGAAACCTTCCTCGTGCTTTGAACTATCTGTGTGCCAAGTTTCATAGCTTTCTGTCGGAGGGTTTAGGAGTCTATAAAGGACAAACAGACAGACACACATTCATTTATATATATATATATATATATATATATATATATATATATATATATATATATATATATATATATATATATATATTGGGTTCGATGCATTCTGTGTATTAAAATATGACAAACAAAGAATGTAACTTAATAATGTCATATTTTTAACTAATATAATAAATGTACATAGTAATTTCCTGTCAAAACTTCCTTTAGATATACAATCAGTATAAAAATTACTCAATACAATAAGTATCAGTAATATTTACTCATAGAATTACTTCATATGTGAGAAATATTTATTCTCTAGCAAAGTTTTATGCTCCCAATTTTTATATTGAGTTTTATTTAATGAGTTTTTCGTCGAATCTTTAGTAATAATTCAATTTTTATCATAAAGGAGGTAATTTTTCTTTGCATGTTAGAGCAGAAAAAAAAGTGAATGAAACAAAAGTAAATTACGAATATGGACATACTATAGTTTCTGTTTTCTAAACAAAATCCTTCCTAAGTGTCTAATGGCGAAAATAACAGGAAAGAGTAAAGAGACGATCACGTACGAAGTGGTTTCCCTACAAAAACTGGGGAGCAAGATGAAAAGAAGAAAAGTTTTAATAAACATATGAGAGGTTTTCAATAGGGAACCCCAGAGTGCCGAAGATAAAATAAGGATAAATTTCCACATTTTTGTTTAAACAATTAAAAAGGTTGAGATACTAGAAAGATCATTAACTAAAATTTTAGAATTATTCAAAATGTGGAAAGATTTCTTGAAGTAAAGTTTGGTAGATGAAGAGGAGTGGTGAATGATTTTAGCAACAGAAAACTCTAACCTTTGATTCGACTTCCAGCTACTTACTGCGATAAAAGATTGTTTACTCTCCCGATTTTGTCACATTTTTCATGTTCTTTACGTCGAAATTTAAGGACTTTATGCATAATTATAATTATGCGCAAGACTACACTGACAGAAAATTAAATAAATATCCTAACTGGCTATTAATATTAACTATAAGTTGTTTATACTGGCTAGAAAATATCTTTAAATTGAAATTTACTCAGTCTTAATTCGGTGACTGAATTTTGGATGAAGTAAAATAATCGACTTCATAAAGTTTAAATTAAACAGTTTGTTGACTGGCGTAATTAATGCTCTGTAAATTGAATCTATAATAATCGAAGAAAACTCCCGGTCAGCAAGATAGCTCTGCGGTAAAGGAGCTTTTTAGTAAGAGGTAACTACTCGAACAAATTTAAGCAGCTGGTGAGAGTAAGGCATTATCTTTTGTTTAGGAGATTATGAGAAGGGGAAATCAATGTGATCAAGTAAGTGTTGTCCATCAATGTGAAACAGTCCTCCACATATAGTCTATAAAAAGGGAATTATAATTACTAAAGCTATGTCCTGGACCATATGCTGATACTATTAAAAGTGAAAGTTAAATTCTTTAAATAAAATGCGGATAATGTGTACTAATTCTTCAATTTCAACTTGAACTCCTGTAACTTCTGACAATTAAGGGCACCCTCTCCCTGTTATCCCTTCCACAAGCCACATCATATAAGTGTCTGCAAGATTGACAAAAAACCTGAAATCATGAGGGAATAAACAATGCAGCCAATTTTGCAAAGGACATCGTACCCAAAAACTTTCAACTTTAATTATTACTTAAGAAGTCTCTAGCGATAGCAAGAAATGTTTGCAGCCAAACTTAAAAGATCTTCTACATACTATTTGTCGCCATAATTGACTCAAATTTTTAGAAAAAGATTCCACAATTGAAAAAAAATATATATTCTTAAAGAGCCCATGGTACCCTTTTGATGAATGCAATGTACTGCTATACATAAATGAACTAGACTTAGAGTGATGTAAAAATATTTCTCTTAGACATGACGACGATATTATTTTGAAATACCTATCTGAATCAGAGCTAAAAATTGGTGATCTTGATTGAAACTCGTAACATATTATCGATAAAATAGAGTGGATTCCTTAAATTATTGGTTTCCTTAAATTAGTCTTATTATGTAAATCATTAGGAAAACTAATAGATGTCTGACTAATTTATTTGCTTGAGAGTAGCAACATTTTTCTTGATGGAGAGCGCAAATGCTGTTCTACACTAGATATTTTACAACAAGAGACAAAACTAATAGAGGCTTTTCTATAAAAGTGTCTAGTTCATACCTTTTTTGCTGTAAAAAAACTTATGAATAGACACGTTGTTTTGAAATTTTAAAAGAAATAGTGATGTAGTGTAAACCAACCAGTGAAGGAACATTTAATATATATTGATTAAAAATAAGAATTTGAAAGTTTATCTTTAGATAGTTTAGTTTAGTTTTAGATAGTTTAGTTTAGTTTTAGATAGTTTAGTTTTTCTTTAGGTAACAATAGCTTACTGCCAAACAATAGGAAGTCATCTAGCAATGTTTTGAATTACCTGGTCAAATAGACTTCTCTGGAAAAAATTTTGAATTTGTTATTATCTCTGCAACACCTTGTTTCTTTGAAAAAATTATAAGATGAGTGTTTGTATTTATATGTTTGAAGTGGAATTAATTGCATGTTATAGTTTTATTTTTCTCACTGTGAAAAATAGAATTAAAAATATAGTTATTGAAGTTGCGTTTTATTTTTTTAAGCATCATAGCCTAATAAAGTACTGAGATAAGGGGTGTTTATTCACTGGATCACCAAACGATGAAAAACCAGTGAAGGAACAAGTGTTCCTTTACTGTTTTTTTTTTCTAAGTTGATGAAAATAAAAGATAAACTTTAACTTTCTTGTACCTTTAGTGATGTTCCACATCAAAAGTATGTTAAAAATACGAAAAACAACTTCTAACCAGTGAGGGAACAGGCATGTTCCTTTACTGGGCATAGATTTCAAAGTGAATGAACTATATGTGTTAATATGTTGACACTTTAATTTTCAATTCATAATTACAAAAAAAAGTTAACATTTTCCAAGTATTTATATGTTATAATTTCAAAAATAGGCTTGTTTTTAAATATGAGTATGGCTTATAAATTCATAAAGAGCATTAAAAAATAACCAAATTTAAGTGTTCCTTTGCTGGGTGTTCATTCACTGGTAAGAGCTATTTTTTCACTTGGTCTTCTTACTACTTGTTATTTGAACCTCCAAAACTTCAAAACAATATTATGTAAGTCCTCTACAATTTTTTTACATAATTTGCAATTAGTAACAAATATGTTGACACTGTCATTTAACTAAAATTACGAATTTTGAAATTAATATGATTTTTTAAAAGTCAAGCGAAGCTTAAGTGTTCCTTCACTGGTTAGTTTACCCTACACTATTACTGTAAATGTGGTTGTTTTTTTAGTTGATCCAATAAAATTTATCCTACATTTTTAACCAAGAAGAATGCGTTTTTCGGCGAAGCGTCGTAAGTCTCACTTTGTTCTAAATTATAATTAACCACCTATTTACCAAAAACATCAAATAATGGTGAGTTGTTGCTTGATGATTTTCGGTTATAACTCTTGGATCGGTAGACAACTATAACAGGCAATCAATAAAGTGTTACATATATAAATAAACATAAATGAGAGAGACTATTTTAGTCCATGTCTGTCTTGGTTAAGAAAAAGCTTATGACCAGACATGGAGTTTTGAAATTTTAAAAGAAATAGTGATGTACACTATTACGGGAAATGTGAGTTATCTTTTATTTGATTGAATACAATTTTTCCGAGATTTTTAACCACTCACTTAGATTTTTGTCACTTACTTTTAAATTAATACTAACCAGCTTTTTACCAAAAACATCAATTAATGCTGAGTTATTCGTTGATGATTTTCGGTTATAACTCTTGGAAAACATACATGAGAACTATTGGAAGACAACTAAAACAGGCAGTCAATAAAATGTTAGATTGAACAAATATGAAACGGTTTTCTGATGAGTACGTTTTTGCAAGAAACGAAATATTTATCATGATTCTGACAAAAAGAGGGTCGGGTTATCGAAGGGTCCCTCCAGGAGCAACGCAATATGCAATACCAGAAGAAAGCGGATTGTAAAAAAATAAAATTCATAAAAACCCTTTACTGCCATCTCTTAAGTGGCTTTTTATAATAAAAAATATATAGTTTAATGAACGTTTGTTTTCAAAGAACATTCTGTTAAACACAAATGAATAAGAGAGAGAGAAATAACTAGTATTTCCATTTCAATGTTAAATCAATCCTTGCCTGAACAAGTAAACCGCTCGCACCTTCCCCCAAGTTGAATAATATTCTTTTCTTTGCAGTTTTAGGATCGATGAGCTAAGATCCTAATTGCCACTTTACTATCAATGGTTTATGGAGTTTTTTTACTAGGAAAATCTTAATTTCAGTTTAAAAACTTTTTTGATAATGAAAAATTAAAATTTGGTTGTATTGCTATTAGTAATGTGAATAGGAAATATCTGAGAGAAGATGAAAAACACGGAGGAAAAGTAGAAACAATTTTTTTTAAAAAAAGAATGCAGAAAATAGCTCAGTGATATCATTTGTTACTGGAAGAGACTTCTAGTATTAAAATAATTGTGTTTTTATATTCAAGCAGGAAATTCGTATTGAACTATGTCTCGTTTTAGACAAACTACTTTTTAAATTACTTTTTACTTATAAGTCCTTTATTAATGTTGATTTTTTTTAAAAACATTATGAAAGTGTAGTTGCGAGAATATTTGTTAATGTGAGTAAAGATTCAATGACAAAGAACCAATGAAACAAATAACTTTTGAATCAAAGTATCGGCGAGAGTAATTGAAAAAAAATTGGAGTTGTCTGTGAAATTTATAAACTGAAAAAAAGGACTTGCTTTTCAGAGTAAAAATGAAATATTTGATGGTTAAAGAAATTTTAGAACCAATTACTGAATTTGACCCAGTTTATATTAAAAAGAATATTAAAAATGACAAAAAACTTTCAGCAAAACAGTGTGAGAAAAATTTCAGTCAATGAGGAAGAATGTGTTAGTTACCTAAATAACTGATTGAAACAATCGAAATATTTTTTTTATTTGTAGATTCTACTCCCGATTTCTCCCATATAGACCAGTTACCGCATATATACTAAAGTTAAACACCACTTTTAAAATATATATTGTGATATACGTAACAAACTGTGAATCTAAAAGAACTTTAAAAACTTAAATCTCAAAAAAAAAAAAAAGTGCTAACATGTTAAGAGACAGGCATAATAATTCGCCCTTTTTATCTATTGAACAAAGAATAATAAAATATCTTTCTTTTGACGTTTATGTTTTTTTATTAATGTAAAACACATTTAATAATTCAAAACAATACAATACGATACACAGAAAAAATAGAAAATGTAAATTGAATGAGTAAGTTTTTGATATTTAGGTCTATGTCAATGACTACAGAAATTAATCTATATATTATGGCAATAATAATAAAGTAAACATCAACTCATTAAAAGAAAACCCCCCAAATGAGTTAAAAATATTCACATACTAAAGGGTGGCGAGCAGGAATGCCAGGTTTGAAGCAAGTTGAATCAGTCATAAAACCTGAAAAATGTAACTATGAAAAAAGATATACGTTTATAAAAAATATAGGATTCATAGTATTACTATGTTAAATTTGCTTTATGTATAGTTATCATAACATTATGTAGTAAAAAAAGTTAAATACTTATTTAAAATTATTTAAGTAATTTGCATTTGATTTTCACAAAGGAGTAAATTAAAACATTTTGGTGTTAAATACTGAAAAACTGTTCAGTGTATGCTTGGGTACAAAATAAATTTCGCTAGATCTTTTTATGCTAGTTATCTCATTAGTTGCAAACGTTTGATTTTGTGATAACATGTAGACAGATAGTAGAAAGAAAAAAACATTTCAGATAGATAATATGTTGTGTAACTGACAGCGATTTGGGTTAATTCCTTCATTCTTCTGAAATACGAATTTGGTAAGTTTGCCTTGAATATTACGAAGTTTTTTTACCTTAACTAATAAGCCATAATAAATATAATAAATTATCTAAGCATGATATAAAGTTGGAAATTTTTTTTAAATTATAGTATAATAAATAACAATAAATCTAATCGACTAATAATAAATCTAATCGACTAATAATAAATCTAATCTTTTATATTAAGTAATTTAAACGAGTGGTATTGTAAAAGTGTGAACGTTAATTATAATATCATTACATATTTAGTATTCCATGTGTTTTGGCAACAGCAGTTCTTGTTTACGATACAGAAATTTGAGTTTTTAGAATAACGGTGTGCGTAAATTTTAATAAAAGTAAAGAGTAAATGAACTGCGTTTGTTTTGTTTTTATTTTAAAAGTTGTTTCTTACATTATCAGAAGTGGGATAAACAGGCAACTGTAATTAATTTTGAGTTTTGAGTTTAAAATGGCATTTTTATCGCGACTTCGTCAAGATCAGTTAAGTTACATAGCTAATGAGTTATCTGAAGATGTTTCGTCTACTACTTTGAAAATCCCTGACTTGAGAAAGTTAATATTGAATAGCGAGAAATACGAAGAAATGGTTTGAGGAATGGTTGAAAATTTGGTTGAAGACACCGAGCGCCTTCGTCAAGAAGAGAAAGAAAAAGCCGATTGCGAACATGCATTGGAACTCAAGAAGTTAGATATTGCTGCTAAAACTTCAGAAGTAGTCGAAACTGAAGTAATAACATCGGCGCCAAAAGTTGATTGGCAGTCACAACTGAGAAAGTTTTCTACGAGTAATGAGGATATCAGCCTTTATTTAGTACATTTCGAGAGAGTAATGAAAAGAGTACAAATGCCAAGTACATTGTGGATGGCATGTTTAATTAACCAGTTACCAAGGGAAATTGTCCAAATGATAATGAGAGAACCAGAAGAACAGTCAGAAAATTATGACTATGTTAAATCTCTTTTACTTAAGTGTTACAGACTAAGTCCAGAAAAATTTAGACAATTTTTTTATTCTCATGAGAATACTGGTGGAAAGTCATGGAAAGAATATTACCACGAGCTTGAAACGTATTTTAATGGGTGGACTGCAGGACTTAAAATAAGTAGTTTTGAGAGTTTAAAAGACCTGATCATCACAGATCGAATGAAAGCTCGGGTGCCTCCAGATATACGAGAACGTTATTTGGATCAGTGGACCCATATAATTTCACCTTATACATTAGCTGAAAAGATAGATGAATTTATTGAACTCAAAGATGTTTTTAAGAATCATATTCAGTATAATAATAAATCTAGTAACAATAAGTTTTTGAAAGAGGAAAATATTGCCAAAGGTAAACAAACAGAGCCAAGTAGAAGTACAACTAATAATCAAACTGTTTGCTACAATTGTTATGATACCGGCCATTTCGCCCGTGATTGTGTAAAGCCAAAACGTCCAAAGTTTTGTACTGCCTGCAAAACAGAAGGACATGGTACAAAGGAATGTCCAAAGAGAGCGTCTTTCCCATTAGTCAATGCAGTTTCGTTTTTACCCAGTTCCAGTAATAGTACTACGAAGAATATTATTATAGAAGAAGTAAATAATAGTGCTCTTATGGATACCGCTGCTGATATATCTATGTTAAAATATAGTTTTGCACAAACGTTTAATAAAAATATACATAAAAATATAGTTACACGAATTCGAGGTATTGGAGGTGTAAGGGAGTCACTAGGAATTATCATACTTAATATGACTATAGACAGGGTAAAGCACATCACCTCCTCCGACAAAAACATCTAAAACTGAAAAGGCCAGACCTTTTCCCAAGCAGCTCGTAACAACGAAAATACCCCAAACTTTAAAACCAGGCAAATATCGGAAGATAAAAGACCCTAAGTACAATCAATACGTCAATCAGTCCACTTCTGCTGTTCCGAAGAAGATGGATTGTGACGTAGAATTGTCTCTTCACCCTTCCGATGACGAATTTTTACTAGACTGATCTTAAAATATTTGACGTTAAATTACAATAATATCCACCCACTCCATATTGTCTATTAATTTTATCTCATGGAATTCTCGTAGCGTACGAAATAAGCTTTCAGATATCAAAGATATTATTTATAAATATCAGCCTGCATGTTTCGCTCTGCAGGAAACTCATTTAACGTCATCTCATAATTTTAAATTGCGTGATTACTCTTGCTCCCGACATGATTTCGTTGATGGAAATCATCCACATGGCGGCGTTGCAATTTTAACTTGTAGTACATTTTCATCTACTCATCTTACTTTATCAACCTCATTACAGGCTACCATAATTCAAATTCACATCAATATTCTCCTCACAGTCTGCTCTGTCTATCTATCTCCTCATGCACCCATTTCTCAAACAGATTTAAACTCACTTATACATCAATTACCTTCGCCTTTTATTTTGTTCGGAGATTTTAATGGTCATAGTGAATTGTGGGGTAGTTCCGCCTCCAATGACCGGGGGCGTAAAATTGAACAACTCATCCATGACCATAATCTCTGTTTGCTTAATAAAAACTTACTTTCCTACTCCGACACGAACTTTTCATTCCATTGATTTAGCCTTATGTTCACCAACTCTCTTACCTTTTATAAACTTTTCAGTGAGTAATGATCTTCACAACAGTGATCATTTCCCTCTTATAATTTCAAATTCTGCTTCAGCTCCCATGAACCCAAGACCAATAACTTTTATATACCATCGCGCTAATTGACCACTATTTGCTCAACTTTCTCAGATCACTGATGATATTGTCACACACATTACAATAAGTGCAGCTGTTGATCGTGTTACATCTGTAATTCTACAAGCGGCAGAAGATCGCAAACCGTGGAATAATGCGGAATGCGCTGCCGCTTATAAAGAGCATAGACGCTTGTGGAACATCTTCCGCCGCTACCCGAACACTGCCAACCTTTTAGCTTTTAAACGGGCTAAAGCAATAGCACGTAAGGTGAGGCGCAATAGTCAGAGAGATTCTTGGTCCCGTTACGTCTCGTCTATAACCATCTCCCAGACAAGTCTGGTCGAGAGTTAAGAGAGCCAATGGCATATACCGAGAATTTCACCTTCCGGTATTCGAGAAAAACGGTACCATTTACTCGTCTCCTGCTGACGTCTGTAATATGCTTGGGGAAACATTTGCTGCTGTCTCTAGTCCAGAGAGTTACAGTACAGCATTTCAATACCATAAGCAGATTGCCGAACGAAATAGCATCAATTTTGATACACGCCGTCTCTTCCGCTATAACAGTAATTTTAATTTTATAGAACTACAGCGAGCACTTTATCGGTCTCATAATACGAGCCCCGGTCCGGATGGTATCACGTATCATATGCTCCGCCACCTAGATCGGACGTCTTTGTCAAATGTCCTCGTTCTATTCAATAGAATATGGACGGAACAAACGTACCCGTCAGGTTGGCGTGAAGCAAGTGTGATACCCATCTTAAAACCAGGTAAAGACCATAAAGATCCTGTTAACTATTGCCCCATAGCGTTAATAGCCAAGATAGCATTAACCAGCTGTCTTGGGAAAACATTTGAACGGATGGTCAACTCTCTCTTGGTATACTACCTCGAAAAAAATAATCTTATACCAGACTTCCAGAGTGGTTTTCGAAGGCAAAGGATCCACGATTGATAACATTATTGCTCTAAAGTTACGAATTCGCAATGCTTTTGTCCGACGTAACCATTTTGTCTCTATCTTTTTTGATATCGAGAAGGCTTACGATCGGACATGGCGATACGGAATTTTGAAGACACTTTACAACATGGGACTTCATGGAAAGCTACCCATCTTCCTCAAGAACTTTCTGTCGAAGCGGTATTTTCGATTAAATCTGGGCACTACACTTTCTGATCTCTTCATTCAGGCAGAAGGAGTTCCACAAGGCAGTGTTTTAAGTGTCATACTTTTCATTATTCATGTTTCACAAATCTTGAACTTGCTGCCACCTTCCGTATTTGGTCCACTGTATGTTGCCGATCTGAACGTGTCATGTTCGGGATCTGACATGCGCGTTATTGAACGTCAACTGCAGTTGACTGTGGATAAAATTGTGGAATGGTGTGAGCATAATGGCCATAGCCTGTCACCAGCTAAAAGCTCTTGCATACACTTTTGTAGATTACACAGATTACATTTTGATCCCATTATATCGATTCATAACATTACCATACCTGTTGCATCTGAAACAAAGTTCTTAGGTGTTATATTTAATCATAAACTCACTTTTATGCCTCATATTTTACATCTAAGAAAGCGGTGTGAGAAAACCTTGAATGTGTTACGCGTACTATCAAATACCTTTTGGGGTGCGGATCGTATCGCCCTACTCAGACTGTACAAAGCGTTTATACTATCACGTATAGATTACGCTTGTGCAGTCTATGGCACTGCTACTGCTTCCACCTTAAGACGTTTGGATACAGTGCATCATAAAGCTTTACGTATATGTAGTGGCGCATTCCGCACTTCACCGGTAGAGAGTTTATATGTCATTTGTCACCAATCATCTCTCGATTTACGTCGCATGCAATTGTCTTTAGCCTATTACTATCGAGTGAAATCCTGCAAATCTCATCCTCTAAAGCACGATGTCCTTCCATCAAGCTTGGAACGATTGTATGAAGCTAGATCTTCTCACGTCCCTCCATTTCATGCTCGCATGCGTTCACTCATTCAAACTTTTAACATTTGCGAATCACCATCGCAATCAGCAGATCATTTTCTCATACCTCCATGGGACATTACACCATATAAATTACATTCCCCTTTTATGATGTATAATAAATCTAATGTCGATCCCATCATTTATCAACAACTCTTCACTAGTCATCGTCACCAACATTCTGAGTATGTACCTGTGTTCACTGACGGATCAAAATCAGCGGGATATGCCGGTTGTGGTGTCATCATCGCTGATGATGCGTATAGCTACAAAATTCCAGATATTTGTTCCGTCTTCACTGCTGAAGCAGTTGCCATCCTTTTGGCATTGCGACTAATTTCTACACGCTCTACAAGGAAATATTGCATATACTCAGATAGTATGAGTGTTTTGCGCAAGTTGGAAAATTTTAACGGTGAAAATCATCCGATTTTATGTTTTATTAATCACTTGTTGATTACCCTTCACAAAAATAGATTTCATATTTTATTCTGTTGGGTACCGAGTCACGTCGGTATTCCAGGGAACGACTTGGCTGATTCGGCTGCACGATCTGCTACCTTTGTTTTAACTCTATCTCTACCTTTCTCGGACACAAAAACATAGATTCGGCAGTTCATCACATCTGTATGGCAACAACAATGGGATCTAAAAATTTATAACAAGTTGCACTCAATAAAAACAGATTTAAACCCTTATCCTGTATTGAGTCTGCGGCATGCAGATGTAAAGTAAAACCGTCTCCGAATCGGCCATACTCGGCTGACTCACCTACATTTGTTATTCGGAGAACCCTCCCCAATGCAACACTTACAAAGTTTTACTCACTATTCATCATATCTTAATCATCTGCCCATGTTTTAACCGGATTTGTTATGTGACCCCCATCATCGTAAAATTTTTGCGTTTCTACGCGCAATTGGTCTTTTATACTGTATATAACTGTTTTATCCTGTTTACAATTTTGTGTGATTTTATTCAGCTTTGAATGCAATTGATTTATGATATGTTACTATATTTTATCTCGTTTTACTCACTTCTAAATACGCCTGTTTCGTTGCACTCAGTTTTATTAATTCCGTGTGATTTTTAATAAAAACAATTTTTTAAAAAATTTAATATACATTTGCCTAAGATTTATGTTAAAACCGTTTGTTTGGCGCAGCATGTCCTCCTGTGGTCTTTGTGCCATTAAACCCTACATTCAATCAATCAATCAGACAGGGTAAAGCTGAAGGAAGTTCTGTTTTATGTAGTGACTGATGATACATTTGAAGGCCCTAATGTTCTCATTGGGAATGACATCACTGACTCACCCGAGATAATAATGGTTAGAAATCAAGGCAGATCCAAGTTAGTTCATGTAGAAGAGCTGAATTTTTTGCATGATTTCCAAATCAATGAAATGCCTGATAGGGTTGTGTTGAAGACCCTCGAAAAGTTCGTGATTCAACCGCGTACACTTCAATTGGTAACTGTCTTCAGTGCGTGTAAATCTCAAAACGGATTTATTTCCTGCAGTAGTCGAGATGATCTAATGTTACGTTTGCTATCCACGATGGTAAATCAGAAGTGCCCGTCGTGAATCCTAGTAGCGTAAAATTACAATTAAAGAAAAATCGCGTTATCTTGCGAGGAAATTGGGTATCTGAAAATAGTTACAATTCAATGAAGAAGAAAGGTTAAAGAAGAGGTTAAGGTTAAGAGGTTAAAGAAGATGCGGATTCAACCCCAGCCATTTTATTAGCAAAAGAAATTGTGCGAAATCCTATCGATAGATAATGTGTTAAAATTCGACCATCAATAAATAAAGAACAACAGCAAATTTTATGCGATTTGTTAAATGAATTTAGGTTGTGTTTTGCTTTAAAACAAGATGAACTAGGATGCATTAATAATACTATAATGCGTATCGTTGAGACACCGGGTAGTAAACCTGTTTCTCGTTCAACCTATCGAGCTTCGAACTACGAGAGACAAGTTTTAAGAGAAATCGTTCAAGAATTAAAAGATCAGGGTGTTATTCGTGACAGTTCTTCAGAATACAGTAGCCCTGTTTTGCTTGTATCTAAGAAAACTGATGATCATCGTATGGTAATTGATTACAGACATTTAGATTCACAAACTATTAAGGATAAATTTCCATTACCCTGCATCAATGATTCGCTTGAAAGACTGTCTGGCCTTAGTTTATTCTGCATCCTTGATGCCTGTCAATGATTTAATCAGATAGCAATGGATGAAGAATCCTCACGAAAGGCAGCGTTTACAACTCCTGATGGACATTATGAGCCTACACGTTTGTTTTTTGGCTTATCGAATGGACCACCTGTTTTTCAACGAGCGATGTCATTAGCTTTGAGTGATTTGCTTTGGAAAGGTGCATCATATTTTATTGACGATATATTCTTCGGTTCAATCGGCTTTGATGATATGATAGTGAAGCTTCGACAAGTGCTTGAAAAGTTGCTAAAAGCTGGGGTAACACTGAAGCTATCTAAATGCGAATTCGGAATGTCAGATATTGAGTATTTGGGATTTGTAATTGATAAAAATGGAATACGACCAGGTCCAAGAAAATTTGCTGCCATTGCTGAGTACCCCGTTCCTAAGATGAATTGCGTCGTTTTCTTGGTTTAATAAGTTTCTTTCGCCGATTTATAACACGATATGCTTCAATTGCTGAATTACTAAAGAAAAATTCATCGTTTACATGGACTGATGATCAAAAGGATGCTTTTGAAAACTTATGTTGTTTTTTGCGTAAATTTTAATAAAAGTAAACATTAAATGAACTTCGTTTGTTTTGTTTTTATTTTAAAAGTTGTTTCTGTCATTATCACTCAATCAAGCTTTCACAAATGGCTAAAGCATGCGGATCTACGTGGAGATAGGAAGTTAGATATATCGGAAACAAAACGAAAATCGGTATGAAATTTCAAGAAACTGGTAACAAATCGTTTTCGAAAATATGTTTTAAATGCTTCGGAAACAAACTTCCTACAGAAAGTTTGGTTGAAAAATTGAAGAAGAACCTATGACAACTGATTTTAAGCACAAAAAGATCATCCAAAACGCTAAAACAAATTAAATTTAAGTATTATCTGAACAAATAATGTAGAGGTACTTGCTAAAAGTGAAGCATTGGTAGATGGTTAATGAAAGTACTAAAGTAGAAAACAAATATAGGGTTGACTCTGAATCATGAAGAAAAGAATATACATTTGAATATACTTAAAAGCAATCGGAAAAAATACAATTTTGGGGGCAAAAAACCAAAGTAGCAAATGCGAAATTATTATATTGGAAAAATGTAAAATGAAATTTCACTGTATTGACGTGGTTGGAAAATTTTGTCACTGAAACTGGAAGATGAGGAAGAAAAATGAGAATCTGGATTATTAATGTGGGTGAAAATAAAGGTTTAAAAAATAATTGTTTGAGTTATGAGAGAAAGTGAAGAAAAAATTCTTGATTTAAAAATAATGAATTCATGATATAAGTTACATAGCTAGAACTTAATGTTTTTAAACATTATTAACAACAAAATGATTCATCAAAATCTCTAGTGAAAGGCAAAATTAGAATAAATATTATAAAGTAAAATTGTTTCGCAAATATTTTAAATATCTATATACTAAACGAACATAACATTACCACATAATGTTAGTAAGAATTTTGATTTGTATGTAGTTCTATAATGGTATGTACAATGGCTTAGTTATTTATTTGTATAGAGATTTAAAAAAGTTGAAATAATACATTATGTCAGGTCATATCGCTGGTTCAAAACTAAAACGACACATTTGCAATGTTAACTCAATTGGAGATGTGTCGTTTTAGTTTTGAACCAGCGATATATGTAGTTTTAATTTGTGCAGGGATCAGTTTTATGCCTAGTAACAAATAAGAATTTAAATAAAGTTAGAATTCGGCTAATGTGTAATAATCTAAGGCGTTATTATGTAGGGCATTATTAATGCTAATTACTTAGCTCAAAGTTATGCATATGATTTTCAAATGACGCAAATTGATTCTTCAATTGAGAAAAGTTTGCCGTTTGTCTTCAAAATGAATTTGAAGCCCTCTTATGCTATTCATAAATTTAAATAAAATTAAATTTAAAGAAATTAAATATAGAATTGAAATAGCAATTGATAGAGGCAGTACTAAATGCTCCTGTTATAAAACCATTATGCGAGTGTAGTAGGGAAGCTAGGAAATTCATTGAAAATTTTATGGCAATGTTGTGACATGAAATTAATTACACTTGATGAGAAAATTAAAGAAAAGTTAAAAATTTAAATAATTTTCCAGGGAGATAAAAATTGCTTGATTTAAAATACTCAGTAAAAACAATACACATAAAAAGGGTTGATAGGATTCAAATATGAGTGAAGCAAATAGTACATCTGGAATTTATAAATCACAAATTCGTAACAACTGTATAAAACTCAGCCGATTGTAATTGTTAATAACCACCATAAAATAAGATGTCAGGAAAAAAATACAACTGTAACTTTTGGAAAAGTTTTGTTTCATATTTCATTGAAACATTAAATAGTTAATGAATTTTACTATATTCATTTATTAAACTATTAAAAGAAATAATTTTATTTTGAGGTGTTTTAATACATTTTAAACTTTTAATAGCTAGAATGGAGTTAAAAAAAACATTTTGTAGTTGTTTCATTATGAATTATCATATGCCGGACAATGCCCGATTTTCTTTAGTCTTACATGTGATGAATTTATGATCAATTAAAAAAAAATATTTGCAATATTACAATTATTTATAATACCAAAATTACTGCAAAAAAATTATATAATATGAAAATAGATATGCTGAATCATCAATTTGTTTCTAAAAATACATTAATGCAATTTAAGCTCCATTCCGCACGTAACACTTTCTTTGATTATTATAGATATTCTATTTTTTGACTTAGAACATTTTTCTTAATTAAAAAAGAAAATACTGACTCGATTAAATCATTAAAAGTACAGAAAATTTCTATTTTTTTAAAGATTAAAGCTGCATTAAAACACATTTCTATTGATGCATGTGTTAATAAGAAAAAAGATTGGTATTTACATATTTATAAAATCTGGCAATGCATCAGTACTACTACTTCTACCTATGAAACCCGTGCTCTTTATTATTTTTATGTATATTACGATCATCGTTCCATTTTGTTTCTTTTTGTAGTATACTGAATAAATAGTTAGTTTAACTTAAAGATGTTATGTTCAGTCAATACTTGCATAACTCAATAATTTCTACAGATTATGGAATCCAGCAAGCTATTTATTCGAAGTTAAAATAATGAAATAATTGAGTTTGGCGATAGTTAGGAAGTGTTAGTGCAAAGTTAATTCATATTCCGAAAGTCAGAAATTGCAGTTAGTTTATGTAATGGATCAAGGAAAAATCCAAGTAAAACCATTAAGTGGTAAAAGCGATTGGGCAATTTGGAAATACAGAATTAAGTTTGTTTTGAATTATCATGCGGATGCTCTGGAAGTTGTTAAAGGAAAGATGCACAAGCCAGAACTGCCTGAGTCAACAGCTTCTGAAACTTTCAAAAAGAAATATAAGGATGATCTCAGAGATTTTAATAAGGCAAATAACTGCTATGGTGTTAACCAACTCCATGACAGAAGAGGTAATGAGGTTTGATAGCGCAAGAGAAGTTTGGCTGGAACCTCAGAAAATTTTGGAAGATTCTTCTGACAACCAGCTCTATAACATTTGTCTTCAATTCTTTAAATTTAGTTGGTGGATGATGATATGTCAGCTCATTTATCAAAGCTCAAAAATTTATGGAATGATTTGAATAGTGGTCTTGAGAGTAAAAGTGAAAACCGGCTACCAGAAATGTTGCTAATTTGCAAAATTTTGGATACTCTTCCTCTCAATTATCGTACATTTAAATCAAGTTGGCTACTTTTGAGTGATGAAAAAAGAACTCTAGATGAACTAACAACACAGTTGTGTACACATGAAAGAGATATAAAGAAAGATTCAAATTTTAGTGAATCATTAAATCAAAAAGCATTTGAAGCAAAAGTAAATAGAGCTGTGGCGTAACTACCACTACGAAAATTAAACATCGATTCACTGGTATATAAGCCATGCTAACTTGATTCTATCCTGAGGTACCTTTTGATAGATGACGGTTGGCATGGTCGATAACTCCGCCCCCACAGAGCCAAGCCGATTTTTAAAAGTTTACTAAATTTCGCTATGTATTTTATCTTCATAAGAAATCAGAAGTTACCCAAGCTCTTGAAAATATGTTAGCACATGCCAAAAATCTAGGGCACAATATCAAGGAGATCTTGAGTGATAATGGAGAATTCGATAATGAAAATGTGAGAAGAATCTTGAATAAAGATGGAATTATCCAAAGACTTATACACCTCAGCAGAATGGCGGCAGTGAACGAGAGAATAGGACGTTAGAATTCCAATTCAGAAAAAAAATTTCCTTCATCATTATGGGCAGAACTGATAAATACGTCTGTGTACATATTAAACAGAACAGGAAAAAGTTCATTACCAAACATTATGATTTATGGATGGGGCAAAGACCCAGAATAAAACATATGCGAATAGTAGGATCATCATGCCATATACCAAGACAGAAGCGGATAACGTATTTACGCGCTGTTGGTATTTTTAACTGTATATAAATGTTTTAATACATTTGCAATTTTATTCACTTTTTTCATACATTTTACTTACTTCATGTATTTTATATCGTATTCACACCTTTTAATCTGATTTTATTGATACCTTTGATCTGATTTTGTTCATACCTTTTACCTGATTTTGTTCATCAACTCATACAATTTTATTAGTTATAATTATACCGCAAATTAAGTGCTCCACGCACTATGTCTGATGAACTGTTTTTACCGTATTGTTTGGCGCAGCATGTCCTCTTTTGGACTTTGTGCCACTAAACCCTACATTCAATCCAATCCAATTTGTTGATACAATGAGTCAGTTACCTACAGAAGCTGAAAATGAGGGAAAGTTTGATCAAAATTACTTAAAAGAGAAAATGAGTTCAGAAAATGAAAGTGAAGATGGAGAAAATTTATTTACCATGAAACTGAGAAATCGCAGTGAACTAAAACAGCCTAAAAGTTTTGAAAATTATGTAATGGTAGCTGAAAGTTTCATATCAGATAAATAAGCCAGAGTCATACGAAGAAGCTATCAATTGTAAAGAACACAATTGTTGGATAAAAGCCATGGATGCTGAAGTCAAATCACTAAAAGAAAACCAAACATGGATATTAACACCTTTACGAGAGAAAGCAAAAGCTTTGCCTTGTAAGTGGGTGTTTCGTATCAAGAAAAATCCAGATGGTACTATAGATAAATATAAAGCAAGACTTGTGATTAAAGGCTTTAATCAAAGAAAGGGTATTGATTACAATCAAACTTTTAGTACAGTTACAAAGTTAGGTACTGTACGTTCAATAATAAGTATTGCAGCTTGTGAGAATATGTGTTATGTTTTGAAAAGAATTATATAAATGTTATTTTATGGAGAGTTAGGTAAAAGCTTCCAGTTTGTATCTTCAATAACTTTTAACTTGTATAATAGAACTCTAGTTATGTTTAGAAATATGTTAAACATTTTTTTGTATTTCTTTTAAGAAATTTGTGATTTAATAAAATTATGGGAGTGGAAGAAATAGGGTATATTTCTTGCCGTACTCAACAATTGTGGTGACCCCGGATCGTGATAAAAGGCAAAAGTAACAGGTTAGTTACTGTAAATACGTTTTTTATGCGATTTATTTCATTGATCAAAATTAAACTTTAAGTTTGATACCATAGTTAAGGATGGATGTAATATTAAGAAAACGCGGAGCAACTAGAGCTTCTTTTACCAAAAAACGTTTAATACTTTATTCGAAGAATTAAATAAAGAGTTACCAGATGATGAAGTATTAAAAAATAAAAGTGCCACGTTAGAACGACTCTATGGAATATTAAATGAATTCGACTCAAGAGTACTAGAAAAAAAGTTTGAAGCAGATGAAGAATTTGAAATAGAACATACAAGTACAGAAGAGTATAATGAAAAAATGGATCTCGCTCGTGTAAAAATTGCAAACTATTTCAATAAGAAAGTTGAACCTTCCTTGGTTTCCTTTAGTTCGTCGCCAAAGCTAAGCAGACGAAAATTAAAGTTACCCAAGATTGAGTTGAAACAATTCGGAGGTGATATTAAGGACTGGCTTACATTCTGGAATCAGTTTAAGCGTATTCACGATGACCTAGAAATGGAAAAAGAAGATAAATTCCATTATTTATATCAAGCTACCGTAGTTGGTTCCAGAGCTAGAGAAATCGTAGAAAGTTTCCCCGCCACTGCTGAGAATTATGATAAGGTTATTCTTCTTCTTCATAAGCGCAACAGCCTTTCACAGGCCAAGGCTGACTCGCAGATTTTCCTCCATCTTGCCCTGTCCGGTGCGACGGCCCGCCATCGGTTGACTCCCAACATGATAACGTTATTGAATGCTTGAAAAATAGATTTGCTGTTGAAGAATTATTAATTGAATTTTATGTCAGAGAATTATTGAGTCTAGTTATTAAAAATACCACAGAACAACCGAGAAGAATAAATGTAACTCATTTATACGATACGTTGGAATCCTAACTTCGTTCTTTAGAGTCAATAGGTATGACCAGTGACAAATACGCAGCAATGTTATTTCCTTTGGTTGAATCGTGCATTCCTGAAGAGATTTTAAGAGTTTGGTTAAGGAGTCATTCAACAACAAAGGTTCAAGAAAATACGTATTGCGAAAAATTAAAGCAACTGCTATTGTTTCTGAGAAGCGAAGGGGAATGAGAACAACGAATTTCTTTAGTGAAAACTGGATTCAAATTTATCGCTGCTGGTACTGAGAAAGAAAAGAAGACTGAAGCTGATCTATTTATACCAACAGCAAATGAGTTATTTTCTGGAAGTAAAAGCACGAGGACTGTAGATAAAAGGTGTGTGTTTTGCGACAAAAACCACGACAGTAAAGATTGTTTTACGGCAGCCAAATTGGCTTACCATCAGAAGCAAGAATTGTCTTAAGTTTGGACATAAAGCAAAATATTGCAAATCAAGTGTTAAATGTCCAATTAGTGCTAAGAGACATTGGTCGATCATGTGTACAGAATTATCGCCAAACAAGCACGAAGTAAAATATGAGAATGTAATCGATTCGAGTGAATGCCAAAATGTAATACTTGCGAATTCTTGCTGCTCTGGAGAGATATTCCTTCAAACTTTAATGGTAAATATTGAGAGTAAAGAAGGAAAACGTGCTATAAGAGCATTAATTGACACTGGCGCTCTCAACGCTCATATATTCTGAAGAGCACTGTTGAGGATCTGAAATTTCGCCAAATTGATACTCAAACATTGATTAATAGCTTATTTGGAGGGTCAAAATCAAGCAGCGAAATTCATAATCTTTTTTCTATTAAAGTTACCGATTTGAAAAATAGTTACAGTTGTAATACGCAAGTCTTGGATCAACACAAAATTTGCAGTTTTGTTCCACGACTTCATGATGGACCTTGGGTGCAAGAAATGGCACTGAAGCGCATCTCACTTAGTGATATTAGGAATCATCGACAGCCAATTGAGTTATTAATTGGAACCGATGAAGCAGGAAAACTTTACACTGGGAAAGTGTGCCATTTGACGTGTGGTTTAACTGCAGTAGAAACTTATTTAGGATGGGTCATTATGGGGAAAATGAAACCCTCAGTAATTGACGACAATCATTCGAATGTTTTGATTTCTCTATTAACTCAGACCACTGACATAGAAAACCTTTGAAAGCTTGAAGCAATAGGTATAACAGATGCATGTGAAATAAAAGATCAAAAGGAAATAGAAGACGCAGTTCAACTGCACTTAGAAAGAAAAGTTAAATTGAATTCTGAAGGACGGTATGAAATTTATTTGCCATGGATAAAAGAAGCAAACATTTTGCCTGACAATAGAAAAGTAGCCGAAAAAAGATTACTCTCTACTACAGCAAAACTTAACGAAGCTAATAGATTTTTCGACTACAATTAAGTTTTTGAAAATTGGTGTAAAGAAGGTGTTACGAGCGTTGCTATTTATATTTCTGGCCTAATAATGAAAAAACAAATATGTAGGATCGAAATTGGTTTTATTGTTTTTCAAAATATTCTCCATGATGATCAATACACTTTTGCATGCGTTTGAACCAATTTTCAAAGCACTTTTTCCAGTTCGATTGAGGTAACTCCAAAACATGCGTTTTGAATGCATCAACCGCTTCTTCGGGGGTCGAAAATCGTTGTCCACGTAATTTATTTTTGATGTGTGGGAATAAGAAGAAGTCATTGGGTGCCAAATCAGGGCTGTACGGCGAATGACCCATCAGTTCGATCTTTCGCTCCGTCAGAAATGCCTTTGTTTGAGTCGATGTGTGAGAGCTCGCATTGTCATGATGAAGAATGATTCGCCTGTTCTTCTGCTTTTTTCGAATTTCTCCGATGACTTCTGGCAAACAAATGGTCGTGTACCATTCAGAATTGACCGTCCTGCGTTGCTCTAACGCCACTGTTGCCACATGACCGTTAATGCCGAAGAAACAGGCAATCATTTGTTTCGATGTTCTTCTTCCTCGAACAACTTTTGTTGATTTTGCCTCGTCTTGGAAGACCCGTACAGTTGATTTCTGTTTTGTTTCCGGGTCATATGCATAGATCCATGATTCGTCACCTGTGTAGATGTTATACACAGCTTTTGATGTACCTTTAGCGTATTTTTCCAACATTTCCTTGCACCAATCGACACGAGCCTTTTTTTGAGCGTTTGTCAGATTATGCGGGATCCAACGCGAACAAATTTTCTTCACGCTCAAATGTTCATGCAATATTTTATTGATGCTAGTCATACTAATGTCCAAAGACGCCTCTATCTCACGGTATGTCACATGACGATCTTGCTTTATCAGTTCACGCACAGCATCGATCTTTTCTGGCACAACAACGGATTTTGGACGACCTGCACGGGATTCGTCCTGGATCGAACATCGACCACGATTAAATTCGTTATACCAATTTTTTACAGTGCTGTAGGATGGCGCTTTACCGCTGAATAAAGAATTAAGTTCATCGAAGCACTCTTGTCTTGACAATCCACGTCGAAAGTTATGAAAAATAATGGCACGAAAATGTTCACGATTCAATTCCATTTTTTGAAAGAGAAGAACTTTTCAATTTACTGTCAACAACACAAATGAAGCTATAATGGTAAATCGTCTGCTGAATTTATGTTTAAAAATATCAAACTTTCGATTAAAATCGTCTGCGGTCACATAGCAACACTTACTGTTGCCAAGGCCAGAAATATAAATAGCAACCCTCATATAGAAGAAGTCCCTGAACAACTTATAGTGCACATTACCTTCCTCACAGAGCAGTTTTTAAAAATAGCTTGACAACTCCGGTGAGACCCGTTTTTGATGCGTCTGCCAAACAGAAAGGATCTTTTTTATTAAATGATTGCTTAGCCAATTGGCCAAATTTGCTGGAACTAATACCCGTTATAATTTTAAAATTTAGAGAAAACAACATCTGGGTAATTTCCGATATAAAAGGTGCCTTTCTTCAAATTTCGGTAAATGATAAAGATCGTGACTACTTACGTTTCTTGTGGTGGAAGGATGATAATAAGACAGAAATAAAACTTTTCAGACATTTTCGTGTAGTGTTCGTAAACTGCAGTCCGTTTCTGCTTGGAGCAGTTATCAAATTTCATTTGAGACAGTTTGACTCTGAAAGTGCCGAGAAGTTGTTATCTTCTTATTATGTGGATAATTGTGTCACTTCAGTGAATACTGAAGAGGAATTGCGGAAACTTCATCAATAAATCGACCGAAATAATGAGCAAAAGAAAATTTGACTTAAGATGCTGGGAGCATACGAAAATACATAATGATGAAGATGAAGAAAAAGCTGAAATAACTAAAGTACTTGGATTAATGTGGGACAAACGAGAATTCCTTGTTTTGTGATGTACCAAAAATGAAGATGAAAGATATGCCAATCACACGACGTACAGTGTTATCTGTAGCTCAAAGAATATTTGATCCAATTGGATTTAGTTGTCCAGTCACATTGATACCAAAATTGATTCTGCAAAGAAGTTGGCGAGAAAAACTAACTTGGGATACCGAATTAGTAGAAGGTTTGAAAAAGGAATTCTTAGTTTGGCTTGAGGATTTACCTTTATTATCATCAGTAAGAATTCCTCGCCAAGCAATAGCAGTTAATAAAATTGCGTGTAGTTTGCATGTTTTTGCTGACGCTTCAATTTTCTTAGAAGTGAATCGCAAGATGAAATTAAAGTGCAACTTTTACAGGCAAAGTCAAGAGTTTCTCCATTGCGAAAAATTACGATTCCAAGACTTGAATTATTAGCTTGTTATATTGGCGCTAAGTTATCTGAATTCGTCACGAAAAGTTTAACTCTGAAAATAAATGAAACTTATTATTGGACGGATTAAACAACTGCCTTGTCCTGGATTAAAAAGAATGACCTACCCTGGGGAACATTCGTTTGTGACAGAGTGAAGAAAATGCGCGAATGTAGTGATCCCAAGGATTGGAGACATGTTCCTGGTATTAGTAATCCTGCTGACTTGCCATCTAGAGGATGCACTGTTTCAAAGCTTCTGGAAACTAAATGGTGGGAGGGCCCACTTTGGTTATCCAAGTCTAAAAAAGAGTGGCCTAATTCTAACCCAATAGAAAATGAAGAATAAATATTCTCAGAACAGAGAAAAACGGTTGTGGCAACTCTTACTTGCGGGATCACTGAAAATTATGGATGCTAACATATTTTTCGAGTTACATAAGAATCTAAGAATGACAGCATGGATTCCAAGATTCCTTAAAAATGCCCAGAAAGCAAGAACCGAGCGAGAGATTGGCGAGGCTGAAGTTGTACGAATTGAATGAGGCTGAAAAAGTATTAACGAAGCATATTCAGCAAAAGTCATTTAATAACGAAGATATCGCAAGGTTAAAATCTTTATGCGTCTTTAAAGACGAAGAAGGTATCTTAAGAGTAAGCACCAAGTTAACTGAAAGAAAAGATCTTGAAAGCTTTATCAGTCCTATACTGCTTTCAAGCACACATAAACTTGTGGAATTCATGATTTTTTACATGCACAAAAGTATGTACCATGCGGGGATTCAGATATTGATGTCTAACTTAAGAGAACGATTCTGGATTATAAGATCTCGTAAGACGATTCGCAAAGTTTTAGCTTGTTGCGTGAGATGTAAAAGACGCCAAACTACGAGGATCGAATGCAATCCAGGAGTGTTACCTGAAAACAGAGTCAAAGATGCATTAGTGTTTGAAATAACAGGAATAGATTTGGCTGGACCTTTGATGCTTAGAGAAAAATGAAAAGCATGGATAACTATATTTACATGTGCTGTCTACAGAGCCATCCATTTGGAATTAATAACCTCTCAATCAACACAAAGTTTTTTGCTTGGTTTACGACGATTTATAGCCAGACGAGGAAGATCAAAAGTTATTTATAGCGATAATGGCTCCAATTTTACAGGAGCTAACAACCTATTTAAATCGTTAGATTGGAAAATGATCGAAATTGAAGCATATGTGAATAGAATTCAATGGAACTTTAATCTCCTGCTTCTCCATGGTGGTGAGGATTTTGGGAAAGAATGGTGCAGATGGTTAAAAAATTTCTTCGTAGAGTTTTAGGCCAATCAGTTTTAAATTATGAAGAAATGATGAGCGTCCTTTGTGATTGTGAGACAACAATAAATTCTAGACCTCTCACTTATGTCTCGGAACAAGGGGATGAACTCATTCCATTGACGCCAGCTATGTTTTTGAAAGAAATAGATGATATTGGAGTGCCAGATTTAGATTAACTTGATCAAGCAAATTTGAATAAAAAATTAAGGTACCAGCAAAAATTGCGCCATGCTTTAAGAGAAAGATTTAGAAGTGAGTATCTTGGGCAACTATTACAACGACCATCAAAGAGTAAATCGGCAGAACCTTAGAAAGTAGGAGATAGTGTTTTAATCGAAACTGACGGTAAAAAAAGAACTTTATGGCCAATGGCTAAAATAATTGATGTTTTTCCTGGTAAAGATGGGCAAGTACGAGTGGTTCGCCTTAAAACTTCATCCTGTGAACTGGTCAGGCCTGCGCAGAAGATTTTCCCACTCGAAATTTCCTCATCAGCTGAACCTAATCTAATAAATAATGAGGCATGCGAGAATAAACCAGAGAAGGACTTGCAGGTAGTTGGAAAAACAGTAAGAACGAGAAGTGGAAGACTTGTTAAAGTGCCAATTCAAATTTTTAACTGAAAAACTAGGACTTGCGGAACAATATTTTAACTTTGTAATTTTCATTCATTTAATTCATAGTAATTTAATTAGTTAAGTAAGCCACCAATCAAAACGGTGGGAGGATTGTTATGTTTTGAAAAGAATTATATAAATGGTATTTTATGGAGAGTTAGGTAAAAGCGTCCAGTTTGTGTCTTCAATAACTTTTAACTTGTATAATAGAACTCTAGTTTTGTTTAGAAATATGTTGGAATATTTTTTTGTATTTCTTTTAAGAAATTTGTGATTTAATAAAATTATAGGAGTGGAAGAAATAGGGTATATTTCTTGCCGTACTGAACAATATGCATCTTACGCAATTTGATGTATCAACTGCCTTTTTATATGGTGATTTAGTGGAAACCATTTACATGTATCAACCTGAAGGTTACACTAATGGCACCAACGATGTATGTAAACTCAAGAAAAATTTTTATGGCCTTAAACAAGCTCCTCGTTGTTGGCATAAATGTTTTGATAGATTCCTGTTAAACCTTGGCTTTAAAGTTAATGAAGCGGATCAGTGTTTATTCATTCGCGAGAAAGAAGATAAAAAGCTACTCGTAGCTCTCTATGCAGATGATGGACAAGTTGCTGCGACTCGCGAAGAAGAGTCAAGAGACTTCATAGATCAGTTGAAAACTCAGTTCAAATTACAAGTAAGCCAGCATCATATTTCTAGGAGTAGAAATTTATAGACTTGATGATGGAAGCATTAAAATTGGACAAGAAGTTTATGCCACAAAGATACTACAGCGGTTTGGTATGAGTAATTGTAGGCCAGTTTATACACCCATTTTGAAAGAGGAAGAAACATGCACTACTGAAGAAGAAAATAAAACAGTATTTCCTAATCGTGAAGATGTCGGTGCATTAATGTATCTTATGATGGGCACTAGACCTGACTTGGCATACGCTATTAGCGTTTCGTTACGTAAATTAGAAAATCCTGCCAAAGAAGATTTTATCAAAGTAAAACTGGTATTTCAAGACATCGCAAGCTCCAAGCAAAAATGTGTTATCTATAAATCAGGCTACAAACCCGAAATTTTAGAATATTTCAGTGATGCTGACTTTGGAGACTGCATGAAGACAGGAAGATCAACGAGTGGAGTTTTAGTTTTGTATGCAGGTGGGGCTATATCTTGGTTAAGTCAGCGTCAAACAGTGGTTGCAATATCAACCTCAGAGGCTGAAATAGTTGCTGCAAATGAAGCCGCAAAATAATTAATTTGGCTTAAAAAATTCTTCAATGGAATTTCCTCCTTGAAAGAAGTGCCAACAATTTTTGTTGATAATAGTGCAGCTGTCAGATAAGCTCAAAATCCCGAGTTTCATCGTAGAATGAAGCACATCAGTATCAAACATTTCGTCATTCGTGAAAAGGTTTTAGAAGAACTTAGTGTGCAGCAGATCTCAACGGAGGTGCAAACTGCAGATATATTGACAAAGCCCTTGCCTAAGCCGAGACTTTTAAAACTATGTGAAAAGATGGGACTTAGAAATTAGTAGTTATTTTTTTTCTTTTTAACAAGGGAAAGTATTGATGTATGTTTTAATAAGAAAAAAAAATGGTATTTACATATTTATAAAATCTGGCGATACATCAGTACTACTACTTCTACCCATGAAACCCGTGCTCTTTATTATTTTTATATATATTACGATCATCGTTCCATTTTGTTTCTTTTTGTAGTATACTAAATAAATAGTTAGTTTAACTTAAAGATGTTATGTTCAGTCAATACTTGCATAACTCAATAATTTCTACAATTTCATGTTATAAATGTCCCACACGTAACCGTGGAATGATACAAAGTCGATTTAATTGATGAAATAGCCTGTTTTGGTCTGTATTTTTTAATTGCGATTTTTTTTTAAACTTATTTACTTGACTTGGTGCAGATGAACACTAAAATCTTATTGTTATTCTAAAAGACATTAGTTATTTCTCCTTAAATTAAATCATGGTTTTATGTCCATTAAGTCCTTGGCGCTATATAGCATAGTTTAACTTTTACGTAAAAAAACATACATTAATATTAAATGAAGAAATAGTTCACAATAGAAACATTAAAGAAACTGTTCTACATTATACGAATTATTTCTTAATTGCATTCTAAAATTCCATCACACACACACACATCAAAGACGACGGGTTTGGAAAAGAATCTGCCAATTCCTCGACAGTTGAAAATTTTGTACTATTTTAAAAAGCCGTCCACTATCCTGAAAAATAATAATATAATGTCAAAAAGAAGCCTGGATGAATTTTATCGATACCATAAATAGCACAAAAATCAAAAGAAATATTCTCAATTTTGCGTACTTAGATAAGAGTTTAAACTACAATTATTTTATGAATAAAATATTCAATTATTATAACATATTTAATAATACAAGATATCTTAAAGAAAAGATGATAAAATTTAGAATTCTTTAATAGATTACATTATAAATGTTGGTAGTCAAATAATAAGTTTAAAAAGGTGTTTCCTAATAAATGGAGAAAATTATTTGTAGAAAATTAACTGCTTTAAAAGAATTGAGCATTAAAATAATTCGAGGAAGTAAAAACAATAGACTTGATTAAATTAGTAAACTATATAAGAATTACATATATAAACCTTTTGTAGTTGATTTATTAAATTTGGATGTATCAAATTATGGAAGATAAAATGTTTTTTTAAGAAAAATATTTGATTCTTTTGGAAAATTCTAGAACAATGATTTTAAAAACTAAGAAACGAAATAATAATTATAGAGAAATCTTGATTTTTTTTAAATTCCATATTATGAAATCAATCATTATATAAGAAATATATTATGCATCGAAAGTAGAACATAACTAAACAATTTAATTAAATTATAAATAAACAGTATTCTAATATTTTAAGACTTATTTAGAAATTAGAAGACTGCTGGTACTTTTACTTATTGGTAGAAAAGTAAACATTTCAATACACAACTCATTATCAGGTAAACTATTTTACCCAAAAGTGATGAATACACAAGAAACTTTCGGAATTCAGTTAGAAATAATTACATAGAATTAAAAATATCACATCACTCAATGTACTTTTGATATTAATATGAATTGAATGACGAAAAAGAGGTAAGCATCTAAAAATAGTAAATGATAGAACAATTTCGAATTATTTGAATAAAAAATTGTCATAATTTATGCTTAGCTAGGTTTATAACTGCCCTTTCAAAACAAAATCCTGATTAGTTATGTAGTGAAACAAATTATAAGAAACTCATAAAAGATCTCTTTAAAATATACTAATCAAGGACGGTATAAAATTACAAAAAACATTGTCAGAAAAATTACATGAATTATGCGATATACTGTGTAGAGAAAATTTTAATGAAAAAATATATAGCGGTACTTAAGAGCCTGCCTGTATTTTTACATATTAAAAACTCTAAATTATTTTGTAGTTTTAACTACTCTCAAAGAATTTTAAGTAAAATAATTTTTTGCAAATATTGTTGAATTAGTTATGATAAAAAATACATGCATAAATGTTTATTACAATGTGATAAATGTTTTGTAGAAAATTTTAATTGTGAAGGAGCGCAGGTGTTTTGTAATAAATGTTTTTGACTATGAAAATATAAAAAAATGTTTAGATAATAATAATATGCTCTATAAAAATAAGAGTTATGTATGTAAAATATTTAAAAGGTAAAATTAATAGAAGTGAAGAAATTCCTTAATAGCATAAATGTGAAGAAATGAAATATAAAAGTTGTAAAAAATGATTAATTATTGATTATAAATGTTTTATGAAAACAAAAAGATGTAGAAGTATATTTGTTTGTAAGAGAAATAACGAAGGAGAATGATACGAGGCTTCTAAAAAGAGCCCATTTTGTAGATATGACTGTATTAAAAAACTACTAATCAACAACTTTTGTTTTTACTGTTAGTCAGAAACTTATACAGAAAAATACTTTTTTTTTTATTTCAAAATTAATAAAAAAAAATAGGAACCATGATTGCAATTGTAAGGAAAACAAATGATTATTTCGTCTAGAGAGCAACAAAGATGCTGTTTTTAGGGGATACGTAATCTTTCTTATTACGGAAGGCATTTGTTACTTAGAGAGAGAGAGAGAGAGTCCTATTATGCTATATCGCTTTTCCCACATGGCAAAAGTAATGTCAAAGAGTAAAAAACGAATTGAATCATTGAATAAAAGCCTTTATTCATAAGAAAAAACATAAAATTTTGTGAAGACCATCTCCAATTAAGAATTTCTAATTTCTTGTTAAATGTGTGTTTACTGTTTATCAAGGAAACAAATTGATTTCTACGGAAATAACTTATTATTAGAAAATGATTTGTAGATTCAATCCAATTTATCATTAGGAAAAACTGCATGAGCATTTTTTGGGCAATGTGACCATACATTCACTTCATTTCAGCTATGAAACGGTAAAAAATAATGCATTTTACTTTCAGAAAAATTTTTTGAATTTTGTAGATCAAAAGTATATGTTTAAGGAAAAGAGGGATTGAGATAATTTTTAAAAAACATGTAACATATTTTTATTTTCTTTGTTATATGTTTTTGTTCTGCGAGTATATTTATGGCCATTAACTGTCTCAAATATGTAACAATTGCTATTGAAAATATTTTTCAGAAATAGCAATGCAGTAGATATCAGGTTAGATTACTTGGTTAGATTATTTATCTAAACTATGCAATAAAAGTATGCTTTGATTAATTTCGAATGTAACTGATTTAAGATCTTTTACTATATTTACATTTTATCTGATTTTATTCACTTTTGAATAATCTGTTTTATCATGCTTAGTTTGATAAACTAGATGTGATTTTAGTTAAAAAAAAATTGTAGTAAACATTTTACTTAAGATTTATTTTAAAACCATTCGTTTGGCGCAGCCTGCCCTTATGTGGACTTAGTGCCCTACATTCAATTAAATTTTTAGTTGAGAGAAAAAAAAAGTTAAATTTAGGCGAAACAAATTGAAAAATAAATGATTTTTATGAAAACATCAACTTCATGGATATCTCTGGCTAAAAGTAAAACATGTTGTCAACAATGAATATTGAAATATTTGTATAATAAAATTAATTTAAGAAATGGCTTTTCCGTAATGATAAAAATATTAATGAATGGAAAAGAGATTTTGTAGAATCATTAAAACCTAAAAAAGCTTCATGGACCTACAAAACTGAAATATGACATGAATAATAAAGAGAAATTTATCGATTTATGTTCTTTATATATTGCTGTGAAATATTTTGATGACTATTCATAGTCATCCTATCAAAATGCGATGAAAATTATCAAGGATAAATAAAATGTATAGTCTTATATTCCACAAAATTATATCTTCCTGTTTCCATACAAGGAGCAAAAATAATAGTTTATGTAAAGCTTGTTTTACAACAATTCAGAGAAAACAATTTTGCAGTACAATGGAGAAAAATTTATATGATATGAAATAAGAAATTCAATATCATTACGATATTAAAATAGGTTTCATAGAAACACAGAAAACTGATGAAGGGAAATTAGCTATCGAAAAGAAGTTTGAAATATTGGAATGTTTCATAAATATGGCATTCTGAAAAAAAGAAAAATTAACTATTAAAATTAATTAGGTTAGATTTTTAAAAATAAAATTAGAAATGAATTATAAACTGAAAGAACATATAGACTTTGAAACTAGCAAATAATACATATTTAATGCTAAACATTACAAGAAAACTGTTAAAGATGAATTAGGCATAGAATTTGATGAGTTGGAAAAAAAAATCCTGGTTTAAGGTTTATGCTAGTTCGATGTCTTTATAGTATGGGGTAACTCTGGACAGAAAGAAAACATGTTTAAAATAAATTTTTTATAGAATTAGAAGGTTTTTCTAAAATAATACTTGATGGAGAAATTAAAGAATTAAAATAAATTTTATGACTGATGTTTGCATAGAAATGTTTTATAACTATGAAGATGAATGCACCAAAAACATTTTTATACAAATTTATAGATAGCAATCTTTACAATCTGTTCTGCTAGAAGAAGACGAAATACTCGATAAATTGGGTGTAATGTATTATGATACAATTGGTATGGTATACATCTATGACAGAAGCAATACAGTTAAAACAGGTCTTAAGTCAGGGGAATAAAAAGATAAATATATAACATCTTGGATAGAACCATAAAAAGATTATGCATGTATAGTAAATGATAAAACCGTAAAAGGGAAAGTAAAATGAGTTACTTAAGTGAAAAAACACTGATTTTCAATGAAAGAATGAGAATAATTACAAGTGAATCAGTTTATTCAAATGTAGAAATAAATCAGTTAAAAATTTAAAGCTACAAATCTTCTCAAGTTAAGTAAAATGAATAAAAAAATACTTGTCTGGAATTTTAGAAGATTTTAATACTGTACCTTTCGGCTTTTAAATATTCTGTAAAATGTTCTCTAATAAATGAAAAAATTCAATTGACTGAAGAAAAAAAAAACTTTTTTTTAAAGATTTGAAGCCTGAGATATGTAATCCGATATAATTGAGAAAAATAAATACGAAATTTGGTGATTCCATAGTTGTAAAATTAGAGGAGGAGAAAATAGAATATTTAAAAAAAAAAAAAAATAGAACTTTCAGAGATACTATAATGAAACTAATCGTAGTGACGATAAAGGTATCATAGCGTAGTGAAAGCATGGTTGATGAAAATATGAATATACTTAAATGGGTGAGATATAAAACAATTTATTTCAGTTATTTTCTTTATTATCATTTTAGCTAACCTCGTGAAACAAAAGAAATGACTATTTCATTCAAAAGAAATGAATATTTTATTGCCTGACCTGACAATAAATTAATAATAAGGATTTTTGTAAAAAAGAAAAAAAAAATGGAATTTTTATGATTTTTAATTATAAAGATTAAATGAAGTTTTTAGAATCAAATATGTTATTTTTCATGGTTATATTTTTAATTTTTAATCTCCTTTGAAACCACATAGAAAAGAAGTATGGCTATGCTTAAAAGTAATCCTGTTTTGATTATTTTGTACATGAGTCTTAAAAATAAGAGTGCATCGTAGTATGGAAAATACATTACTTCCAAACACCAAATGGCTGCACAAAAGTATAGAGATAAACACATAGAAAGTGGTTTAAACAACAGGGACTAAGGAAAGGTAGGAACTAATTAATAAAAAGAAGGGTCATAAGAAATGGGTGAGAGGGTTTGACAGAAACCCCTGGATATAGATTTCATAAATTTTAAGAAACGGCGGGATACTAGAAAGATCATTAACGAAATTTTCAGAATTTTTCCAACTGTAAAACGATTACTAGAAATCAAGATAGGATAATGAAGAACAGATTTGAATGATTTCAGAACCGGAAAGCTTTTAATTTTATTTATCTAGGACGGTAAAAAATCGTTTAATATCCTTAGTTTGGAAATATTTTTCGTGTTAAGTCGAAATTTAAGGGCAATATGCATATTAAGAGAATTGTATTCACTACGTGAGACGGACAAAAAATTTGATAAACTATTAATATCAATAAAACATTCTGACTATTAATATCAACAGCAGGGTCTTTAAGCTTGGGGAAATTAACTTTGTTTACAGGGGAGAAAAACTACTTTAAATCCAAATTTCTTTGAAATCTTTTCTATTTGGGAACTAATTTTTGGATAAAGTTCCAATCGTTAAATCAAACTGTCCAAACTAAAGAGTTTGTTAGATTACGTGATTAACTTTCTGTTTATAGAATCGATAATATAAGAAGAAAATTCACGGTCAACAGCGACAGCCTTGACTTACTGGTATTTTTGCTCAGGAGATAACTAATAGAACACATTTAAGAAGTGTGAAAGGCAGCTTTCGTTAAGGGTGATGGGATAATGAGAACAGAGTGTTTACCTGTAAACAGTACAGAGAAATTCATTACAATTACGAACAAATAAGGAAAGAAAATATTTTCCTGTTCAAACGTGAACTGAATGCATGGATCTGTCATAATATTGAGATCAGTGACAGCATCAATGCAAAGAAGTCTATTAATAAATCAGAATTCATATATTCTGGTAACTTAAGAAGGGAGGATTACCAATATTCCCCCATAAAATAAAATTTACCATGAAAGGTGAAAGTGGATTATACTAAACAAAGGATAGTTATTTCTTCAATTTCAGCTTGGTTAAAGTGGAAGTTTTGTAATTTGTTTGAGGTAATTGGTATCAAAAGACAATTAATAATATTAATATTAATTGGAACGTTAGTGAAGATAGATATTACAGCAAAAGAGACCCTGAGATTAATTATATTTGAGCGTACGAAGCTCATTAACAAAATCCTGAGATTTCTTTAACAGTGAATGAAATTAATCTGGAAAGTGGGGATAAAATTGAAATAAGATGCTTAGCTACTTCATTAGAGTTGGTGCAAATATTGGAAAAATTTGGGTCTAAAAGAAGACCCAGTTTTATGAAATTTTGATAAAGCGTAAAACCTAGCAATCTATGAATATATAAGAGAATATTTCAAATGTTAAGGAATAATTGCAGTGAGTTTAATGGCATATATATTAACTCGTCAATCTTTATTTTGGATCATGAGGTAACGTTCGGTATGGTCTGTCATCAGCTTTTAAGATTACCTTAAATGTTTAACTTTGTCCAGAACTACAAGTTAACTAACTCCCTTTGTCCGCTTTAGCAACAACACTGCTGAGTTTTAATTCAGTTTCGCTAAGTTTATTAGTAGAACGTCGAGAATTTAAATTATCAGTGTTAAAAAATCAAACTTTTAACCGATGATTTTTAGGAGTAGTGAGAATACTAAATGTTAAACCTTTCTTAATAGGAGAAACCAGCTTGGATATTAGGGGTCGGGAGAATAGGGCAAAGTTATTTACATTCAAGCCCCATGAGTTGACCTATTCAACCTAACAGAAGAGAAATTGACAAACGAATTTTGATTTACAGACAATTAAGTATTATGTTCAGAAACTATGATTGGATTTGAGCAATTTATTGAATTTCTTCTCAGTTATTAATTTATAGTTTAGAATTGAATGAGTAAGTTCTCGCCTAGAATGTTTAAAATTAGAAGTAGTATAACTGATATTTTTGCAAATAGGTTTGTCTATAGGCTGAAGAGATTTATTAAATCTCTATTTATTTCTAATAAAACAAAGATCATGATTTACAAAACTCTTGTCAGGCCTGTCTTGACATATGCTTCTGAAGCTTGAAAAATGAGAAAACTGGAGGAAAATTATATCGCAATATTTGAGAGAAAGACTGCTTAATGGAGTAAATGAAAACAATAACTCGAGAAGGAGATTTAATTTTGAACTGTTCAAGATATATAAACAATCGGATTTTATTAAATACACAAAAGTGAATAGAGAAAATTGCATGGAAAGCATGATTCGAATGAGGGATAGCAATACAGTAAGAAAAATATTGCTTTTCAGACCCACTGAGACAAGAAAGCGGGGAAGGCTGCGGTTGAGATGAGATGATTTGGTGGAGTCTGATTTTCTGCAATTAATAAAAAGAATTGGAGATCAAAGATAAATTGAAAGTCGTGAAAGATAAATCTGAAGAGAAAGGCATTGACCAACACTGGGTTGTCTGGTCAACTAGGATGATAATTGATATTCATATGCAAATCATATAATTCGAGCTTCAGCTGAGCTCTAATTATAACTTTTTTACGGTTTCTTCTAAAGTAAAAATTTTATATAATTTTATATTTTATAATTTTATAACCGTCGAAAAACAGCCGACCCAATTTTGGGTTTACGACTACTAATTTTCAACTCCGTAGCCTTGAAATTTTGAACCAATCCAGAAGAAAAAGAAACTTTTATATCAGTACCCCCAGAGGTACGATATGTTATGAGAACATCGAGGACTTTGCTACTCAGCAGATTTAAAGTGCACCAGTCACCATTATCTACACGGGGGGTCTTCGGCCGGCGGGATCGAACCCACGACCTCTTAGACATAGGCGTAGTGCCCTACCAACCAGGCTATCCCGGCCCAAAGTAAAAATTTAAAATTAAAAAGAATTTTATTAAATTTGTTGTTAGAGGAAAAAAATATGTTTTAAAGATGTGAATTAAGGATCAAATTTCCTGCGCCTATAATGATTTAAGAAATAGAAGCGATTTTGATTTAAGAGAGTTTTATAATAATAAGTTTATACTAGTTGCTGTCATACTTGATTAAAAATAATTTCCCTCCTTGGATGACACAACATGCAGGATAAAATAATTTTTCTTAAATAAATAAAAAAGACTCTTTTTACACCTGAGCACGATTGGATGAGATATATCATGAATAATTACAATCATAATTAAATCATAACTATCACATCCTGCAATCTCTAAATTGTAGTCACGTCTACAATCTCTAAACTTTTATCTACTTAATTATAGAAAGAAATACTATACACAATAGTGAATAGATAAATAATTATTTTTCAAGCAGCAATATATGTAGCAAAATGATGCCTCTTTATCCTTCTCCAAGAGCAAAGAATGAGTTTTTAAATCTGAAAAATAATTATTTAGTTACACCTCAAATAAGAAAGTTTATAGCTAAAATATATTAACATTTCAAAGACTTATTAAATTCCTAGTTTTGTAGTTGCATAAATTGAAAAAAGGTTATAATATGAGATAGCCTTTAAAATTTATTTACATGTTATAAGTGTTTCATGTACCCAAAAAGTACGATTTTGTCTATAACACGCAAAGGTGTAATTATAGAATGACTTGCCCTCTTGACATACATGTAAAAAAAGAAAAATGAAGGATGATCCCATATTAATAACCATCTTAAGCACATATAATTTAATAAAACAATAATGCCTCTGAAGAAGTGACTCAAAACAGAATGTCATCCCCTCAACTAGCCTTAAGTTAAGAAGGAATGCCATCACGCAGCAGAGTGGCTGGAGATATTTCATCGCACACCAACACTTAAAAACTTAATTACTTTTAATAAGACTCGAGTAAGAAACATTTGCAGCTAAATCTAAAAGATCTCCTAAATATAATGTGTCCTCAAAAAGATATCAAATTATAAATTAGGATTCTAAAATTGAAAAAGAAATTATTCTTAAAAAGCCCATTAAAACCTTTGGATGAATGCAATGCACCACTGAACATAAAAGAATTAAAAACAGCCTTAGAGTGATGCAAAAACATTTTTCTTGGATATGATGATATTCACCTTATTATGTTCTAACAGACCTCTTAAATAGTCCATTTGCTTTAAACTCGCGACATATAATCGACAAAATAGAGTGGTTTTCCGTAAATTATTAAGTGAATTATTGTAAAAAATAATAAATGCCTAGCTAAATTATTTGATTTTATCTGGTAGACATGCCGTGAAACACTAGATGAGATTTTACTATTAGAAATAAAAGTGAGAAAAGAATTAAAACTAACCAGATTTTTATCAGTTTTACCAAACACGTCAATTAATGGAGAGTTGATGATGTTTGATTATAACTCAAGGATATGAGAACTATCGAAGGACAACTGTAATCAATGAACTGCTAAAATGCTCAATTATAAACGGTTTTACGCTTTCTGATGCGTACATTTTTGCAGGATCTTTATTCTGATTCTGAGATATTCAGGGTCAGGGCCCCGCAAGGCCCAACACTATATACAATACTGGGGGGAAGAAGAATTAAAATAAACTTTATAAAACCCATTTACAACAAACCCTTATGGGACATTTTATGATGAAAATGTCTTAGTTTAACGTGTGTCACGTTTGTTTTCTTAGAACATTTTGTTAGTGCTTACTAAGGAGTAAAAGAGATCGAGAGAGAAAAAACTATTTCTATTTGAATGTTGAATCAATTCTTGCCTGAGCGAGAAAAAACTCCAGGTCCCCCCCCCCAGTCCTGGTACTAACCCCCTCCAAGTTAAATAATATGCATTTCTTTGCAGTTATCAGTTTATGAATAGATGTGTTAAGGTCTTTAATGCAACTTTGTCATCAATGCCTTATAAAGTTGTTTTACTAAAAATTTCGGTTTAAAAACTTTACTGATAGGAACTTTAAGAAAAGTAAAAAAATTAGTTTTATTGCTGTTAGTAATATGAATCGAAAATATGTGAAAGGAGCTAGAGGACTAGGAGCAAAAAATAGGACCAAATTTTAAAAAACAAAAATAATAATAAAAAAAACTGTTGCTAACAGCGCAGTATTTTACGACTCCTGTGTTTCGAAAAAGACTCCTAGTTTTAAAATAATTGTGTTTTCATATTTAAGAAACAAAATTCGAATGGGATTAAGTCTTGTAATAGACAAATAACTTTTTTAATAGTACATTTATTAATGATGCAATACTTTTAAGACATTGTAGAAGTGAGTAATTGGTAGAATAAATGCTAATAAAAGTATTAACTCAATAACAAAGAACTAATGAAGCAAATTATGTCTGATTCAAAATATTGGCATGAGTTATTGGAAGAAAAAAAACGCTGTTATCCGTAAAATGTTAGTAAATTGTCCATAAAATAGGACTCGTTTTTCGCGAAATAATGAAATCTTTCATAGTTAAAAGAATTTTTTACTAAATAAAGAAATTGATCCATTTTAAATAAGAACATATTAAAAATTAAGAAATAAATTTGACCAAAACAGTGTGTAAAGAACTTCTGCAGACGATGAGAAAGAAGGTTTTAATTTCCTAAATTAATCAACTAAATCAATCAAAATATTTTTTTAATTTTTTATTTGTAGATTCTAAGCTTGATTTCTCCCATATAGACCGATTGCCCCATAAATATTTACGTTAACTATTAAGTTAAACACTATTTTTAAGGTATATCTTGAGATGCATATAACAAACTGAATCCGGAACTACTTTTTCAAAACTCAAATCAGTCCACAAAAAAAAAGGAGGGGGGAGGGGGAAAGATAGAAATGTAATAAAACATGATTAAAAAAAAAAGGCGTAATAATTTGACATTTTTATTATAGAATGACGAATGATAAAATATCTATTTTTTTTAAAGTTTTTTAATTCCAAAAACTTTTATTCAAGAATATGGAATACGATACAAAGAAAAAGAAGAAAACAAAGAAAGAAAAAACAGAAATAATAAATTGAACGAGTCACTTTCAAGTATCTAGATAAGTATAGAAATGAAACTGACAAATAAACAGATACTTTAAAAAGAACACACAAACACAAAATAGTTAAAAATATTTAAATCAAAAATATAAATATTGAAGTTGGAAAGCAAGAGTGTCTGGTTTAAAGCAAGTTAAATCAGTAATAAAATCTCAAAAGAGTAGCTATGAAAAAATATATAAATATACAAAAGAAAAATTTATGATAAAATATCTTCAACATTATGTAGTAAAAAAATAAAAGTTTCAGCCGTTATTTAAACTATTTGCTTTTTGAATTTCAGCAAGGTGAAAATTAAAGCACGCTTGCTAAAAGTGAGGCATTGGTAAATAGCAGGATGAAAATGGAAAAACAAGCGGAGGTAAACTACATAAACCAATCAATAAGGCTGAAGCAGCGAGGAAATGAAATACCAGCTTCTAGTGATATTATATATGAAGTAGAAAACAAAAAACGAATCAAATATCAAGATGCAGGTAGAGTTAAAAAATCAAATTGATGCAAATTGCAACAGAGGATACTAAGGAGAACTACAAATAAAGGGTTGTCTCTGAATCACAAAGAAAAGATCACTAAATCCAATTAGGACCATTTGTCAGTACTGCGCTTGCGTAGTGCAGACGTAAAATTTACCCGTCTTTGAATTGGTCAAACCCGGTTGACACACCTTCTTTGACCGTTTGGAGAACCTCCCCTCCTCAATGCCTATCGTTTAACGTGTTTCCGGAGTCCTATTTTATGGATGCAAGATTGGTTGGATGGTATTCATTATCGTAACACCCCCAGGGGCACACTCTTGTGTGACGGGCATGGCGCACCCGGGGCCCCGAGCTGGACCTGAGCAATTTTCTATATCTCTCCTGCGACAGTCCTGTTTTGAGTTTCTGACTTTCATTATTTATTACATTGAGCTAGTGAGCAATTATTTGAGCTTTTATATTTTTGATGCTTTTATATATACATTTGTATATTTATTAATTATGTTTCCCTTCTTCATTTGTATTATATTTATTTATAAAAATTTTTCACTCTTGTCGTGGTTGCCAAACTGACTGGTAAAGAGCTTTTCATCTTGGTTTCGGTTTCATATCAAACTCTGAAGGGAAGAAAACCACCCGCGTGTTTGCCGTGCGTGGAGACCCGTGTCCCTGGAAAAGGGGATCCTGGTAGTTGATGGGCATCTTGGTACCCCAACACACTACTTTGGCCCTTGCTTCAAGTAAACGGGAGGTGCATAGTGGCCCGTATGCATCAGTCGGCTAGTCACAAACGTCATCTGATGGCTAGGGTCAAGCCCGGGGTCACTTACTGAGCACCTCGTTAAGGGTGGAGGCTGCTTCAGGGGTGACTTTCGGGCGTATAGCTATTAGCCAGCATCAGTGTTAAGTAACAGATTTTTTACTGTCACTTACATACCCTAAGTTGGACTCCGAGGTGGGTGGTGCAGTTGATTATTTTTTTATATGGCTGAAAAGGAAAAGATGGTGTTCAGTTCCGCACACCGAAACAAAAGCGGAACAATTTTCTCACCTAGTTTCAATCTTGCTAAATGCACAAATTACAACCCCACTACAACAAAATTTCTTAAGCTCTACAGAAAAAAAACTTTCGTCTATATCACCATTTTTAGTTCAAAAAACACTTGAAGCAAATATTGGTAATCCTAAAAATGTCAAACAGATGCCATCAGGCGACTTGTTAATCGAAACAAATTCCAACAAACAAACAGCTTCACTTTTGAAATTATCTGAACTCCCCTCACAACACTCTAAATATATCTAAAGGCGTGATCTCTGATAAGACGTTTCAATCACTCCCAATTTCTGAAATAATCGAAGGTCTCTCCAGTCAAGCAGTTATAGGTGCACGGCACATAACCATAAAAAAAGGTCCGGAAATAGTTACCACTCAACACATAATTTTAACATTCAACACTTCTATGCTACCTGATGATATTAAAGCAGGGTACCGGATCTGTAAAGTTCGCCCATATATTCCCAATCCTCCCCGATGCTTCAAATGTCAAAAATTCGGCCATTCTACAAACAACTGCAGAGGAAAAGAGACTTGTTCTCCCTGCAGTGAAACCGGTCACACTTTTAAGACATGTAATCAGCCAGAAAAATGCACTAACTGTTCCGAATCTCACTCTGCAAATTCTCGTCAATGCTCTAGATGGAAACAAAAAAAACAAAAAAAAAACAAATACTAAATATTAAAGTAATGCAAAACTTGTCATATTTTGAAGCCAAAAGTAAATTTTTAAGCTCACAACCTAGGCTTGATGTTTCATATGCTTCAGTGGTAAAAACTTCAAAAACAACCAAATCCGTAGGTATTCAGACTGACAATAGTGAATCTGAACTTAGAAATACAAAACCTACCGTATCACCCAAATGTCCAAAAGCTCTGACAACAACCCCTTCTCAGACATCCAATACGTTAAAATCAAAATCTGCACAACCTTTTCAGAAATCCAAAGTCTCAATCCCATCAACTTCTGATCAGTTATCTCAAAATACTATTAAAAACAGTCAATACCTGAAAATTACCCCACAAATGGTCAATGTTCTTCACAAAAAATTAACTCAATCCCCATTGGTAAGTAAACCTAAATATGTATCTAAAAGCAGAGAAAATCGTTTTAATAAAAACCGGAAAAAACTACCAACAAACCAACAGGATCAGCTTTCATCTGATACAATGATTACAGACGACGAGAATTGCTCGGATGCTTCTCAAAATTCCAAAATGCAAGTAGAAAAAGGGATGGAAACTCCAGAAAACCTGAAACCAAAAAAACATTATAGTATTTGATACTTTAAAAATAAAAAATAATGGCCGATAAACTCATATCGTGGAATTGTCGTGGGTTTTATGTTAATTTTCCAGATATCAAAAATTTAATTGAAAAACATAATCCCGTTTGTTTCGCACTTCAGGAAACATTTTTAAAACCTAACCACAAAACCAGTATACAGAAATATTCTCATCTAAGGAAAGATTTTATTGGTGGAAATAAGGCATGTGGAGGTGTATCTCTCCTGGTTTCAAAAAGTTATCCATTTTCACCTGTTTCATTGACAACTACCTTGCAAGCAGTAGCAGCACAAGTTACATTTCAATCAAAACTCATCACAATATGCAGTCTGTACCTTCCACCAAATCAATCAATATTGCAATCAGATCTAAACAACCTAATAGCTGAACTACCGGAACCATTTATAATCACAGGTGACCTAAATGGGCATAGCATAACTTGGGGCAGTGATACTACAAATTCTCGTGGGAATCAAATAGAAACATTAATAGACGACCACCAACTCTGTATACTAAATACTGATGAAAAAACATATTTCCACTTTCCATCTCGTACATTTCATTCCATTGATTTGACACTGTGTTCACCACGCATTTATACCTTATTACAATTTTTTGTTTGGAATGACCTTTATCATAGCGACCATTTTCCTCTAATCATCAATATTTTTAAACCTGGGAATACTAATAAAGTGCATTTCCCTAGAATGCTAACACACTTAAGAAACTGGTCACTTTTTCAAGAGTCCCTAGCATTCGACGAAGAAATTGCTGATAATGGTAGTATTGAAGAAGCTGCACAACATATTACAAATTCTCTAATATCGGGATCTGAAAATTCCATTCCATGTACTTCAAAAAATTTGCCTAAATACCCAAAACCATGGTGGAACGAAGAATGCAGATAAACTCACAAAGAACAAAGAAGAGCCTGGAGAATATTCCGTAGTTACCCAACTGCTGAAAATTTATTTCTGTTCAAAAAATCCCGTGCACTTGTAAAGAAAACTAGAAGGCAAAGTCAAAGAGAATCTTGGATTAAATATATAAGTACCATAAATAACAATACGAAAGCAAAAGAAATTTGGGCTAAAATAAAAAATATATCTGGACACTACAACCCTTTACCTACTACGCATCTTGAAGTTAATGGAAATAAAATAACAGAAATTAAAGAAATAGCAAATAGTTTAGCCGAAAACTTTTCCCGAGCCTCTAGTACAGAAAATTACTCTCCAACTTTCCAAAAATACAAAACTCAAACTGAAAAAAATGTACTTAAAACCTCTGTTGAAACTCATAATGATTACAATTCTCCTCTAACAATAACTGATTTAAAATCTGCCATTAATAAATGTAAAGAAACATCTCCAGGGCCTGACAAAATTCACAAAAGTATGTTTAAACATCTCTCTGATACGCATTTGGAAATAATTTTAAAACTGTTCAATAGAGTTTGGCTGAATAGACAATTCCCATCAATATGGAGAAAATCATATATAGTTGCCATTCCTAAACCAGGTAAGGACCCTATGCATCCTACTAATTACCGACCAATCGCTCTTTGCAAACATCTAGAGAGAATAATGAACACAAGGTTAATATATTTATTGGAATCTCGTTGCATATTATCTAAGAGATAAAGCGGATTTCGCAAGTGTAATTCAACTATTGACAATCTAATGCTCTTAGAGACTGATATACGTGAAGAGTTTTTAAAAAGGCAACACCTTGTGACGATATTTTTTGATATTGAGAAAGCGTATGATTGAACGTGGAGATACGGCATTTTAAGGGACCTTTTAAATTATGACATTAATGGAAATATGTTTTATTTTATTCAAAACTTTTTAACAGACAGGACATTTCAAGTTAGAATGAAAAACACTTTATCTGACACCTTTAACGAAGCGGAAGGTGTTCCTCAAGGTAGTATCATTAGTGTAACATTGTTTCTTATAAAAATAAACGATATTTTAACTACATTGCCATCTACAGTGGACGGCAAGTTATTCGTTGATGATCTGAGCATCTCCTGTAAAGCATCTCATATGCACACCATCGAAAGACAATTGCAGCTCGCCATTAATAAATTATCCCAATGGGCTGAGTTAAATGGTTTTAATCTTTCTACAACTAAGACAACGAGTATACACTTCTGTCGACGACGAGGGCTCCATCCCGATCCTGAACTATATCTCAAAAGCTTCCGAATTCCCGTTTTAAGCGAAACGAAATTTCTTGGTTTGATCTCAGACTCTAAACTCACTTTTGCATCTCATATAAAGCACTTAAGAAAAATCTGTGGACTAAAATTAAATTTACTTAGTTTTGACAAGCACCTCTTGGGGTGCAGATACAGATGCCATGCTCAAAATTTACAGATGTATCATCCGATCTAAACTCGACTATGGTTGCGTCGTCCATGGATCAGCCAGAAAATCTGTTCTTAAATATCTTGACACTATCCATAATTCCGGCATACGCATAGCAACAGGAGCATTTCGCACATCACCCATAAAAAGTCTAAATGTTCTATATCACGAACCAGCTTTTGCTCAGCGACGGAATAAGTTAACATTGAGATACTATTTTCAAATCAAAAGCCATCATACACATCCCATGTTTTCACATCTTATAACTCCATTTTATGAAAGATTGTTTAGTAACAGACCCTCTGCAATACCGACTTTTGGCGATATAGAAATAGAAATTGATACCATAAAAAATTATATAGAAATAGAAATTGATACCATAAAAAATTAATTCGTTTTCGTGTTCTTTTCATGTATTTAGCATTTTAGTTTTTTTTTTCCTTAAGCGTTGTAGCTATATAATATATAAAATAGGAATTTATTTGTTTTTGAAGGAACGATCACACTTACCTTGGATCTCTTTGGTTTTTCTATTCTTTATTTTAACAGTTTTTATTAAATGTAATTAGTTATTTTCAGAAAGTTTCAGTTTGCAGGTAAGCACTTAGATTTTAATATTGAAGTTTCATGATTTGCTTTCATAGTAATTGTTGTTTTAAGGTATTCGTTGACTTCTTAAAAACCCGATTACTGACATGGCAGAACCGCCTTCCAAAAAACTTTGTATTTTGTCAAAGAAAAAGATATTAAGAGATTCTCAAAGAAGAAGGGCCCAAGAAACGTCAGTGGAACGTCAAAGAAGGATGGAACATGATCGAATTTCGACAAGCAATTCTAGAGCCCAAGAAGTATCAGAGAAACGCCAAAGAAGATTAGAAGAGGATCGTGTCTCAACTAGCAGTGTTAGGGCCCGAGAAACACCTGAGGAAGGTCAAAGAAGATTAGAAGAGGTTCGTGTCTCAATTAGCAGTGCTAGGGTCCGAGAAACACCTGAGAAACGTCAAAGAAGATTGGAAGAGGATCGTGTCTCTACTAGCAGTGCTAGGGCCCAAGAAACATCTGAAGAACGCGGTTACTGCAGAATGTTATGCTATTTTGCTTGCTCTTAATTTTATCTCTGACCAAACTTATCACAAGTGGATAATTTATACTGACTCGCGCAGTTTTATATCAAGTATTACTCACATCGGGCGAAATCCTATGATTTGCAAAATTCAAAATTGCTTTGCAGAATTGTGTGATGAAGGGTTCCACATCTACTTTTGTTGGATACCATCACATGTTGGCATACACGGAAACGACTTAGCAGATATTACGGCTAAAACCACTCAAAATGTAAGCAATAACCTTATAACATCTCTTGATTTCAAACGTATATGTAAATCCACAATACAACAAGCTTGGGAAGAACATTGGAATAAACAAGCTAATAATAAACTCCACGAAATTTATTCTAATCTCGACAACTTCAAAACAATACATATTGATCGCAAAACCCAGGTTATAATTAATAGATTGCGTATTGGTCATTCCCGTTTTACTCACATGCACTTACTAAAATCTGAACCCGCACCTAGTTGTTCTGTATGTCGTGTTGACATTACAATTAAACATATTTTAACAGACTGCGAACGATTCAAACATTTGAGGAAAAAACTTTTTGGCAACTTTTATCCTTATCTTCAATCTCAGCTAAGTGACCCAATACATCACAACCTTTTAAGGTTTATCAAAACTATAGGATTATATTCCCTACTTTAAAAAAAAAACCAGTTGTTTGACCTAGAAACCAATTTTTAACCTAGTGTCTGGCGCAGTATAGCCATTTCTGGCTCTTGCGCCAATAAAACCCAACCAACTAACTAACTAACTAACTGAAGAACGCGGAAGAAGATTAGAAAATAATCGTGTCTCAACCAGAAATTCAAGGACCCGAGAAACATCCCAGGAACGTCGAAGAAGGCTAGAATAAAATCGTGCTTTAACATCCCAAACTCGATTGCATTTGTGGCAAGACAAGGAAAACTCTGGCGGACAGCTGGCCGTCTTAAGCGGCTAGTAAGTAATAAATTACACGACTTTAAACCTTCAATAGAATCTTATAAAAGTCTAAACATAAGTCGAAAGCAGGAAGTAATATTAAATCGCTTGCGCATTGGACACTCTCGAATAACCCATAAACATCTTTTATTAAACGAACCTGCACTCGAATGTTCTCATTGTAGGGAACCGCTCACTATTAAACATATTTTAACCAAGTGTAACAAATTTAAAACACAGAGACAACGCCATTTTGGTAGCTTTAATCTAACATTGACTATATTAATTGGAGATAAACCACACGATAACATTTTTAATTATCTAAGGGACATTGGTTTTTACAAATCAATTTAGCTTTGACTTATAGCAGAATGTTTCTTTTAAAACAAGTTGTAGGTGCGGTATGGCCAAAAGTGGCTTTTGCGCCAATAATTCTCAACTAACTAACATTATCGTAACATTATTGCGTATTTTGGTATTCTTAACTGTATGTAAAACTAAAAATTTTATTCCTTTTTGCAAACAACCTATCACCTTCATACCATTTTCATTAATTCGTGTATTTTATATTGTATTCAAATATTTTATCTAATTTTATTTATACCTTTTATCTGATTCTATTCACCTACTTATCATATTTTATCAGTTCTAATTGTACGACAATTAAAGTTGTGTGTGCACTTTGCCTTTTGAAATGTTTTACTGTATTGTTTGGGCATGCTGTATGCCCTGTTTTGGATTTTGTGCCATTAAACCCTACATTCAATCAATCAAGAAGAAAAGATAAGTAGAAATATAAGGTCAAACTTTAAGTGCTCTAGTCTCTAAAAGTATAATAAAAAGTTTTTAATCTCTAGATGTATAACGAAAAAATATGGTAGCTAAAATATAAGGGACTAAAAAATGAGAAGAACAAGAAAACGTTAAAAAAAAAAGAAAAGATAGAAAAAGTAGTCGGTATATGAAGAAAAATTTGCGAATTGGAAAGACTTACTTGAAAAGATACAGAAAACAATCCATGTCTGGGGCATTAACGCCAAAGAAGCATGATAGTTTGGACACTAAATGCCGAATTGTTATATTGGCGAGACATAAAATTAAATATCTCTTCATTGACGTGGTTGCAAATTTTGTCGCCTGAACCAGTAAAACAAAATTATAATCTAGATGATTAATGGAGATGAAAAATGTAGATTAAGAAAATGGATGTTGGAGGAACAAAAAAAGTGTAGAAGAGAAAGTTCTGGAATTAGAAATACTGAACTCATGATACAAGGCATGAAATTTAAAAAATTACAGATCATAACGTTAATAACAACAAAATTATGTACCAAAATTTCTAGTGAAAGTCGAAATTCGAAGTAGAAATTAGAATTACGATAAAATATTACAAAATAAAATTTCTCGGTGACACTTAGAGAAACTGAAGATTTCTTAGACTACTACTGAACTTAAACCAAAGAGTGGACAGCAGGAAAGAAGGAAAGTTTAGCAGATCTAAAAAGCATGCAGAGAATAGGAACAAGTGTAGAAATATTTTTAAGATGGTGGTAGACGACAAACAACGAGAATGTGAGTTTTTTTTTTTTTAATATATATTATTTCAAACGCTGTGTTAAAATCTTTATAACGATATTGTTTTGTTTTAATCATTTTTTAAGCTTACGTCAAGTTAAATTGATTTATCCGCGCCATCAAATTCAGGAACTCATTTTCCTTAACAGTTACAGTAGGCCGTGACGACAAATTCTAGCATTTAACACATAAAATGGCGTTAAAATTTAAATTAATTTTATCTAATAGGCTAAATATTTTTTCTTATTATCAATTTTATGTTCACGAAAATATTTTCTTTTACTCTTACTGGAAATAAATGTCCCATTAAAGAGTTAAATTACATTCACGACCATGGCAAAATGTTCGAAGGTTTACATTCGATGGAGAGACAGGCATCAAAAGAGTTTTACACACTGAACATGAAAAATCAAAAAACAAGAACAATTCAAATTGATTTTTGCAATAGGCGAGGAACAAAGTTTCCTCTGGAATGGATTGTTATTCATGATAGCAGCGTTTTCTTTCAAATTTTGCACAGACTATATGTAATTTGCATCAATATTAAGGTAAAATATAAAGACATGATATTTTCCTACATCAAAATGCATTACTATTTAATTTTTAATTAGACTATTTGATGAGAGTTCTTCCTTAACACTATAGGTTGCCTAAAGGAAGTCATTTTAACTGCTTTTTCATTTGCAAAAAATTTACAAATAATAATGCACAAATTAATATTTTCTTTACAAGTGAAGTAAATTTTTTTATTATTAATATTTACTAATAACTTGTTTTATAACTGTAAATAATATAAAAAGTATTAAAAATTAATGTAACTAATTTCTTTACACACTAGTTATTCTTTCACAATGCAGTCATTTTGACTGCTTTTGGGCAATATAGGTATGCACTAAGTTTCAGTCTTTCTAGTGTTAATTGTTATTTAAATACAAGTTAATGAGAAAATTACTCTATTACTAAGAGTTCTACTTTATTGATAACTAAGTTTACGAAGTAGTGGTTTGTTCTTAATCCTGAAACATGTCACGATGACCCTGCCCAACTTAGGAATTTTTTTTATTTTTATCCGTGGTTATTGCTCTTCAAGGTCTAATGTACTGACCACAAAGGATGTTTACTAACACGTACCATTCTATTTTCGACTTTTACCAGTCTTTGTAGAGCAAAAGCTGACCTTCTTATGTAACGGGCATCTACGAACTTAAAATATTGCAATTGTGCAGAAAATATTTGCAGTACAAATATTACGCCAATATAAATATTTTGAACTCCATGAATCTCCTTTTTGGACAATTAAAATATAGAATACTTAATTTATAACTTCCACTATTAATACTAAATAATCAATAATTTATTCAATAGTTTTATAATCCTTATTCATTTTACTCAATATTCATTTATACGGCATACAATATTACAATGATTTATAACTACAGTAAAGCGTTTGGAGAATATTATGAAAATAGATATGCTGAATAATCTATTTATTTTTAAAATTTTCAGCTCCATTTCACATGTGAAGCTTTTTTTTATATATATATTTTTTTATGATTAAATATACATTGAAACACATTTAAAGCTAAAATGCACTAAAAATGACCCACACTTGGGCCCCCGAGGGGGCTAACCTTCTTTAGGTAAACACAGGGAGTCACGCCCCGGGGTACCCTAGTGATCTGTCCTCCCTTCGTTTTCCTCTCCCTGTTCTTCTACTTTCTTCTTTCTCTTCCCCCTTGTCGTGGTTGCCAAATTTACTGGTGAGGGCTTGTCATCTGTGTTTGATTACCACTCTGTTGTGTTGGACATAGATGGGAAGAGACCTCCCGCGTGTTTGCCGTGCGTGGAGACCCGTGTCCCTGGAAAAGGGGATCCTGGCAGTTGAGGGGCATCCTGGTACCACAATACACTGCTTTGGCCCCTGCTTCAGGTAAACGGGAGGTGCATATTGGCCTGTATGCATCAACCGGCTTGCCACGAACGTCATCTGTTGGTTAGGGTCAAGTCCGGGGTCACTTACTGGGCACCTCGTTAAGGGTGGAGGTTGCTTCAGGGGTGACTCGTGGGCGTATAGCTATTGGCCAGCATCGGTGTTGGGTAACAGATTCCTTTCAGTTACTCACATCCCCTTAGTTGGACTCCGTGGTGGGTGGTGCCGTTGGTAGCAGAAATTTGTTTACTTTTCTACGGCTGAAAATAACCAGGTGTTCAGTTCCGCACACCAAAACAAAAACAGCGGAACAACCCCTACACCGTATGTCTATGCTCGTTTTTTCATGATAACTTTAAATAATCCTTCAGTACCAAATTCATCTTTTAGTAAGATATCGCCAATTTTAATACACAAAGCACTTCTTTCTGTTTTGGGAGAAGTAGCCATGATAAAGAAACTGCGTTCAGGTGATTTGCTAATTCAGGTCACTTCTGAAAGTCAGGCTACCACATTGTCAAAATGCACAAAGATTTGCTCCTTTGAGGTCACCGTTATGCCACACAAGTCTCTTAACACTTCTCGGGGTGTTATATCAGATACGGAGGACATGATAAAAGAAAGTCTGCAAGATCAATATGTTGTAGAGGTCCGTAGGATAAGGATTCGCAGGGATGAGAAACTCATACCCACGAAACATCTTATCCTCACGTTTGACACTCCAACGTTACCACCTGATGTCAAAATCGCATGGTTTAACTGTCCTGTCCGACCCTATGTTCCAAACCCTTTGAGATGCTTTCAGTGCCAAAGGTTTGGACATTCAAAAGCATCCTGTCGAGGTACATCTGTTTGTGCTCGCTGCTCTTCTCTCGGCCACTCTGATATTTCCTGTGAGTTACCGCCCCATTGCATTAACTGCAAGGGTGATCATGCGGCTTACTCCAGGAATTGTCCAAGATGGTCGCAGGAGAAAGAAATACAATCTGTTAAAGTCTCACAAAATCTAACGTTTCAGGAAGCTCGCCGGATAGTTACTGCCCGTACTCCCCGTCCGGGTATGTCCTATTCCATGGCAGCTAAGATTTCCTATTGTACAATTGGTACGCAAACAGATACCTCAACATCATTTACCTCACAACAACAGAAGTCGCAATTTAATTTCACAGGACCATCCACTTCTCGCAGACCTGTATCAAAATCTGCTCCCCCCAAAACATCTCGTATCTTATCCCCAGAAAAGTCTCGGCCTGCCCTTAAGCAGCGTTCGAGCATAAAACTTCCACCTAGCCTGAAACCTGGCTTAACAAGAAAGAAAAAAGACCCAAAATTTCTATTTCAGTCCGCTTCTGATGCTTTACAGAAGATGGACGATTCTGTAGCTCTACATCCGTCGGATGATGAATCCATTTTCGATGACCCACCGATGGACGTCTCTTCGAAACCAAAACCTAAAATAAAAAGATAATGGCAATTTCCATTATTTCCTGGAATTGTCGTAGTTTCCGTAATAAGATCTCTGACATCAGAGATATTGTTTTTAAATTTCATCCTTCATGTCTTGCTCTTCAAGAGACACATTTAAAATCATCTGACAATTTTAACTTGCGTAACTATGTCTGTCATCGAAATGATTGCGTTGATGGTAATCGAGTTAATGGTGGTGTTGCGCTTTTAACTTCGCAATATCTCCCAACAGCTCGCCTTTCATTGTCAACTCCATTGCAGGTCGTAGCCGTTCAAATTCATATTAATATCTCCATTGCAATATGCTCTGTATATTTACCTCCAAATGATCCAGTTTCCCAACATGATTTAAACGTTTTGATGAGTCAGTTACCCAAGCCTTTCATTTTACTTGGAGATCTTAATGGTCATAACGTACTGTGGGGTAGTCCAGACACAAATGCTCGAGGTCACCAAGTCGAAACACTCCTCGTGGATCATAATCTCTGTCTATTGAACCAAGGAGAGGACACTTATTTTCATGCTGCAACTCAGACTTTTCACTGCATTGATCTGACTTTATGTTCACCTTCACTTTTACCTTTCATACAATTTTCAGCCGATGATGATCTTCATAATAGTGATCATTTTCCTATCATTGTTTCATACTCATCTACTTTTAATATTACTCCCAGACCATCTGTTTTCATATATCATCGAGCGGATTGGAACCTTTTCACACAACTTGCTGAAATAACGAACGACATGGTGTCAGATGATAATATTGAAACCGTTGTTGAGACAGTAACATCAATAATAATCAATGCAGCAGATGCTAGTATTCCTAAATTCTATTCCACGTCATCGGAAGCCTTGGTGGAATACAGAATGCTCTAAGGCTCACAAAGAACAGCAAAAACAATGGAACTATTTCCGTCGTTATTCAACTACTGATAACCTTGTGGCTTTCAAACGGGCTAGAGCCCTTGCTCGCAAGGTTCGGCGCCAAAGTCAGAAAGACTCTTGGTCGCATTATGTTTCATCCATCACATCTACAACATCTCCCAGACAAGTCTGGTCGAGAGTCAAGAGAGCGAATGGTATATACCGTGAACTCCATCTTCCGGTATTTACTAGAAACGGAACCACATTCTCGGACCCTGTAGATGTGAGTAACATCTTGGGTGAAACTTTTGCAGCCGTCTCTAGCATCGACAGCTATAGCCCAACTTTCCAAACTCACAAGAAAATGACTGAACGCAGTACCATAAATTTTGAATCTCGCCGACGGTTTCAATATAATAGAGTTTCCACGTCTGAAGAGCTACAGCAAGAGCTGTCTAAAGCTCCAAACACGAGCCCAGGCCTCGATGGGATATCCTATCGAATGCTACGCCATTTAAATCCCGCGTCTCTTCTCAATATTCTCGTGCTCTTCAACAGAATATGGACAGAACAGACATATCCAACTGGTTGGCGTGAAGCTATAGTTATACCGATTTTAAAGCCAGGTAAAGATCCAACAGAACCTATCAACTATCGTCCCATAGCACTAACTAGTTGTATCAGCAAGATTTTAGAACGTATGGTTTATTCACGACTAATTTATTGTCTCGAAAAGAAACATCTTATACCTGCTTTTCAAAGTGGATTTCGTAGAGGTAGGTCGACAATGGGCAACATTGTTTCCTTGGAATCTCGTACTCGTAATGCTTTTGTCCGGCGTAGCCATATTGTCTCTATCTTTTTCGATATTGAGAAGGCTTACGATCAGACATGGCGATACGGTATTCTTAAGGCTTTGTATGACATGGGCCCCCGTGGTCTTCTACCTATTTTTATAAAAAACTTTTTGCGGCAAAGATATTTTCGAGTTAAAATAGGCAATAAACTTTCTGACCTATACGTTCAATCTGAAGGTGTTCCACAGGGTATCATCATTCACATATCTCTCATCTTGCACATACTTCCACCCACCGTTTTTGGCACATTTTACGTTGACGATCTGAATATATCTTGTGCAGGATCTGACATGAGAGTAATTGAGCGTCAACTTCAACTAACAGTTAACAAAATTGTAGAATGGTGTAATCAAAATGGTCATACACTTTCACCCACCAAAAGTTCTTGCATACATAACGATCCTGTTATACTCATTAACAACACTGCAATACCTATTGTTGAGGAAACGAAATTCTTGGGAGTAATCTTTGATAAAAAACTGACTTTCCTACCTCATATTAAACAACTGAGAAAACGCTGTGAGAAGGTAATGAATATGCTGCGCGTTCAGTCAAATACGTTTTGGGGAGCAGACCGTATCGCTTTACTGCGAATATACAAAGCATTAATATTGTCACGTATTGACTACGCTTGCATGGTCTATGGCACTGCGGCATCTTCTCACTTAAAACGCTTGGACACAGTGCATCATACGGCCTTACGTATATGCAGCGGCGCGTTTCGCACTAGTCCAGTAGAAAGCTTATATGTCGTCTGCCAACAATTACCTCTGGATCTACGCAGCTCTCTCTGACATATTACTATCGTGTCATGTCTAGTAAATCACATCCTTTAAAGAGTGACGTTACTTTATCAAGCTTAGAGAGACTATATATAGCTAGACCTTCTAACATCCGACCATTTCATGCTCGTGTCTGTACATACATCCAAACTTTCGGCATTTGTGAGTTAACGTCACAATCAGTGGATCATCTTCTCATACCTCCATGGACCATCTCTCCCTATCAGTTTCATTCACCGTTTATGATGTATAATAAGTCTAATTTTGCACCCAACATTTATCAGCATCTCTTCACTTCTCATCGTCACCAATATTCTGAGTATCTGCCTGTTTTTACTGACTGATCAAAATCTGCGGGATATGTCGGCTGTGGTGTCATCATCGCTGATGATACTTATAGCTACAAAATCCCAGATATTTGTTCCGTCTTCACTGCTGAAGCTGTTGCCATTTTATTGGCACTGCGGCAGATTTCCACGCTCTCTACGCGAAAGTATTGCATATACTCTGACAGTATGAGCGTCTTGCGCCAATTAGGAAATTTTCGCAGTGATAGTCATCCAATTTTATGTTTTATTAATCATTTGCTGATCACTCTCCACAATAACGGTTTTGATATTTTATTCTGTTGGGTGCCAAGTCACGTCGGTATCCCAGGAAACTACTTGGCCGATTTGGCTGCACGATCTGCCACCACTGTTTTAACCATATCCATACCTTTCTCAGACTTAAAACGTCACATACGGCAGTTTATCACATCTCTCTGGCAACAACAGTGGGACCTGAAAATTAATAACAAATTGCACTCAGTTAAACCAGATATTACCCCTTTACCTGCATTACGTCTTCGTCACGCAGATGTTAAGCTAACCCGTCTCCGATTCGGCCACACTCGTTTGACGCATCTACATTTACTGTTTGGAGAACCGCCTCCCCAGTGCGATTCTTGTAATGTTTTACTCTCTATTCATCATATTTTAACTATTTGCCCATGTTTTAACTTTTATCGTCTTACCTTTTTTGGTAGTTCTATTTTATCTCTGGAGGATTTGTTAGGAGACACCCATCACCCTAACGTGTTTGCGTTTCTACGCGCAATTGGTATTTTATACTGTATATAACTGTTTTATCCTGTTTACACTTTTATCTAATTTTATTCACTCTTGATACCGTTTCATCTGGTTTTATAGTATTTATATTTAACTGATTTTATTCACTTTCGAATACTCTTGGCATGATGTGTAAAAATCTAGTAAGAAAAATAGTAGGATGAGTTTACCTTCGATTCGGTTTAAAATCGCATGTTTGGCGCAGCATGTCCTTTTGTGGACCTTGTGCCAGTAAACCCTACATTCAATCAATTTTTCACTCATAGTCGTAAGAATTAGTCGAGGTGAAATAGTTACTACAAATTATTAAAAGATATTTCTTTTTTGGTTTTATCAAATACGATGGGGGTTTTATTAAAATCTCATTTAACTCACTTATTAGTTTAATGTATCACATATTATGAGCTATTCCACCCCCCCCCCCAGGGGCACACTCTTGTGAGACGGGTACGGCGCTCCCGGGGCCCCGAGCTGGACCTGAGCATTTTTCCTTTCTCTATTGCGACGGTCCTGTTTTAAGTTTCCGACATTCTATCAAATATTTACATTGACCTAGTGAATGGATTTTATTTTATTCAAAGCACTGTTTATCATTTACAGATTTTTGTTTGTTTATTGTTTTGTCGGGTTTCCGAATTTATTATGTTTCACCTATTTATTTTAAATAACCACTTTTTCTCTAAAGCAAACAGACTGACAACGTTAGCTTTTGCTGACCAGCACGTTTGCCGTGTGCTGCGTCTCGTAAGGTGGAAAATGGGATCCTGGGGTACCTGTCTGCTTTCTCATACAGGGTGGCCACTCTCCAGACCAAAAAAAAATCCCTGAGTCTTCCAGACTTTCCAGAGTAAATTTCTAAAATTCCAGATACCACAACGCAACATTAACGAGACTTCATAAATTTATTAGTTATACAACAATATACAGTAAATAAAAAATTATATATACAGCTGTGTTGCATTTAAAATGTGTTGTATGAATTTCTTTTACAAATGTGGATACACATTTACAAGATCTGATGAATTTTAGAAACTTTATTTTGTATAAAATAAAAAGTTGTTATATAAATAGCTTATTACACAAATTGATCAACTCCATCAAACTAAAAGTTTAGAATTGAGATCGAAATTACTTGTGAAATAAATTATCAATAAATGAAAAGCCAAAAATATTTAGTCATATAATGATGTTCATTTATATTATCTGGGAAACTTATTTTAAATATAAATATAAAAAATATACCTATATATATATTAATATATTCTTTGACACTTAAGTTTGAGATGTTTTAAAAAGTGGAGTTAATCAAATTGTACAGCATAAATAGCTCAACAAGTGAATAACTGAAAGCTTTTAACATTTAATTTCTGATAGCTTTTAACTGTTCATCAATTAAAGAAGTTTCTAAATAAAAATCAGCCGTTAATTTTTGTTTTTTAACATGCAATTCTTTTTTTAATTTTTCATTTTGCCTCTTTTCTAACATAACTTTCTTTTTTTCTTCTGTTGCCTCCTTCCTTTTTTCTAATACTTCGATATAACGTGTGTGAGCCTGTTTTCCGTAGTTTATCATGGATTTCGTCACAGTTATATTTTCAACACCACCAGCATCCATAACACCATCATGAATTTGCCTAAGAGCAACTAAACTATCTTCATGTTGATTTCCTATTAAACAATCTGAATTAATAGAAAAGCCCCTTTCTATAAAAGCACTTTCGTGTGACAATATGAGGAGAAACTTAACAAAGGAACGTAAATTTTCTGGTGCATTGCAAACTTCAAATAGAGAGAAGAAAACATTATCCAGTCGTTTTTCCCTCTTCTCAAATTGCTCCATTTCTTTCTTAACTAGAGGATTCCGAATGAATGTTTTGTAACTATCTTTCACACTGTCAGCCTTGATACCTGATATCCAATTGCTAGATACCAACATTGAAAGGCAAGATGAAAGCCGTTTTTCAGCAATTGCTGTATTTAAAATTACACCAGGATCAAGACAAGATAGTCCCCTTGTTAACTGGAATTTTAAAGGTGATCTTTCTAAAATCTTTTCACAGAATTTTTTATAAGCAATTGCACATTCTTTCCTAAATGAAAATTCTTCAGAAGGTGAAGAATCTTTTATTTTCCTTATTTCATCCTTAACTGCAAAACTGAGAGCAACTTTGTTGATTGGAAGCAGATTATCTGCCAATGACAAATCTATTTTTCCTAATTTTGAAGAGTTCTCCACTAAAATATCGGGTTTTACAAATTTATCAAGAAGGGATCTTAAAATTGATGTTAAATTAGAGAAAAGTAAAGGAGCTAATGGAGCATCAGTCTGAAATTCTGTGAGAAATGGTTCAATAAAAGCAGCTAATGACTGGAAAAATGCCAATTTTGCAGCAAAGAAACTGTCTTTGATACACTCCGAGAGTACACCGAAATTTTTTGAGCCAACATAGATTTTTTTCTCCTTCTTTGCTGCTTTTACAAATTCGAAAATATGAGGCAACATTTCTAATGCCCTCTCAGCAACTTCTACATTTTGAATCCATCGGATTGCACAAAATTTCTTTGGAAATTTTTCACATCCTGTGAAATATATGAAATCAGCTCTATGTGACGGTACATCTTTAAAAATGTAGTATAGCGCCCGTAAAAAGTCCACTACATTCCACCCTGTAGACTTTATTGCATGTTTAAACCCACAATGGATTGTATGCAGTCCACAGCTACCTATATCTAACATCACAGGATCTTGCGGCATTTCCTCAAGTTCTTTTTTAAGGTCATTGAGAAATTTATGGTTGACATTAGGTCCATCCATAGATATTTGAATTATTTTATTTTTATTGATGGAAAATTGGGTAATGGCTTCTTTGAAGTTATCCAACAAATCCTTTGCTGTCGAATGACCAAGAAATACTGATGTCAAATATCGTGTCTGGACTTTATTTGTATCTTTATTCCAAAGTCGAACACTTACGTCCATTTGTTGTTTCTGAGCGATTTTATTTAGACTTTCATCAAAGCCCATAACTAAATAATGACAGCTAGCTATGGTTTTTTGTAATTGCTCCTTATAATATGGAGCAATACCATGAACACAGGTGTATGTTATTTTGGTTCTTTGTAGAGATATTTTTTTCACTATTTCACTATCAGTAAACATTTTTTTCATTAAAAGTACTGCCCGACCCGCAGAACGAAAAGAAGAGTGTTCCATCACTGCATACAAACACCACAAGATTTCTGCTTCTGATACACTTTCTGATCTCAAAAAAGAAACTAATGATGCATCCTTTTTAGCTGGCTCATTTAGAGAATTTAATACAAGATTTTTGGTAGTAGAATCTTGTTCGCTAAATGCACTCCTCAAATCATCAGACATATTTCTGCTAATAACGGCTTTTTTGTGTTTCCTGGATTTCTGATGACTAGTTAGTGCTTGTTTTCCCATATTGCTCAGGGAAAATACAGAATTACATAATTTACACACTGCAGAAAATTTGTCAGTCAGGCACTCACGTAACCATGGGGCATAATGAGGATTTTCCATCCATTCTGTCTTAAATGATGTTTTAAAACCAGGCGCCATCGTTTCAAGCCACCTAAAAATAAAATCTTAATGAACACTTTGTTTTCGTTTGTATTTTGAAAATAAATTTAACTACTGATAAAAGGTTGCAGAAAAATAGACTACAAATCTGCTAAAAACAATAGAATTTAGCTAATCACATTCCAAAATAGAATTTAGTTAGTCACATTCTGAATAAAAATCTTGTCATAAATGTATTAAAACTTCTAATAAGCTTTTTCTATCAATAAAGGGGCTAGTGACCTACCAAAAAATCAGCATTGTTAAATATTCCCGCTCATTTTTTGAGAAAAAGTCTAGATACTTAATGCACTCCACTAGCTAACTATTATCATAGCAGATGATAACTGCACTAAGAAAAATAAATGAATGTTTTCATTTTAATCTTAAAAAATGAATAAGTGAAAAAAGGCGTTGTTCTGAGGAAAATAAAAAACAATCTAAAAATTTTTTTGTCAATTAAAAACATTAACGATTAATGACCACCTTGGTTACAAAGCATCTACCTTAATTTCTGGCCTATAATATGCACCCCTTATTTTTAGAACCTCCGGAAAATCCGCTCGGAGTAGTTAACGTCCATTGTAAAAATGCAACATTTCGGCGATAATATATAAATAAAATAAATTAGTGAATAAAATTAAATAAAATTATAATTAATTTGCATTAGAAAATAAAAGAAAATAATTATTTCCCCAATCGCAACTAAAAATTTCATCACAGTAATATTAAAAAAAGCATTTAATAATTATAGTAGAAATAGAAAAAAATTAAAAGCAAAATAAAATCTAAAATCCTTTAAAATCGGAATCAGATTAAACTCTTAAAAGATTTGCAATCATAAACAGCTGTAATTATTTTTTTTAAAATCATGTTTAAGAGTTACAGCAAATATATATAAGAAAAATTTAAAAAGAACTGGCAAACGATAATGAAGAAATAAAATCAGCTCAATCGCCGACACTTCCAAAAAAAAAAAAACTAATGATAAAATTTATGAATAAAAAGAAATAATTTATTGAGTGCGAAATTTATAGTGAAAAGGAAAAAAAATCAAACGTAGTGGAATCAGAAAAACAAAACTGCAATCTGCTTCATAAAATAATCGTATGTTTAAATTAATAAACAATTCTCCTTTTATTTTTTTTATAAAAACAAGACTCTTAACGAAAGCAGATGTGATTTAACATCAAGAAAAACTTGCAAATGACACCGCACTCTTAAAGAATCAGAATTTATTCAAAAGAAAAATATTTTATTTTTATTAATCGATGTCAAATAGATAAATATATTTTTCTCTTCCATCTTCGGTTCAATGATATGCAGGTGCAACGCATTTCCCCCACCCCCTCATAAATCAAAGAGAAAAATAAAACAGCAAGCCTCTCTTTTGAGTTTGAAAATAAAACATTCGTCCCCTCCCTGCCCCCTCTAGATTTAAAGATCTTTAAGGTCACCGAAGAAATGACGTTTCTCTGGGTAAACGGGGAAAAACATTCTCCCCTTTCTCACATTTTCCTCTACTTAACTTCAAGGATGAGTCCAATTTCCACTTTTTTTTATAATCGTTCTAGTTTTAAATGGCGGGAAAACCGAGCAAAAGTTTTGCCGGTTTTCTGGGTATCGGATAAATGGTTCTCTGCTGTAAAACAAAAACGTCCCTAGACAACAATTTTTAAATTAAAATTGGAATTCTGGGGGAAAAAATAATAAAAATCAAATAATGTAAAGTTACTGGAAAATAGAAAAACAAAGTTTCCTAATCGATGTACTTGTCTCTTAAATTATACTTAATTTCCGATATTAATTCGAAATTTTACGATAAAATTTTTGTTTCAAATGAAATGATAAACAAATAATTAGATTAAATTATTAATCAAAGAAAAAATCCATTACTTTTTTTTTCTACTTTAAATTGTATACATCGATGATTTTTTAATTTATTATTATTTATTTTTTTTTTAAATTCAATTTCTTGGCGTAAAAGTACAAAGTTACTGAAAAATAATAAAACTTTTCTATAAGGAAATTTGTTTTAAAATCGGGATATTCGATGAAGAATAATAAAATTTACACAAAAAAGTTAAAAATTAATAAAGCAAAAAATATTCGAAATTCTACAATAGACTTTTGTTTAAAATGAAAAATAGTTTAATTAATTTAATAATAAAAAAACACATCAGTTTCTTATTAGAGATTTTTAAATCAGAATATTATTTTAATTCGAATTCTCGATATAATTTGTAATGGTCAAATATGGAATCGAAATTTTAGATAAATTAAAGCATAATTATAGCTTATTTACATAAATTAAAGCAATTTTAAATATTTTTATTTCAACTCTCAAAAAATTGCGATCCTGTAAAATTAATAGAATACAAAAATCAAAACTTACCAATATCATTCCAGAACGAACTTCCTTTGAACACTGCTCCGATTTTCTTACTGATTCTTGTTCTTCAGTTACAACATCCACAAAGAGGCACAAGGACATGAAGCGTTCATTGGAGGATAATCACGTGATGCTTGATCGCGATGAAGCAGACGCGTTTCGCTCCGAAAAAGTAAACATAACGGAATGGGAAGAAAAGAGCGGCGACGCGCGACAAAATTATTTTCCAGAATCGACGTGAAATTCCCTGAGAATTCCCGGTTTTCCAGTGGTATTTCAAAATTCCCTGAGAATTCCCGGTTTTCTTGGTTTCCAGAGTGAGTGGCCACCCTGTCATAAGAGTGTGGCGCCCAAGGGGGCATTTTAATCTCGGAGTTGGTGGGCTGCGTGCTCTTTGGCCCATGCTTCACTGTAGACGAGTGGAAGGAGGCTAGGTCCCCCTCTCTTTCAACCGGCTGGTAGGGCATGCTTTGCACCCTGCTTGGGACTAGTGCTGCATCGGAGGAGTGCCCCTGAACTCTGATAGTTTTGGCGGATCCACACTCCCCTCATGTAGTGCTATACCTGGAGCTACCCTGAACGGAACACCGAGGCTGAGTTTTTCAGAGCCGGTGTTTCTGTTCCCCTTGTTGGGCTCGATAGTGGGCATGGGAGTGTCCAGATGAACGTTTCTATAAGCTATGGAGTCACCCAAAGATTCTACACTCAGTTTCGCAAATACATCTAAATTTGATCTATCCAAATGTCCCAACTACGACGCAGCAAAATCCAGATTTCTAGTTCTTAGTTCTACAGACAAAAAAACTTAGAACTGTTTCACCATTTATTATTCAAAAATTTCTAGAATCCCAAATCGGAAACCCTAAAAATGTCCGTCAGGTGATTTACTAGTCGAAACCAATTCTGATAAGCAAACCATGTCACTTCTACAATCACGTAAAATAGATAATATACCCTCAACATATCAAAAGGTGTCATTACAGTTAAATCATCTCTCCGTCAGCGAGATCGTTGAAAGTCTTTCCGATCAAGCAGTTGTTGATGCAAGACATATCGCTGGTTCAAAACTAAAACGACACATCTCCAATTGATTGCAGATGTGTCGTTTTAGTTTTGAACCAGCGATATAACCATTAAAAAAGGCAAAGATATATTTACCACTCAACATTTAATATTAACTTTCAATTCCGCCACTCTACCAACTGACATTAAAGTAGGCTATATAAATTGCAAGGTACGACCATATGTTCCTCTTCGTTGTTATAAGTGTCAGAAGTTCGGCCATTCGACTAATCGCTGCAGAGGCAAAGAAATTTGTTCTCGCTGCAGTGAAGCCGGACATACATTTCAAACCTGCACCCGACCTGAAAAAATGTACCAACTGTTCAGAACCTCACTCTGCAAACTCTCGACTCTGTCCAAAATGGAAACTGGAAAAACAAATTATCAACATCAAAGTAAGCAAAATCTGACATACACTGAAGCTAAACTCTTAAGTTCACAGCCTAGACCAAATATTTCATATTCTGCAGCATTAACCAATAGCAAGCCGAAGAAATCCATAGGTATTCAGTGCGACGTAGCTGAAACCGAACCAAATAATACAAATTTCAAAGTACTCTCGCCTAGACCTACAGCGAGCACAACTAATAAAGAGCATTCTCAACCTCCCTCAAAAACACAAAACCCTGTAAAATCTGTTATCTCTCGCACAACTCTTTCACAAACCCCTCCCGAAAAACAAAAATATCTGAAACTGACTCCACAACTGGTAAATGCGTTACAACAAAAACTTACCCAATCTCCACTAGTAACGAAACACAAATATGTTCCAAAGAGCAGACAAAATAAATTTAATAAGAATAGGCTAAAACAATCAAAAGACAAAGAACAAGAATACTCACAATCAGATGTAATGAGCACAGACGAAAATACTGCAGATGAAATTTCAGATACACAAATGCAAACCGATAAAGGGTTGGAAACACCGCCCAATCTCTGTCCAAAAAATACAAAATCTAAAAATCGGAAGCAATAAATGGCTAAATTAATATCTTGGAATTGTAGGAGCTACAACACTAATAAACCTGACATTATAGATATAATAAATAAGTTTTCTCCGTGTTGCATTTGCTTACAGGAAACATCACTAAAACCCATTCATAAAACTAAAATTCATGGATATAACGTCATCAGGAAGGATAATAAAGACAATAGTAAAGCTTCAGGTGGAGTCATGATCATGACTTCCTGTATGTATCCCTCCAGTATGGTTTCACTAAATACTTCTTTGCAGGCAGTTGCTGTCCGCCTTAATATTCAATATTTATTGACTGTATGCTGCATATACCTTCCACCTCGAGATGATGTATCAGAAGCAGATCTTGACGAACTAATTACACAACTCCCGGAACCTTTCATTATAATAGGAGATTTTAATGGCCATAATCCCATCTGGGGTAGTTCGGACATAAATAATAGAGGAAACTTAATTGAAAAACTTATCAACAATCATCTACTCAGTCTTCTCAATTCTGGTGAGAATACTTATTTTCATGCCCCTTCACAATCTTATCATGCCATAGATTTAGCAATTTGCAGCTCATCTCAGTATCCATATTGGTCTTTTTTGGTTCATGATTATATTTTCAAAAGTGATCACTTCCCCTTAATACTAACTTATGCAGGCAGCAGTAACTTTCAAAATTCCCGCACACCACGACTAAAAATAGACACTATGAACTGGAACAAATTTAAATCAACAGTAAATATAACTGAAAACTTGATAAACCAAACTAATATAAATGACGCGGTGGAACATATCACATCGAATATACTTAAAGCAGCGAAAAACTGCACAAGGATGACATCAACTAAACTCCCAAAACATCCTAAACCTTGGTGGAATCAAAACTGTTATCAAGCGCAGAAGGAACAAAAAAAGCAATGGCAGACCTTTCGTAGACACCCAACCACAGATAATCTGATTGCATTTAAAAAAGCTCGGCCCATAGCCCGGAGAGTTCGAAGAAATGCTCAAAAAACCTCGTGGAAAAATTATGTCTCCTCAATAAACAGTAATACACCCTCAACTGAAATCTGGAACAAAATTAAAAGTATATCCGGTAAATATTGTGAGCGTAACATACCTATTCTCAAAGTAAATAACACACATACAGTCACTCCAAAAATTGAGTATACACTAGGTGTTAGATTGGAATTTCGCGTATAAAAATTTGAAATTTTGTATGAACGAATCGGAATTTTTTTAGATGATACTGCAGAGATTTTTAAGAAAAGATTGTGAAATATCCAAAATAATGAAATAAAATTAGCGCAAAAAAATTTCAGATATAACCTAAGGAAAAACGAGTGTCACAAAATTGAGAATACACTAGATTAAATTCATTTGTATCTACCACTGTTCATTTAAAATCTTTTTCATTAATATTTATATGGACTCTTGATGAACATACTTTCTATTAAATTAATTTAAGTTGACATTTTTCGTGACAAACTAATTCAAAATGGGGAATCGAAAGGAGACGTCAATAGAAGAGAGAAATTTGGTTATTAGATGGTCAAATGAAGGCAAATCGCTTCTTTGATTGGCAGAAGTCATGGATTTATTCAAAAGATCATTAACAAATACAAAAATACTGGAACAGTGACGAATACTCCAGGAAGAGGACGCAAAGAAATCCTCAGTGAAACAGCAAAAAGAACGATTCTCCGCAGTATCAAGAAAAATCCAATGAGCAGTGCTCCAAAACTTGCTGCATCTGTAAGTTTAGTGATGCAGAGAAATGTTTCTGCAGAAACTGTGTGCAGGACTCTCCGACAAGCAGGTTTTAATGGTCGTGTTCCTAGGCGAAAGCCGTTAATAAGTCAAGTTAATCGTAAGAAGAGACTTTTATTTGCTAAGAATCACATTTCCAAGTCCCAAGACTTTTGGAAATCAGTAGTTTTCAGTGACGAAGGCAAATTTAGTGAACCAACTCCCGTAACCCAGGTGTTATGCGACCCGTGCCTTGTGTGAATGGCACTGCGGTTATAGTGTCTTATAATCTGGAGGTCATACCAGTATTACTAAGAAAATCCAACATCCAACTCTCCTTATGCCTTCTGACTGCATGGAGAGAAGGTACGTGTTTGAAAGACCATTTGAGGTAGTTTTTCCTACCAGAGAAGAATGGGATAATAACACGATTGATACAAAAAATGATGATCTAATCTGGTTCACCGATGGATCAAAGAAAGGTAACCTCTCAGGACTGGGGGTCTGTGGCGTGTCACCAAGATTCAATCTTTTTGAAGGTCTTGGGGAATATGCTACTGTCTTTCAGGCGGAGGTACTTGCTATCGCCAACTGTCTGCAGATAAATATTAAGAAAGGCTACCATGGTAAGCGGATTCTTATTTTCAGCGACAGTCAAGCAGCCTTGATGGCTATTTACTCATTCCAAGTTAAATCAAAAATTGTTCTGGAATGCAAGAATCTCCTAAGAGAACTGGCAAAAAGAAATAAAATTATTCTTATTTGGGTACCAGGACACATAGGAATTGAAGGAAATGAAAGAGCCGATGAACTTGCAAAACAGGGATCCTCTTTCAACCCAATAGGAACGGAACCTTTCTGTGGAATCAACATGAAGACTGCAAAGGCCATCCTAGAATGGGAAAAACAGGAGATGAACAAAGTTTGGCGCAATTCTCCTGGACAAAAACATGCTAAAAGCATGATCAGCAGTTCATCTGCAAAAATTGCTTCTGAAATCCTTAGGTTCCCAAGATTGAAGATTCAAACAATTGTAGGCTTCATCACTGGGCACTATCATTTTAGGAAACATCTACATAGAATGGGACTTTTTGAACAAGAACCAATATGTCGGAAGTGCTGTGAAGCAGTAGAATCAGCACATCACATCCTATACGAGTGTGATGCCCTCGCTCATACGCGCCTCACTACTTTAGGCAATCCATATCCTAAAGAGCTTCACCTTAACTCCATTAAGGGACTGTCAGACTATATAAACAAAGTAGGCGACCCAAGACAATGGAATTAGGAAAAAATTGAGCTTGGAGCATGGTACAAAATGCAGAGGTGCTACATATCTGACAAGCTCAAGAAGAAGAAGAAGAAGAAGAAGGCAAATTTAACCTTTTTGGGTGCGATGGCCGTGACAAAGTATGGAGGCAATCTTGCACTCAGCTGGATCCTAAGAATACAATACCGACAGTGAAATACGGAGGTGGATCTTTCCTTGTCTGGGGTTGCATGGCTGCAGGAGGGGTTGGAGAACTTGTCTTCATCGATGGTATTATGGACAAGATGTTATATCTAAACATTCTTAAGAATCATCTTAAAGCTAGCGCCCAGAAACTAGGTTTGGGATCGAACTTCATCTTCCAACAGGATAACGATCCCAAGCATACGGCTCAAATTGTGAAGATGTGGCTTCTGTATAACTGTCGTCAGCAACTACATACTCCACCACAGTCCCCGGATTTAAATGTAATAGAAAATTTATGGTCTCAGCTGGAGAAAGCTGTTCAAGAACACCACATTACCAAGTAAGGAGCATTTGAAAAGTGTTTTGAAAGAAGAGTGGGCCAAAATTTCAGTAGCATCTACAAAAACTCTTGTGGAATCAATGCCCAAACGGTTGCAAGCTGTGATTCGAGCAAATGGATATGCTACAAAGTACTAATTAATTGTTATAAACATTTAATAAAAGTGTATACTCAATTCTGTGATTCTCATTTTTGTATTCTACTATCTTTGAAATTTCTTTCATAAGTACTAATTCAATATTTCACATTTTTATCTGATATCTTGTTAGGGAACTATATGCACTTTTATCTATAATGCTTTAAATTATTTTGTTAAGAATTTCAAACTTCTACACACAAATTTCGAAATGAACTGTTTGTATATACTCAATTTTGGGAGTGACTGTATATCACACATTCCTGATATTGCAAATGCTCTGGCTGCTGCTTTCTCTGAAATCTCCAGCGCTTCAAATTATAAAGAACCTTTTGTCACGTTTAAGAAAAATATCGAAAGAATTAAATTGACTCCAAAAGAGGACACAGATTGTAATTATAGCCGGCTATTTACAATAAATGAACTCCAATATGTTCCAAAATACACCCGTCCTTCAACACCTGGACCAGATGAAATTCATTATTCAATGCTTCAAAACCTGCCGGATAGAGCTTTAGTGCTTCTACTTCAATTATATAATCGTATCTGGACAGAAAGAGTTTTTCCACAGACCTGGTTAACAGCATACGTTATCCCTATTTTAAAACCTGGCGAGAATTCCGAAGATACCACAAGCTACAGACCAATAGCCTTAACTAGCTGTCTTTGTAAACTTTTTGAAAAGATGGTAAATAAACGTTTAGTATTCTTACTTGAATCGCGATATCAATTATCTCCTTATCAAAGAGGTTTTCGTAGGGGCCGCAGTACCACTGATAGTTTACTGAAACTTGAAACCGACATCCGTCACAGCTTTCTCAAAAATCAACACTTGGTTTCAATATTCTTCGACATGGAAAAAATATATGACAGGACGTGGCGATATGGAATCCTGCGAGATTTAAACAATTGTGATATTGGTGGTAATTTATTTTATTTTATCACAAACTTTTTATCAAACAGGACCTTTAGAGTTAAAATTAATTCAACTTTATCAGATGTTTTTCCTCAGGAGCAGGGTGTTCCTCAGGGTAGCGTTTTAAGTGTGACACTTTTCATTTTGAAAATTAACGAAATTTTAAAACAACTTCCCCCGACTGTCTATGGCGAGTTGTTTGTAGACGATTTTAGAATTTCATGCCGATCTGTCAATATGTCACTCATTGAACGACAACTGGAAATAGCTGTGAATAAAATTTTAAAATGGACTAATGAAAACGGTTTTACAATCTCGCCACAAAAAACTCATTGTGTACATTTCTGCCGCAAACGCGGTATTCACCCTCATCCTGAAATTACTCTGAATGGTTATGTTATTCCTGTTTTAGCAGAAACCAAGTTTCTGGGAATGATTTTCGACCAAAAACTGACATTCAAGCCGCACATATACTATAGTAAAAGAAAATGCTCTCAATCACTTAACATTCTTAAGGTCCTCACAAACTGCTCATGGGGTGCTGACATGGACGCAATGCTTAAAATATACCACGCCGTAACCCGTTCCAAACTTGACTATGGTATTTCTGTATACTCATCAGCCCGCCAATCTGTATTAAAATGTCTCGATACCATCCATCATCAGGGACTAAGAATTTCATCAGGTGCATTCAGGACTTCACCAGTTGAGAGTCTTTATGTTTTATGTTCTGAACCTTCCCTGCATTTTCGTCGTTACAAGTTATCTCTGGACTATTATTTTAAAATAAAAGCGAATCCTCTTCATCCGCTGTACTCTTGTGTTTGCCATCTGCAACTTGTTACTCACTTCTCTTCACGTCCATCTTACATTCCTTCATTTGGAATTCGAATCACCAACATTTTATGTGAACTTAACGTTTTAAATTTTGAGGTTTTTACTAACACAGACGCTATCCCACCATGGGTTGATCTTACAACTTGTGTTTTAAACGTGTTTAATAACTTGAAAAAATCCGAAACGAACCCAACAGTTTTTAGCCAAAGGTTTTACGAACATCGTCATCAATACATGGATTTTACACCTAATTATATAGATGGATCGAAACATGATAACCATGTTGGTTGTGGTGTTGTTAACGAAAGTTCTAATATTTCTGAAAAATTTCTTCACGAAACTTCAATTTTCACCGCAGAATGCTATGCTATTTTGCTAGCACTTAATTTTATCTCAGACCAAACCAAACATAAATGGATAATTTATACCGACTCTCGTAGCTTTTTATTGTGTTCCGTTCCCATAATTCAAAAAATACAAAAACACTTAACGCAATTGCAAGTCCGAGGGTTCAACATATATTTTTGTTGGATACCTACGCATGTCGGCATTCTTGGAAATGACCGTGCTGATATCATAGCTAAAACTACTCATAACTTAAGCTGCAATCTCTTGACATGTTTGGACCTTAAAGACATTTGTAAATCTTCAGTGCATCAGGCCTGGAAAAATCATTGGAATACGCAAAATAATAATAAATTACATGAAATTTATCCTAATCTTGATAATTGTAAGACATTATCTGCTCATCGCAAAACCCAGACTTTAATTAATAGACTACGTATCGGTCATACTCGTTTTACGCATATGCATTTACTGAAAGCCGAACCTGCACCCAGCTGTATTCAATGTCAAGTTGACATTTCAATAAAACACATATTGACTGACTGCAGACGATTCAAGTATTTGAGGAAGAAACTCTTTGGCAGATTTAATCTGATCTTTCATCCCTACTTCGTGACCCTATACATCACAATCTCATCAAAACAATTGGACTGTATTCATTAATATAAGTAAAAGTGCAACTCTTTTACCTAGTGACTGGCGCAGTGCAGCCACTTCTGGCTCTTGTGCAAATAAACTTTAACCAACCAACCTCCCTTCGTTTTTCCCCCCAGAGGCACTCACGGAAATGCTCACGGTTTCCGCACCGCTTGGCATTCTTGGCGAAAACTTTTAAGTCAAACCTGCTGTGTCGCCAAATTGCTTTTGCGTAATGTTTGTAAACAAGTGATAGAATTGTTTTCACTAACCGAGCAATGGCGGCGAATAACGAAATATGCTTATATAAATCGGATGTTCTTCCGAAATTGTTGGAGCAATTCCCAACGACAATAATCGACGAAAAAAAATCTTCTCCAACAGAAATCGTTTTTAGAACGGCAATTCGCGATCGCAACGAACTATAGGGGGCGTTGTTGTATGTGCCGAATCCCTGCGATTTCCATATGAAGTCATTCAGTTACACTGGAGACATCTTTAATGTAGCATTGTAACGTTCCATCTTTATTGTGGCTGATTAAATTTAAAAAAGAAAAATGCTTGTTTTCTTTCTTATGCAAACGAAAACAAAATGGTAACTCCTTTTTTTTTAGAGAAGGAACATCCAGAACACATCGGAAAAATATTTGTAAATAAAGAGAAAAAAATAGGTATATTCTTATAAAAGTTCAAACCTAATGCCTGAGAAATAGTTTTACTAAATTTAATGGTATAACATGAAAGGCCCATTTAAATTTTAACGTAAAATAAAGAATGCTTACGAAACAAAACAAAAAAAAGAACCATTCTTTTTTTGTCGCCATTTTTTATTGTTACGAAAATGCGTCTTTGGGACTTGCCAAAAACAAAACAAGATGCAATTTTATTTTTTTAGGAGCGAAATATTTTATGGAGTGAAATATAACGAAAATGTACCAATGTCCATAACATGAAACTTTATCTTAGTAAACGTCCGTTTTGGAAATGTCATTTCATTTTGAATCTTATTTATTAGAGTTCATAATGGCTATAGAATCAGGTGAGAGAAAAGTTTGTTTTGAATCTATGCTAAACTCTATATCGGCCCATTTTCCACCGAAATCCGATTGACTACTTTGATTTTAAACAAAGTGTTTCATTTTAAGATTTTTTCAAAAAATTTTAAGTGTAGATTGGCGGCACTTAAAAATCTGCCAAATCTGTAGTTGTGGTTAATACGTAAGTACCGAATTTTTCTTCCATACTTTTCTGAATCATATTACTTCAAATATTAGAATATGCAAGAAGTATACATAAACACATAATTTAATATCATTTAATTTTTCAAAAAAAGTATTTTGACAACAATTTTATCAAAAAATTATAAACTAAAAATTCCTCATTTTTCAAAAAAAACCTTCGTATTGTTTCTTTTTTTTAATTCTTATAGTATTTAATCAGACGTAAAAAAACCATTTTGTAGAGAACGATCATCAAGTAAGAAAAAAAATTTTTTACAAGCAAATTTTTTATTATAAAAATCATAACACTTACCTGATTTATAAGTCCGGAGAATTCCAAAATTATATGTTCTTTGTTTGAAAACTTTATTCTCAAATAATATATACATAGTTTATCCCTTCATTACTTTTAGGTAACATACCACACATCAAAATTTTATAATTGTAAGATCTCGATATGAATTTTAATATGTATCTTAAAAACAGAATAGCTGAATTCTAGTTGAAATTCTTTCAAAACTAAAAAACACTTACCAAGAAAACGATAAAAAATTTATTTATAACCAGCACAAAAGATACTTTTTCAAGTAATTTGGATTATTCTTTATTGTTGTTTTCTGAATTATGTAGATACAGAAATATATACTATTCTATGAAGAAGAAGAATATTCTATAACTATTACAGTTCTGTATGGAATTCATTGGAACACATTTATTCATTGGAATGACGAAAGCAATGTTGACTACATGTCACTTTAACTTGTAATGAATTGAAGACAGAAAAATTATTTTACCGCAATACACACATCTGTAACAGCAAGTGATCATGAAATCATGTTATGTTGTTGGTAATAGAAAGGTAAAAATTATTGAGAAGTTGTTCTTCAAATGCTTGGTGTGTTCTGCTTCAATGTTTGGCATGTTCTGATTAGTTTTTTTTAGAAGAAGTTTTACCTTTTTATTAGGGAAATTTTGCTTCTTTTTTGATGCTAAGAAAATGGCATCCGTCATTGCCAATGGCTATGTGGGAACTAATGCCCGATATTTACAGTCTCCCTCAAGATGGCGTACTCGAGTGTTGCGATCGCGAATTGAAAGAGAAGACGAAGTAGAAGCATTTAAAAAATATCTGTCTGATGCAACAAACACGTGCTGGAATGTCTACAGCGAACCTTATACGATTAAAAGGTAATTATTTTATAAGCTATTTTTTTGTTCCATATGTTTTATTTTAATAAATAAGTAAGTGTTTCGTTAAGTCATATTTTTAATTTAATAACAGCTGATAAATTTATCAAATTTTGCATTTCTCACTTGCTCAAATCACGGGAAAGTTCTATATATAACTTAAAAAGTATTATAATCGAATAATTTTTAACCTATTATTTTAAAACTCCTTTATAAGAGTGGGTAAAATGAGTGCTATTTTCAACATAATTTTTATATCCACAATTTACTTAAGGAGTGTAATTTAAATTAGTAAATTCAATAATTCTTTGAAATTTTCAAGTTTTTGTAATTTTCAGCTACTTAATGCTGTAGGGAAAAACATTTTTAATTTTTTGAAATCGGAACGTTTTGTTTAATTTATTGCGTTTTACATTTTCTTATTTTATTTCAATCACCTGAAAATTTTGTTAAAGAATGAATATTTTAGAAAAATACAAAAAATGGGTATGTTTTTCTAATTATTTATTTTTCTATTAATTTATTTTTTAAATGAAAAAAATAAAAGTTCATAAATAATTAAAATGAAAGTAAGTTTTATTCAAGCCTTAAATGGAATTTGATATCCATAATTTTATTTAGAAATTAATTTATATCTTTGTTGATTAAACCCAGTCAAAGGAAGAGAGACATTTAATTTAAAAAATCAGAACATAATTTTTCTTTTTTTTTAATTAGCTATGATGAAGATAAATAAAAATATTATAAATAAATCAATATAAAATTTGAATACAAGAAATATCAATATAAAATTAAAATGCAAAATAAGTCAATTTGTACTAAATGTTTTTTTTTTTTTAATTTCAAAATAATTAAAAATTCTAGTCAGAAATAAACTGTTTATAACAAGGTTACTGTTGTGACCGTTTATTATGAGGCATGGGATATGTATATAGGATGATTGACAATGATAGCACTAATATTGATAACTTATAACATAACAATAACTTTATTCACAATACGAACATAGAACACATCAACAAAAGAACATACTGGAAAAACGAAACTGAAACATACAATGCAAACACAGTTGCAGTTACATCACAACCGCGATACTAGCGCCAGTGGAATTACATGGAAGATCCCAACAGTTACTAAAATTTGTTAGTGCTCCTTATTAGTTGATAAACTAAATTGTGTTGACAAAAACTTTATATTCCTATTCTTCATTGAAGGAAAGGAAGAATAACGCATAATTGATTCGCTTAATTTCAGTTTTTATTGTTATTGATTTTATGAGATATTAAGTTAAAGATATATATTAGCAAAATGTTAAACTAAGTTAAAAAGTTTAGTGAATTCTATCATGAAAAAATGCAAATAATGTTAATTAAAATTCTACCTTTTGATTGAAAAAGCATGGAATTAAAATCGACACTATATTTTATTGGTGGAAAGTGTATATTTCTAAAGCTTGATGTTATGAGGTAGATATTACCCTAATTTGCCATTAATGGTAGCACTAATAATGAAAAATTCTTGTTAGTGGCTCATTGTCAGTAATAAGTTTGAAATGTTTACCAAATAAGTAATTGAAGAATTGTGTAACACCAAAAATAATAGCTAAAGCCTCTCGATCTAATTGGCTATAGTTTTGTTCGGAGTTGGTAAGTGAACGAGATGCGTAAGCAAAAAAATCTTCTACACCTTGTTTAGAGTGACTCAATACTGCTGCAATTCCCGTGGGGCTGGCATCTGTGGTCAGGACAGTTGGTAAACTAGGATCAAAAGGAACAAGAACTCTATCACTGGTAAGTTCATTTTTCAGTTTCAGGAATGCAGATTCACAACTTGCAGTCCATAACCAAGGCTGGTTTTTTCTTAGCAACCGTCGAAGTGGGTATGATATAGTTGAAAAATTTGGCATAAAACGGGAGTAGTAAGTTACAAGTCCCAAAAATCGTTTGATTTCTTAAATATTTGATGGTCTTGGCATTTCTTGAACAGCTTGAATTTTTGTTGGCGATTTACTTATCTTATTATATTCAATAACATGTCCGAGATATTCGATTTTTTCTTGAAAGAAGGAACACTTTTGTTTATTTATGTGCAGATCATAGTCAGAAAGTCTTTGTAAGCAAGCTTCTAAATTTTCAGTACATTCTTGAAGTGTTTCACCATGTATAATAATATCGTCAAAGTAAGATTCTGTTTTTGGTAACCCTTTGAGAATTTGAGAAAGAATGCGATTGAATTCTGATGGTGCTGTCTTGATTCCAAAACTAAGCCTATGCATGCGATACGTAGCACGATGTGTTGAAATGGTCTGTATCATGCTACTATCTTCATCAACTTTTAAATGTAGGTAGGCTTTAAATAAATCAAGTTTACAAAAATATCTTGAATTTCGAAGACTATGAAGCACATCATCTATCCTTCTTACTGGATGATTTGATTGAATTAATCGTTCATTGACTCCACATTTGTAATCAACACATAATCGGACGCCACCGTTTGGTTTTGGAATGACAACCAATGGTGACCCCTAATCACTCGCAGGCACTAAGGATATTATTCCATCTGCCTCAAGAGAGTCCAATTCTTTATTGACGCGGTCCCGGAGAGCATAAGGAACGTCACGCTACCTAGTAAAAATGGCTTTTGCTCCATCTCTAAGTTGAAGTGATACTTGAAAATGAGGGACGCAACCAACTCGTTCTTCAAAGAGGGGTGAAAATTTTCCCAAAAGTGAATTGAGAGGATTGATTTGATACACTGGTGATTTATGAATTGAAGTGTTTGATATATTAGCATCTATTTGTAAAAGTTCGATTTCTAAGGCTCGAATCCATTGACGGCCTAGAATAGCTGCACATCCAGTTGGAACAATATGAAGTTCACCTGTAATGTTTTTGTTTTGAAATACAACATTTACATGCACTTTCCCCTTGGGTTGAATGATATCTCCAGAATAAGAACGAAAAGCAATGTTTGATTTTTCCAAGGGCACATTTAAATTTAAGCGTTCAAAATCAGTTTCTGAAAGTAGGGAAAACTTTGCTCCAGAATCTACTTCGAAATGTTGTAGCTTCCCATTGAGGTATACAGAGACGATATATTTGTCAGAGTCATGGCAAACTTCAAATAAATCTATAACTTTATAGCATGGTGAAGAGCTGTGAATAGAGTTGGCACCAAATGTAATATTTTTATCATGTACTTCAGTTGAAACTGCATGAAGAGAAGGTCTGGGACTGGAATTCATTGACTTTCGTGGCATCTTAATTAAAGTTGAAATGCAGACTTTACTAACATGACCTATTTTTTTGCATGAATCACATTTTAGTTTAGTTTTATTAATTCGACAATCTTTGACTTGGTGATTATTTCTGCCACATCTGATGCATAGATTTTCAATACCAAGTGCTCTATAATCTGGTTTCAGGCGTTGAGAACTAGATCGTGAACTGGAACGATTTCTATGACGTGCTGAGAAATTTGAAATTTTATTATTTTATTTTTATAATTTTATAACCGCCGTTGAACAGCCGACCCAATTTCATGGATTTACGACTACTAATGTTTAACTCCGTAGCCTTGTAATTTTGAACCAATACAGAAGACAAGGAAACTCCTGGATCAGTAACCCTAGAGGTATTGATTTGTTATGGGAACATGGAGGACTTTGAGACTCGACAGATTTAACGTGCATCAGTCTCCATTTACTACACGGGAAGTCTTCGGCCGACAGACTGCGAAAACCCCCCAGGGGCACAATTTTGTGTGACGGGCACGGCGCACCCGGGGCCCCAAACCACTATGTATTTTGAACTGTTTTTACAGTATTGTTTGGCGCAGCATGTCCTCTTTTGGACTTTGTGCCACTAAACCCTACATTCGATCCAATCCAATCCGGGGCTCCAAACTGGACCTTAGCATTCTTCCATTTCTTTCTTGCGACGGTCCTGTTTTGAGTTTCCGACTTTTCATCAAATATTCATATTGACCTAGTGAGCGAATATTATTTCATTGTGTATAAAACACTGGTTATCATTTACAGATTATGGAATTCCACGTTTTTGATTCTGTTTTATTTTTGTTCCTTCTATATATATATTTATCGCACTTTATTTGTTATCCATGTTCACTCTTGTGGTTGCTTAATTTACTGGTAAGGGTATTTCGTCTTGGCTCTGTGCTATATCGAACCTTTATGTGAAGAAACCACCCGCGTGTTTGCCGTGCGTGGAGACCTGTGTCCCTGGAAAGGGGCATCCTGGTACCCCCAACACACTGCTTTGGCCCCTGCTTCAGGTAAACAGGAGGTGCATATTGACCTGTGTGCATCAATCGGCTAGTCACAAACGTCATCTGTTGGCTAAGGTCAAGCACGAGGTCACTTGCTGGGCATCTCGTTAAGGGTGGAGGCTGCCTAAGGGGTGACTTTCGGGCGTATAACTGTTGGTTAGCACTGGAGTTTAAGTAACACATTCATATTTGTTACTTACATCCCCAAGTTGGACTCCGTGGTGGGTGGTGAATGTACTTTGCCTTTTAACTATTTTACCGTATCGTTTGGCGCAGCATGTCCTCTTTTGGACTTTGTGCCACTAAACTCTACATTCAATTCAATTCAATTCCGTGGTGGGTGGTGCCGCTGATAGTCGAAGTTTTTCTAATTTTCTATGGCTGAAAATGAACAGTTGTTTAGTTCTGCTCACCGAAACAAAAGCGGAACATCATCCCCTTCACCTAGTTTTATCCTGGCAAAATGCCCAAATTACAACCTTTCTAAATCGAAATTTCTTATACTCAGTTCTACTGAAAAGAAATTGTCTTCAATGTCACCATTCCTAGTTCAGAAAACGTTGGAAACACATATTGGAAACCCTAAAAATGGGCGTCAGATGCCTCTGGTGACCTATTGGTGGAAACAAATTCTGAAAAACAGTCTGCTTCTCTCTTGAAATTACACCAACTTGGAAACGTTAATATAACTGTAACACCACATAATACGCTTAATATATCTAAAGGCGTTATTAGCGATAATTCTCTCCAGTCATTACCAACATCTGAAGTAATAGAAGGTCTTAGTAGCCAAGGCGTGATAGATGCACGTCATATAACGATAAAAAAAGGTACTGATATTTTCACCACACAGCACTTAATCTTGACTTTTAATAATCCTGAATTACCTACTGATGGGGCCGGGATAGCCTGGTCGGTAGGGCGCTGGGCCCATGTCTAAAAGGTCGTGGGTTCGATCCTCGCCGGCCGAAGACTCTCCGTGTAGTAAATGGTGACTGATGCACGTTAAATCTGTCGAGTCTCAAAGTCCTCCATGTTCCCATAACAAATCAATACCTCTGGGGGTACTGATCCAGGAGTTTCCTTGTCTTCTGGATTGGTTCAAAATTACAAGGCTACGGAGTTGAACATTTGTAGTCCTAAACCCATGAAATTGGGTCGGCTGTTCAACGACGGTTATAAAATAAAATTACCTACTGATATAAAAGCCGGTTATAAAAATTGTAAAGTCCGCCCGTACATACCTAATCCTCTCCGATGCTTTAAGTGTCAAAAGTTTGGTCACGCTACTAACAACTGTAGGGGTAAGGAAACATGCTCTCGTTGTGGCCAAACAGGACACACATACCAATCCTGCTCTTCTCCAGAAAAAATGCATAAACTGCAATGAACCTCACTCTGCTAATTCTCGTCGTTGTTCAAAATGGAAGCAAGAGAAACAAATTCTTAATATTAAAGTAATGCAGAACCTTTCATATTATGAAGCAAAAACGAAATTTTTAAGCTCACAACCTCGTCCTAACGTTTCCTATGCGACAATAGTATCAACCCCAAAAGCTACTAAATCTATAGGCATTCAATGTGATGTAAAAGATACTGAAACTCAAACTCTTAAAACTATACCACCCAAGAAAGATTCCAGTACTTCTAATCTGAAATCTACACAGGCAAAACAACAGAAACCATCGAACTCACTATCTCATCGATCACAAGCACAAAACTCAGTACAGTCTACTCCGACTCAATCAACACAATACCAAAACAATGCTGAAAATAGTCAATATTTGAAATTAACTCCACAAATGGTAAGCGTTTTGCATAAAAGGTTAACACATTCTCCATTAGTTAGTAAACCGAAATACGTATCTAAAAGCAGACAAAACCGATTTAATAAAAATCTCAAAAAACTTTCTAACACACAGGAACAATGTTCAGAATCAGATGCGATGAGCACTGACGAGAATTGTGTAGATGAGCATAATATTTCTGGAATGATAATTGAAAAGGGGATGGTAACGCCACCTAACCTTAGTCCTAAGAAAGCAAAATCTAAAATTACTAAATAATGATTAATAAAATTTTATCTTGGAATTGTCGTGGTTTTTATAGTAATTTGACAGATATTAAAATTATTATTGACAACCATGCTTCTATATGCTTTGCTTTGCAAGAAACGTTTTTGAAAACTTCTCATAAAGCAGCTATAAAGTTTTATTCTCACATTAGAAATGATTTTATTCACGGAAATAAAGCATGTGGAGGAGTTTCACTTCTCATATCCAACCAATATCCATTTTCTGTCATTCCTTTAAGTACACCATTACAAGCTGTTGCTGCCCAAATAACAATTAAATCTCTAATTACTGTTTGCTGTTTACACTTACCTCCAAATAAACCAATTCTGCATACTGACATAGAAAATCTTGTTAATCAACTACCGACTCCGTATCTAATAATTGGTGATTTAAATGGCCACAACACACTTTGGGGAAGTAATATTTCTAATTCTCGTGGTCTTCAAATAGAAAAATTGATAGACGATTTTCAACTTTGTTTGCTCAATACAAATGAAATAACCCATTTTTACTTTCCCTCAAGAACTTACCATTCTATAGACATAGCCTTCTGTTCTCCTCAAATTTTCCCATTTTTAAAGCTTTCAATGGAAGATGACCTTTACCAAAGTGATCACTTCCCTCTAATTATAAACATTTCTCTATCAGTTTCATACAATATACAGCGAATTCCAAAATTACGTATATCTGCTGCCAATTGGTCTGTATTTCAATCATCTATTGTATTAAATTCAGAACTCATAAATAATAGTAATATTGATCATGCAACACAATACGTAACTAATGCAATTATCTCAGCAGCTGAAAAATCTATGCCATATACATCTCCAGAATTACCTAAGCAACCAAAGCCCTGGTGGAATCATGAATGCCTGCAAACTCGAAAAGCTCAAAAAAAGGCTTGGAGAAAGTTTCGCAAATTCCCTACAGTTGAAAACTTAATTAAATTCAAACAAGCTCGCGCTCGAGCCCGTAAAACCCGTCGTCAAAGCCAAAGAAAATCCTGGATAACTTATGTCAGTGAAATTAATGTTAATACTCGTTCAAAAGAAATATGGAAAAAGATCAAAGCAATATCCGGACATTACTCTAATTTATCTATCCCACATTTAGAAGTAAATAACAACAAAATAACAGATTTAAAAGAAATAACAAATACTTTAGCCAAAAGTTTTTCGAATGCTTCAAGTCGAAATAACTACTCTCAAACTTTTAAAAACTACAGGTTCCAAGCAGAAAAATATTCTCTGAAACCATCCCTATTACCAATTGACGACTATAATACAGAATTGACAATGACCGAACTAAAAATAGCCATTAATCGATGTAAGAATACTTCTCCCGGACCTGATAAAATTCACAACAGCATGCTTAAACATTTAACAGAGACCCACCTCGAGACTATATTGCAGCTATTCAACTATATCTGGACAAAAAAAGTGTTTCCTACAGCATGGCGAAGATCATATGTCATACCTATTCCCAAACCCGGCAAGGACACAAAAAACCCAACCAATTACCGACCTATTGCTCTAACCAGTTGTCTGTGCAAACTACTTGAACGAATCATAAATAATAGATTAGTACATGTACTCGAATATCGTAAGATTTTATCTCGAGGACAAATTGGTTTTAGAAAATGTCACTCAGCAATAGATAATATACTCATACTTGAAACAGAAATACGAGAAGCCTTTTTAAAGCGTCAACATTTAGTAGCTCTCTTTTTCGACATGGAAAAGGCTTACGATCGCACTTGGAAGCACGGTATTTTGAAAGATCTCATCATGTATAATATAACCGGTAATATGTTTTACTTTATTCAAAATTTTCTAACAGATCGAACTTTTCAAGTTTTTTTAGACCCAGTCATTTCTGATATTTTCGAGCAGGAAGAAGGAGTACCACAAGGCAGTCTCATAAGTGTGACACTGTTTCTTATTAAAATTAATGAAATATTATCTTGCGTGCCTCCAACAGTTGACGGCAGACTATTTGTGGATGATTTTCGCATCACGTGTAGAGCTTCGCATATGCGCACTATAAAGCGCCAACTTCAACATGCTATAAATAAGGTTTTAAAATGGGCAGATTTAAATGGTTTTACTTTTTCACCGACTAAGAAGTCTTGCGTTCACTTTTGTAGGAAAAGAGGTATCCATCCTGATCCTGAAATATTTTTGAACAATTCGCTTATTCCAGTCACAAATGAAGTTAAATTTTTAGGATTGATTTTAGACTCAAAACTGACTGACATTTAAACCTCATATTCAGTACTTAAGAAAGACATGTGTAACAAAGTTAAACCTGCTAAAAGTTCTATCAAATTGTTCATGGGGAGCAGACACAAATTCAATGATCAGAATTTACAGAAGTATCATCCGCTCGAAACTAGATTACGGTTCTGCGATTTACTCATCTGCTAGAAAATCCGTTTTACGCTACTTAGACACAGTTCATAATAGCTGCATGCGTATAGCAACTGGTGCTTTTCGCACTTCACCCATTTAAAGTTTGCAAGTAATAACTCAGGAACCATCTCCCGACGAACTAAGCTTTCATTAAATTACTACTTTCATCTAAAGAGTCATCCTAATCATCCCATGTTTGACAAGGTTTTCACACCCGATTATGAAGTACTTTTTAACAATAGACCATCCTGTACTCCTACTTTTGGACTCAGGATGAAAAAACTTTTATCTATTTTAAATTTAGAGGATTATGAAATTCTACCAGCATATAAACAACTAACTCCTTGGAATGTAATGTATTTTAATACTGTTGATATTTTTAAAAACCAGACAAAACAAGAGACATCTACTTTAATGTACCGACAAATGTTTAATTCGCATCGTGAACAATATCAGGATTTTAACCCTATTTTCACTGATGGCTCGAAGAATGACTGTCATACAGCATCAACAGTGGTCACGCCGAATGAAATGATCACTGAAAAACTGCATCCATCTTGTTCAGTTTTTACATGCGAAGCTCACGCCATCTTATTAGCTCTACAATTTATCCTTACCCAAACACACAAAAAATGGTACATTTATACAGGTTCTAAAAGTTGTGTGGCAGCATTAAACAATATTACCTATAAGTCTCATTCAATCGTAGTTAATGTTGTTTATACTTATGAAAATTTACAAAGTTTGGGTTATTCTGTGATGTTATCGTGGATTCCTGGGCACTGTGGCATTCTGGGTAATGAAAAGGCTGACGAATTAGCTAAATTGACCCGAAACCTTTCAGTTCGACCATTATCATATTCAGATATTAGAAATGCGATTAATCTTACACTACAGTTCGAATGGCAAAAAAGTTGGAATGAGGAGACAAATAACAAGTTACACAGTCTGATAACAAATATAGAACCAGTAATGAAACAAATTTTCCCGAGAAAATACGAAGTTATATTGAATCGTTTGCGTATTGGTCATACACGTATTACACATAGACATCTCTTACTAGGTGAACCTGCACCAGATTGCTCTAGCTGTAATGAACCATTAACTGCGAAACACGTTCTGACCCAGTGCAACAAATTTAAATTTCTAAGACAACGCTATTTTGGCTGCAATAATCCTACTTTACATATGCTTATTGGCGATAGACCACGCTATAATCTTCTGTTATACCTTAAGGACATTGGATTTTATACTTCAATTGAATTTTACCTTTTAAATTTTATCTCTTATATTTTATAACTTATTTAAACTAAGCACTCGTTTTTCAGACCAAGTTCATGGTGCGGTATAGCCCTTTCTGGCTCTTGCGCCAAAAAACTAAATAACTAAAAACCGACTGCGAAAAATTCAAACATTCGAGGAAAAACCTTTTTGACAGCTTTTATCCCAGTCTTCAATCTTTGCTTGGTGACCCTGTACATAACAACCTCTTAAGGTTTATCAAGACTATAGGGCTACATTCTCTGATTTAAAATAATACAGTAGTTTGACCTAGAAACCGACTTTTAACCTAGTGCCTGGCGCAGTATAGCCATTTCTGGCTCTTGTGCCAATAAAATCCAACCAACCAACCCTTCGTTTTCCTCTCCCTTTTCTCCTACTTTCTTCTTCCCCCTTGTCGTGGTTGCCACATTAACTGATGAGGGCTTTTTATCGGTGTTCGATTACCACCCTGTTGTATCAGACCCAGATGGGAAGAGACCATCCGCGTGTTTGCCATGAGTGGAGACCCGTGTCCCTGGAAAAGGGGATCCTGGCAGTTGAGGGACATCCTGGTACCCCAATACACTGCTTTGGCCCCTGCTTCAGGTAAACGGGAGGTGCGTATTTGCCTGTATGCATCAACCGGCTAGTCACGATCGTCATCTGATGGCTAGGGTCAAGTCCGGGGTCACTTACTGGGCACCTTGTTTAGGGTGGTGGCTGCTTCAGGGGTGACTCGCGAACGTATAGCTACTGGTTAGTATTGGTGTAAAGTGGCGAATTATTGTCACTTACATCCCCTTAGTAGGACTCCGTGGGTGATGCCGCTGGTAGTAGAACTGTTTTTATTTTCTATGGCTGAAGATAGTACGGTGTTGAGTTCCGCACACCAATGCAAAAACAGCGGAACATTCTTAGCACCATGTGATTACGCTCGTTACTTTTTGATGACCCTGACAAACCCAAATATACTTAATACTTCATTTACCCACATATCTCCATTTCTGATACACAAGGCTCTTCTTTCCATTCTAGGAGAAGTTGCCTCAGTAAAAAAGCTACGCTCTGGTGACCTCTTAGTTGAAGTCTCCTCTGCAAAACAGGCAACTATTTTATCAACATGCACCACCATGTGTTCATTTAATGTAACAGTTAACACCTCATAGATCCTTAAATACCTCTCGTGGCGTCATATCTGAAACAGAATTCATAAAGGATACAGAAGACATGATATTAGAAAACCTTCAATCTCAAAACGTTACATCTGTTAGAAGGATTAAGATTCGCAGGGATGGTAAACTCATCCCTACGAAGCACCTCATACTCACTTTTGCGTCTGCAAAATTACCAACTTCAATTAAAATGGCTTGGATTAACTGCCCGGTTCGACCGTATATCCCAAATCCTTTGCATTGTTACCAATGTCAAAGGTTTGGGCATTCAAAAACATCTTGCCGAGGTCGACCGGTGTTTGCCCGTTGCTCCAGACACTTCTTGCGAGCTGCCACCTTTTTGCATCAACTGCAAGGGTGATCACGCAGCTTACGCCAGAAGTTGTCCGAAATGGTCTCTAGAAAAAGAAATCCAGTCAATTAAAGTTTTACAAATTCTAACATTTAACGAAGCCCGCCGAATAGTTACGGCCCGCACTCCTTGTCCGGGTGTGTCCTATTCAGCGGCAGCTAAAACTTCATATTGCACAGTAAGTACGCAAACAGATTCCTCAATATCATCTACCACACAGCAAACTAAGAATCCACAATTTAATTTTACCGGACCATCTACTTCTCGCAGACCTGTATCCAAATCTCCACCTCCAAAAACATCTCGATTAACATCCCCAGAAAAGCCTCGTCCTGCCTTAAAGCAGCGTTCGATTATAAAGTTGCCACCCAGCCAAAAACCAGATATTCCTAAAAAGAATAAAGATGCTAAATTCATACAAATCGTTAAAATGTCCACTTCAGATATTTTGCAGAAGATGGACACCGAAATAACTCTACATCCATCAGATCATGAATCGATATTCGACGATCCACCGATGGATGTTGCATCTAAATCAAAATTTAAACCAAAAAGATAATGACAAGTTCCATTATCTCTTGAAATTGTCGTAGTATGCGAAATAAAATCTCTGACATCAGAGATATAATTTTTAAATATCACCCATCATGTTTTGCAATCCAAGAAACACATTTAACATCCTCTGATAATTTAAATATACATAACTATACATGTTACCGAAACGACCATGACGCCGGTAGTAGACCTAATGGTGGTGTCGCGATTTTAACATCAACAAGTTTTCCATCAACTCTCCTTTTATTGTCAACGCCATTACAGGCTATTGCAGTAAAGATTCATCTAAACATTACTATTACTGTCTGTTCTATTTTTATACCTCCTCATGCTTCAGTTTCACAACATGATTTAAACTCATTAATTCATCAGCTGCCTACACCTTTCATTTTGCTGGGGGATTTTAATGGTCACAACGAACTGTGGGGTAGTTCCGACACAAATGCTCGAGGGCATCAAGTTGAAACACTCATCCATGATCATGATCTATGTTTACTGAATCAAGATGAAGACACTTATTTCCATGAACCTACACTAACTTTTCATTGCATTGATCTTGCTTTATGTTCACCTACGCTTCTACCGTTTTCAAAATTTACGGTTAATAATAGCGATCATTTCCCCGTCATTGTTTCATATTCATCGACTACTTCTATCACTACAAGACACACTACATTTATTTACCATCGTGCTGATTGGAGGCTTTTCGCTCAGCTTGCTGACATTACAGAAGATATGGTATCAGATGAAAATCTTGAAGCCGATGTTGAAACGGTGACTTCTGTGATCATCAATGCTGCACAAAGTAGCATACCAAAAACATCAACTTCTCGTCCCCGTCATCGCAAGCCATGGTGGACTGCTGAATGCTCCGCAGCTCACAAAGAAAAGCAGAGACTATGGAACATCTTCCGTCGGTATCATACAACAGACCATTCAGCTTTGAGTGCAACTGTTTTATGACGCCATACTTAATTTTGCATTTTTTATCTGGTTTTACTTACTTTTTATAAATATCGTGTGATTTTTAATAAGAAAGTTTTGTAAGATACGTTTACCTAAGATTTATTTTTAAACCGTTTGTTTGGCGCAGCATGTCCTTCTCTGGACCTTGTGAAATTAAACCCTACATTCAATTCAATTCAACTTCTACAACAGACCATCTTGTCGATTTCAAACGAGCTAAAGCGATTGCACGCAAGATTCGGAGCCAAAGCCAGAGAGAATCTTGGTCACGCTATGTTTCATCCATCACATCTACAACATCTCCCAGACAAGTCTGGTCGAGGGTCAAGAGAGCGAATGGTAACTACCGTGAATTCCATCTTCCGGTATTTGATATTAACGGTATCACGCACTCTGACGCAGTAGATGTGAGTAACATCTTGGGTGAAACGTTTGCTGCCGTATCTAGCATTGATAGTTATAGCTCAGCTTTCCAAGCTCACAAGCGTAGAGTTGAAGCCCAGACGCTGCAGTTTGCTACTCGACGGCAATTTCAGTATAATTGTAATTTCACTTTTCATGAATTGCAGCGAGCGCTGTCAAAGGCACCCAATACGAACCCCGGCTTTGATAGTGTGTCATATCACATGCTTCTGCATCTTTACAGAATATCCTGTTACTTTTTAACAGATTATGGACGGAGCAGATATACCCTTCTAGTTGGCGGCTGGCTCTTGTGATACCAATTTTAAAGCCAGGTAAGGATCCGACGGAACCAATAAACGACCGCCCAATAGCTCTGACTAGCTGCTTCAGCAAGGTATTCGAACGTATGGTCAACTCACGCTTGGTTTACTTTCTGGAGAAGAAAAAACTCATCCCCGACATTCAAAGTGGTTTTCGAAAGGGCAGCTTTAGAATCGCGTATTCGTAATGCTCTTGTCCGACGTAACCATTTTATCTCTATCTTCTTCGATATTGAGAAGGCGTACGATCGGACATGGAGATACGGCATTCTAAAGGCATGGGCCTCCATGGCCACCTACCTATGTTTATCCAAAACTTCTTGAGTCAGAGATATTTTCATGTCAAACTGGGGCATACACTTTCTGATCTCTCATCCAATTTGAAGGTGTTCCACAGGGTTCTGTTCTGAGTGTTATACTTTTCATAGTTCATGTTTCTCCCATTTTAAACATTCTCCCTCCTACAGTTTTTGGATCACTTTATGTTGACGACCTCAACGCCTCATGCTCAGGATCTGACATGAGAGTAATCGAGCGTCAACTGCAACTTGCTGTCAATAAAATTGTAGATTGGTGTCATGAGAATGGTCATACCCAATCACCTTCTCAAAGCTCATGTGTACATTTTTGTCGACAATGCCGACTTCACAACGATCCTGTTATTCATATTCATAACATTGCTATACCCATCGTAATTGAAACAAAATTTCTTGGAGTTATTTTCGATCATGAGCTTACTTTTCTACCTCAAATTAAACAGTTACGGAAAAAATGCGAGGGAACCTAAAATATGTTACGGGTGCTTTCTAACACGTTTTAGGGTGCTGACCGCACTGCGCAATTGCGAATTTACGAAGCACTTATACTCTCGCGCATTGACTATGCATGCTTCTGCTTCGCACCTAAAGCGACTTGATACGGTACATCACACTGCATTACGCATTTGTTGTGGTGCATTTCGCACTTCACCTGTAGAAAACTTGTATGCTGTTTGTCATCAGCTACCATTAGATCAACGTAGGATGCAATTGTCCTTGACGCACTACTACCGTATCATGTCTCCTGCCTCACACCCTTAACAGAGAGAGGTTACTCCATTAAATTTAATGCGCCTATATGATGCTCGATCTTCTCATGTTCGCCCTTTTATTGCTCGTATGCGTTCACACATTGAAACATTTGATATTTTAGATTCACCAGCACAATCAGTAGACAACCTACTTATTTCACCGTGGACTGTTTCACCATATAATTTTTATCGTTTATTCGATGCAACCAACAAATCTCTTGTATCACCAACCATATTTCAACAACTTTTCCTTTCTCATCGTCATCAGTTTTCTCATTATGTTCCGATATATACTGATGGCTCAATATCTCCTGGATATGTTGGCTGTGGTGTTATCATTGCTGATACCATGCACAGCTACAAAATTCCTGAAATTTGCTCCATCTTCTCTGCTGAAGCTGCTGCTATTTTATTAGCATTGCGACTTATTTCTACACGCTCTACTCGGAAATATTTTATATACTCCGATAGTATGAGCGTTTTGAGTCAATTAGAAAAGTTTCACTGTGATACTCATCCAATTATATGTTTCATTATTCATTTGTTAACTACTCTTCAGAAGAGGGGATTTGAGATTCTATTTTGCTGGGTGACAAGTCATGTTGGTATTCCAGGCAAATAACTGGCTGACTCAGCTGCACGATCTGCCACATCTGTCCGTCCCGTTCATTGACATGAAACTTCATGTTCGATAAATTGTAAAATCATTATGGCAACAGCAATGGGACCTCAAAGTTTTTAATAAACTAAATAATATTAAATCTGATTTGGACCATTTCCCAGTACTGCGATTACGTAGAGCAGATGTAAAACTAACCCGTCTTCGAATTGGTCATACCTGGTTGACACATCTTCATTTGTTGCTAGGAGAACCCCCTCCTCAATGCCAAGGTTGTAGCGTTCCTCTCACAATTCATCATATTTTAAAAACGTGTCCAATTTTTAACCAGTATCGTTTAACGTATTTTGGAAGTACTATTTTATGCATGAAGGATTTATTAGGTAACATTTATCATCCGAACATTTTTGCGTATTTACGCGCTGTTGGTATTTTTAACTGTATACAAATGTTTCAATACATTTGCAATTTTATTCACTTTTTTCATACATTTTATTTACTTCATGTATTTTATATCATATTCACACCTTTTAATCTGATTTTATTGATACATTTGATCTTATTTTGTTCATGCCTTTTACCTGATTTTGTTCATCAACTCATACAATTTTATCATCAGTTATAATTATACCGCAAATTAAGTGCTCCACGCACCATGTCTTTTGAACTGTTTTTACCGTATTGTTTGGCGCAGCATGTCCTCTTTTGGACTTTGTGCTACTAAACCCTACATTCAATCCAATACAATCCTTCAACGTCGCTGCCATTTTTATTTACATTTGTATAAGTCATCACATAAAATTGAAACTTCATAAAAAGCAAATGATCTGAATTGTTCAAGTGTATAAGGGAGAGAAAAATTGCCTGAGCAGTTGCTGATATTTCGGGCAACCGTGATTTCTATATCGCATTAGGATTTTCGAGCAGTTTTTGGAGAAAGTGGTGGATAATGATTGCCTTGCCAGGTTCGTTGCCGATAATTTTCCTCGTGTGGTATACCCATAAATCTAATTTTGTTGCTTTTCTAAGCCGAAAACTTTTTAAGGAAATAAATTGGTGACATATTCTTATTTATATAAAGGAATCATGTTTGAAAATCAGTTTGGCATTTCTCATACATTAAAATTCTAGTGTTACAGGGTGCGTAGTGTTTTTAAAAAGTGCTTATTTTCGATTTTTAAAAGCCCTTAAAGGTGCTTTTTTCAATAGGTGTTTTTAAAAAGTGTTTATTTTTCCTTTATGTTGATTTTCACTAAGAATTATGCAGAAAGACACTGTTCACATTGTTCTATTCAACGTTTTCACAATCAATTCAACCCCAATCTATTTTGGCGTATCGTCAGTTCGCAGGGCCTGATTATCGCCTAGGCCTAATAGGCACGGGCCTAGGGCCCACTCTTTCTGGGGGACCTTAAAAAATTAGTCTACAATATTATAAAAAAAAATACCGAAAGAAACAGTATATCTCAAAAAAGGCATTTTTTAATTCAAATTTTCCGTATATTGTGATAAACCAAACTCTTGTAAACATTTTGCACTAATCAAATTCGAAAGTACAACTGAATTTTAATTGGTGCTATTTTTACTCCAACGGCTTAAGCAAATGCAACGAGAATTCATATTCGCCAAGTCTCTTAAAAATGATTAGTGTCAACAAGAACTAAAAGCTTATTCTTAACAAATATGAAAGGCTACAATCTTTAAAATAATTGAGCTAATATGTGACTTTTAGCAAAAATCACCAAACTATTTTTATTTTCATACAATATTGTTTTATATTTTGCTTCAATATTTAGATGCGTTAACTTTATCTTAGAAAAATAACCTTCAATTGTCTGTTTTCAAAGTTTTTTAGAATGTTTCTCTTGAATCATGCAGTTCAACAGATTCTTTTTATTGTTAGGACTACTCTTCAAAAATTTAATTTCAAAATATTTTGTTAGGGGCCCGGAAAGTTTTGTAGGCCTTGGGCCTTAATTCGTCTTGATCGGTCCCTGTCAGTCCGTAGCGTATGAAAACGCCATTCGATTTACATGATTCAAAAATCTTGACAATTGTTAAAAACAATGCCGAAAAGTTATTATTATTATTTTTTTGACACGATAGTTAAAACCAGATGAAACCGTCAATTGTCAAAAACTTTCCAATCCTACCTAAGTGTGATTTTTTAAAGTGATTAAAAATATTATTCGAGTGCTTATTTTTGTTGAATAATTTGACTACGCACTCTGTGTTAAAAATGACCTGAACTTTAAATGGAATACCAATTGGTAAACATAATTGATTGAAAATTTACTATTACCATTATAGGCAAACAATCTATATATCTGTTATTAAAAGATAAAAAGTTCAAAATTTTGAAAATTATTGGTTTGCTAAGACACAATTGATTTTCTAAGACGCAAATGTGTTTGTCATTTGTGTCTATCTCAAATATTATATGTATGAAAAACCAGTGTATAAATTTTTACTGAATCCTCTTCCAAACTTTATTTTTTGACGTTTATTTCAAATTAGCAGTTTTTAGTGTAATGTACTACTTTTAAAATTACTTCCAACGTTATATTAAGAACCCAATTCTGTTTAAATCAAAATTTGAATTATTACTTTTGAGTTAAATTAGTCTTTATGCTTATTATTCAATTCATTGTGGTACCTTTTTCTGATATTTGCAAATAAATTCAATATCTGCTAATAATTATTTTTGTATCATGTATGAAAATGTATTCCTCATTAGATTGTGTAACCATCAAACAGCTTCATTTTAAACTTTTCATGTTTGATTTTAGAAAATGCTATGTGGTTTGTCAGGATGATTCGATCTCTGTGTGTGTGTGTGGGAGGCATACATTGTTGCAGCAATGCTATTAGATTTCTTTTTATTCCTAACCTAGATGACATAATTGAATTTTCTGACTTGTGTAAAGAAGAAAATATTTCTGAAAAAACAATATCAGCTGTATCGAAATTTGATTCAGTCATTAACAACCTCTCAAAAAACTTCACAGAAGGTACTCTGTATTTTAAGACAAGTGTTTAGGTTTCATTGAATAAACTCAAACTTTAATAAGGCAGTTTTATAAATTATGTTACTTCATAGCAATTTTTTTATATTTTCTCATATATAGATTTTGGTTTGATGCATTTGGTCCAGTTTTCCGAGATCCAAAAAAATGGGCATATGAGAAATTTCTTTGTCATTGTACCTCCTCTCTCTGGTAATAATTTCTTTATATATTGTATTAATTTACTAACTTAAAACAAAATTCTTTGAAAGATTGAAGCTATATTAATTATACAATTTTTTTCAGACAATTAATTTTGTTGAAGAATCTATATCCAGTAAATAAAAAAAGATAAACTTTCAAGGAAAAATAAACTTGGAGCTGCTTAAAAAAAAAACGGATGATATGTATGGGTGTATAATACATTTTCTGTGATTTCAGATTTTTCTTCTATAATTATAGCGATGGTTATAACTAGCAGTGGTTAACAGCAAACTGAAGATTAGTTTTTAATCTCCTTATAACTCCCTGATGGTATTTTTATCTGGTTCTTTAGTTGATCTTACCAAAAAAAAATATTTTTGAAGTTTTGTTTGGTAATTTATTTATTATTGAAATGACTATCAACTAATTATTCTTGGAAATGTAATTACATATTATAATTTAGATATGGATTATGCAAATTATATTTTTGAAGATGTTTTTCATCATTTCTAAATCTAATTTTTTTTTTTTTTTAAGTTTTCTGTGATTTTAGCAATAACTTTATTCCTATAGCATTATCATAATTTTTATGGCTTATAATTAGTAAAGACTAAACATGTAATTATATCACATATTTCATCTCTGGTTAAAAATGATACTTTTTAAAAGTAAAAATCTAATTAAAATTTCTTTTTTTTTTATATTCTTTCAAAAAAATGGGAAGACATAATATATAAAGGCTTTTCTAATTTGCATTTTAAAACTCTTCACAGAGTATTTTAAATGTTTATGAAACAGATAAATAAGGCCATTATAAAAAGTTTTTCTGCTAAATAATCGGTTTCAGAGTATTCCTTCTCTTTTGTTTAACTACTCATCATAGATTTATTATTGTGGGTGTTTTTTTTTTTTTTTTTTTTTGCATCTTTAATGCATTGGGTAACAGTATAAAAATTAAATATATTGATGTCATAATTCAATTGTCAACATACTATTGGAAAATATTAGTATTTTCAAAAAACTATGAAATGTGTAAAATTTTTAAATGCATAGCAGAGAATTATATTGGAAATTTTTCAAAGTTCTTTCAAGAATTTAAGGATTAAAAACTTGGTTATAAGAAAAGAAAAAATAGCTGCTATTTGTGAAAAATATTATAAGTTATGGAGCTGATTACAGTGTCATTCAATTAATGAAAAAGTGTTATGAAAGCCAAGAAAATTAATCGCCATACAGAATTTTTGGGTAAAAAAAAACTCACCTGTTGTCCAAATTTCCATTAGCACTTTGATAGTCTTAGAACAAATTAATGTACTGGTAAATCTATAAAAAAAAAAAAATTATTTTGTTACCCAAATTATTTAAATTTACAGGTGCAGCTTACACCTTGAAATTGTTAAATTTATATGAAGAGTTTGATTCCTTTTTGCAGAAGTATTTTTAAAAAATGCCTTTCTTGCATATCAGATGTGGAAGAAACGCTGGTGATTTTTTTTTTTTTTACTTTCCTTTCAGAATTAAAAAATTTTGCAACGACTGGCTTTCGCTAGAATGTCACATTGATCTTATAAAAAGTAATTTCCAAATCACAAAAATTAAAAAACAAATTAACTGTACATATGTTTTAAGAACAGGAGAAAATCGCCAGTAATATTAGAATATGTTTTCTTTTACATGAACATTATAAAACATAGAAATATTTTAAACAGTTCATTATCTAAATGAACTTCAGTTGATTAATGCATTCTTTATGGAATTTTCTAATAAACTTTAGCTACCTTATGAAAAAAATATTACTGTCTAAGCATTGAAACTTGATGCTGTGTTATATGAACCACTAAAAATGTTTTTTTAAAAAATTTTTTTTTTATAACACAGCATCAAGTCACTGTTATAAAATTATTAAAAAATTCCTACATTTATTATTTAAAAAATTATATACTGTTCTAGTCTATACATGAAGGCTTTTTTTTTGTTAACTGAAACTGCTTCTGTTACTTTAAATTAGTAACATATATATTTGCTACGATTAAAAATATCTTTCAAAAAGGTATTAGTACTAGAGAGAATTGTCACACAAAAGCTCTAAAAAATTCTGCCACAAGGACTATATTTAAACTTGAATTAATTGAGAGCACATTTAAGTAAGTATTACATAAAAATGTTTTTGGCCTCCTTTCTCTTGTCGTAGAATCTGCTGAAATTACTACCTTGCCCATCTTCATATTTTTTTTTTAAATGCATTATACACATATTTTTTTATAACCTAGTAATTATTTTGACCATGTTATTTTTATTACATATCCAAATAATAAAAACTCCTAAAATTATTCTCTACATTAAATAACATTATTTTTCCATAATTTATTGTTGTTGTTAGACCTCAAAACGTTTGTCCTGTAACTTTTAAATATAAATGTTGGTTAGTAAGTTTAGTAGGATGTAATTTATAGCTGTGTATTTTAAGTTATTAAAATAAAGATTCTGTTTATTTTATTTTGAATTACAGATTACCGTATTTAAGTGACAGGGAAAATTTGAGATAGTGTTTGGAGCTCACAGTAAGGACAAGTACGTAATATACTTGTACATAATATAATACAGTATTGGACTATACGAGATTCAAGCTTTCTTTATTTTACATACATTATATTTCATAGTTTAATTCAATAGTTTGTAAACATTAATTGATAGGATAATAGGTTTCAAAATCATTTTTATGACCTAGTTTGAATAAATCAATTTTCATTTCATATAAGCTCTATTTATTCTGTTTTAAATCAATTAAAAAGCACTGATAAAGAGAGATTTGTGTTTGGATAGTAAATAATAATAACAAAGTTTAACAAAAATATTAAAGCACTCTACAATAATGCTTTCTTGTTTGTTTTTTACTTAATAGATAATTTTTCAGGCATTTGTTTTTCTCTTAAAAATGGGAGAGATGCTGTCAAATCCAAGTTAACAGAGAACAGGCTTAGAGCAAACATTTCAATATCTTAATTCAGATAAATTATGTAATTATTTATCGGAATTCCATGTAATAATGTTGCATAGGATTTTTATACAACATAACCAACAAAATTTTGTGTAAGAATCTTATGCAAAAATGCAATTTTCATACAGATCATGAAGTGAACACTAATTCAGAAGTGGATTGTGTTTTACGCAAACTTGTCATGTTTTCAAGGAAAAGAATCAATTATCTTAAATAAGTTGATCGAATTATCAAGGAATGTGTGAAAAATGTCACTCAAGAAACATAGTTTTAACATAATTTTCAAAAGAATTATGTTCTTTTTTTAAAAAAATTATAGAATTGCATTATAACCATATTCTTCATATTTTTAGGAAGATGTACTTTCTCAAAAAAATACAGCATTAGGAAAAGAAGACAGGAAGCTTTTAGAAACAATTAATTTGACAAGCAGGAGATTGGAAATTTATCGGCAGGTTTGTTTTGTTTTCTTACATAGATTTCTAGAAGTTTGATTTTTTTTTTCTGTCATTTAATTTATGAGCTAATGAGCTGCTGAATGTTTTTCCTTATAAAACTTTTCCATTTTAAGTAACCATAAACAATTAAATTCATTTCATAACCTGACGTGCTAACATAAAAATTGCAAATAAATGTTTATAAGTGAATATAAATCTTATTTGTGAAATGTAAAATGTCTTCCTTTAATGAATTTTTCGTCACACCCGTATGCACAGCAGTATACTACAATTTTTTTAAAATTTTATGGTTCAAAACGCAGCTCATCAATCCACTTCCATAGTAAAAGACTGGGGATAGGGTTTACTGGAGGAAAAGTCGTCCAGGAATCACGTGACGATGTTCTTTGCAACGAGGGATGGGGGACTGGTTCTCTCTACCTAAATTACTCCTCTAAGGTTTCTTCCAGTGCTTCAAAATTATAAACAGATATATTTGTGTGCAGGTAAAAAAAGGTCATTAAAAAAAAAAGAAACTAGATTCTTTAAACCCTAAAAAATGTGAGTAATTTTTCTAATAAATTTGTAATAAGCTTTGTGCCCCTGAGGGGGTTTACCTTCTTTAGTTAAACACAGGGAGTCAAGCCCCGGGGTACCCTAGTGATCTGTCCTCCCTTCGTTTTCCTCTCCCTGTTCTTCTACTTTCTTCTTTCTCTTCCCCCTTGTCGTGGTTGCCAAATTTACTGGTGAGGGCTTGTCATCTGTGTTTGATTACCACTCTGTTGTGTTGGACATAGATGGGAAGAGACCACCCGCGTGTTTGCCGTGCGTTGAGACCTGTGTCCCTGGAAAAGGGGATCCTGGCAGTTGAGGGGAATCCTGGTACCCCAATACACTGCTTTGGCCCCTGCTTCAGGTAAACGGGAGGTGCATATTGGCCTGTATGCATCAACCGGCTTGCCACGAACGTCATCTGTTGGCTAGGGTCAAGTCCGGGGTCACTTACTGGGCACCTCGTTAAGGGTGGAGGTTGCTTCAGGGGTGACTCGTGGGCGTATAGCTATTGGCCAGCATCGGTGTTGGGTAACAGATTCCTTTCAGTTACTCACATCCCCTTAGTTGGACTCCGTGGTGGGTGGCGCCGTTGGTAGCAGAAATTTGTTTACTTTTCTATGGCTGAAAATAACCAGGTGTTCAGTTCCGCACACCAAAACAAAAACAGCGGAACAACCCCTACACCGTATGTCTATGCTCGTTTTTTCATGATAACTTTAAATAATCCTTCAGTACCAAATAATCCTTTGTGCCCCTGAGGGGGCTTACCTTCTTTAGTTAAACACAGGGAGTCACGCCCCGGGGTACCCTAGTGATCTGTCCTCCCTTCGTTTTCCTCTCCCTGTTCTTCTACTTTCTTCTTTCTCTTCCCCCTTGTCGTGGTTGCCAAATTTACTGGTGAGGGCTTGTCATCTGTGTTTGATTACCACTCTGTTGTGTTGGACATAGATGGGAAGAGACCACCCGCGTGTTTGCCGTGCGTTGAGACCCGTGTCCCTGGACATCGACAGCTATATAGCATCGACAGCTATAGCCCAATTTTCCAAACTCACAAGAAAATGACTGAACGCAGTACCATAAATTTTGAATCTCGCCGACGGTTTCAATATAATAGAGTTTTCACGTCTCAAGAGCTACAGCAAGCGCTGTCTAAAGCTCCAAACACGAGCCCAGGCCCCGATGGGATATCCTATCGAATGCTACGCCATTTAAATCCCGCGTCTCTTCTCAATATTCTCGTGCTCTTCAACAGAATATGGACAGAACAGACATATCCAACTGGTTGGCGTGAAGCTATAGTTATACCGATTTTAAAGCCAGGTAAAGATCCAACAGAACCTATCAACTATCGCCCCATAGCACTAACTAGTTGTATCAGCAAGATTTTAGAACGTATGGTTAATTCACGACTAATTTATTATCTCGAAAAGAAACATCTTATACCTGCTTTTCAAAGTGGATTTCGTAGAGGTAGGTCGACAATGGACAACATTGTTTCCTTGGAATCTCGTATTCGTAATGCTTTTGTCCGGCGTAGCCATATTGTCTCTATCTTTTTCGATATTGAGAAGGCTTACGATCGGACATGGCGATACGGTATTCTTAAGGCTTTGTATGACATGGGCCTCCGTAGTCTTCTACCTATTTTTATCAAAAACTTTTTGCGGCAAAGATATTTTCGAGTTAAAATAGGCAATAAACTTTCTGACCTATACGTTCAATCTGAAGGTGTTCCACAGGGTAGCGTTCTAAGCGTCATACTTTTCATCATTCACATATCTCTCATCTTGCACATACTTCCACCCACCGTTTTTGGCACATTTTACGTTGACGATCTGAATATATCTTGTGCAGGATCTGACATGAGAGTAATTGAGCGTCAACTTCAACTAACAGTTAACAAAATTAAAATTGTAGAATGGTGTAATCAAAATGGTCATACACTTTCACCCACCAAAAGTTTTTGCATACATTTTTGTCGGCTACGCAGGTTACATAACGATCCTGTTATACTCATTAACAACACTGCAATACCTATTGTTGAGGAAACGAAATTCTTGGGAGTAGTCTTTGATAAAAAACTGACTTTCCTACCACATATTAAACAACTGAGAAAACGCTGTGAGAAGGTAATGAATATGCTGCGCGTTCTGTCTAATACGTTTTGGGGAGCAGACCGTATCGCTTTACTGCGAATATACAAAGCATTAATACTGTCACGTATTGACTACGCTTGCATGGTCTATGGCACTGCGGCATCTTCTCACTTAAAACGCTTGGACACAGTGCATCATACGGCCTTACGTATATGCAGCGGCGCGTTTCGCACTAGTCCAGTAGAAAGCTTGTATGTCGTCTGCCAACAATTACCTCTGGATCTACGTCGCATGCAGCTCTCTCTGACATATTACTATCGTGTCATGTCTAGTAAATTACATCCATTAAGGTGTGAAGTTACTTCATCAAGCTTGGAGAGACTATATGTAGCTAGACCTTCTCACGTCCGACCATTACATGCTCGCGTTCGTACATTCATACAAACTTTCGACATTTGTGAATTACCATCACAATCAGTGGATCATTTTCTCATACCTCCATGGACCATCTCACCCTATCAGTTTCATTCACCGTTTATGATATACAATAAGTCTAATGTTGCACCCAACATTTATCAGCATCTCTTCACTTCTCATCGTCACCAATATTCTGAGTATCTGCCTGTTTTTACTGACGGATCAAAATCTGCGGGATATGTCGGCTGTGGTGTCATCATCACTGATGATACTTATAGCTACAAAATCCCAGATATTTGTTCCGTCTTCACTGCTGAAGCTGTTGCCATTTTATTGGCACTGCGGCAGATTTCCACGCTCTCTACGCGAAAGTATTGCATATACTCTGACAGTATGAGCGTCTTGCGCCAATTAGGAAATTTTCGCAGTGATAGTCATCCAATTTTATGTTTTATTAATCATTTGCTGATCACTCTCCACAATAACGGTTTTGATATTTTATTCTGTTGGGTGCCAAGTCACGTCGGTATCCCAGGAAACGACTTGGCTGATTTGGCTGCACGATCTGCCACCACTGTTTTAACCATATCCATACCTTTCTCAGACTTAAAACGTCACATACGGCAGTTTATCACATCTCTCTGGCAACAACAGTGGGACCTGAAAATTAATAACAAATTGCACTCAGCTAAACCAGATATTACCCCTTTACCTGCATTACGTCTTCGTCACGCAGATGTTAAGCTAACCCGTCTCCGAATCGGCCACACTCCTTTGACGCATCTACATTTACTGTTTGGAGAACCGCCTCCCCAGTGCGATTCTTGTAATGTTTTACTCTCTATTCATCATATTTTAACTATTTGCCCATGTTTTAACTTTTATCGCCTTACCTTTTTTGGTAGTTCTATTTTATCTCTGGAGGATTTGTTAGGAGACACCCATCACCCTAACGTGTTTGCGTTTCTACGCGCAATTGGTATTTTATACTGTATATAACTGTTTTATCCTGTTTACACTTTTATCTGATTTTATTCACTTTTGATACCGTTTCATCTGGTTTTATAGTATTTATATTTAACTGATTTTATTCACTTTCGAATACTCTTGGTATGATGTGTAAAAATCTAGTAAGAAAAATAGTAGGATGAGTTTACTTTCGATTCGGTTTAAAATCGCACGTTTGGCGCAGCATGTCCTTTTGTGGACCTTGTGCCAGTAAACCCTACATTCAATCAATCAAAATCAATAAGCTTTGTGTTCATGCATCACTGCGATATTTCTTGAACCTTATTAAAATGTATGATTTTTAAAAGGATAATTTTGAAAAAAAAATTGATTTATTACTATATAAACAAATTGAAGAATAAGAATGAAATACTAAATATCACTGACGCTTATTGTAAAAAAAAAAAAATCTGCCTATTATAATTGCTTATACATTTCTTTCACTGCTGAATAGTGTTAAAAAATTCCGGATCAAATTATAATAAAAAGTGCTGGTACCCTGAATGTTGTGTCTGTAAATTCAATTTACCGAATTATTTAATTACAGTGATTTAGTAAATATTACCATAGAAATAACACTTTAGATATTTATTTTTTATTTATTTTATTTTTTTTTTGTATTCGTCTTTTTATGTTTTACAGTAAAAATGCATTTTAGGGTAAAATTGAATACTTCTAAATTGAATTTCATCTTTTTAATTAGCAAAATATTCTGGAAAAAAATTATTAATATATTTTATTTTTATTTAATTTTTAGTATATATGAAGAAATTCATAAACAGCGGGAGGAAAACTACTGAATTATTGAGCAGAATCCTGAAAGAAATGATTACTACAATACGTTTCCCTCTAAATTAAAAAGCCCTAAGGAGCGAAGTCCCCTCCGCTATTTTTGGGTTTTTATTTTAACTTTAAATTTTGCTTTGCTGTACAAAAAGTATAAGATTTAGAAGGTTCAAATTACGAAGGATAAGCGGTGGTGGCTCAAGGGGAAAGAACGCTAGCCTAGTAGTGAGTTTTGAGGATTTGAATCCTAAGAATTGCCGGTTGATACGAATTTCGTACCTGGCTGACATAAAATAATCTAAGTGATAGACGCACCATGGATTAGAGTCCCTTCTTCATCTTGCTAACAGAGGGAGGTTTTCATAGTTTTCCTCACCATGCCATGGAAATGCGGAGTAGTTCCATGAAAAAGTTGTCCACGAAAGCAATTTGCTCCCTATACTTTGTACAAGAATTCTCTTGTTTTTTTGGAATAGATTCAAAATTACAAGGATACGAAGTCTAACATTGATAGTCGTAAACTCAAATTCGGGTCAGCTGTTCAACGACAGTTATAAAATAAAGTTATGAAGGATTATAGAAAAATGGACAGGGAGTGCGATGAAATATAAAAATGACTGTTCAATTATTAGTTTGGAAATTGTTAACTGCAAAATCTAGTGTAAAAAAAGTACTGTACTGGCTGCTTTGCAGAACACAGAAATGCAAATACTAATTTGAAATTTTACGCACTGTAAAGACTAATTTTGCTCAAATATGTTCGAAAATTAATTGCAATTTTATCATAGGCTTATACGCAACTTTTTTTCCTCTTTTTCTTTTTACGTTACATTCATTTTGCTTTACCATGCAAAAACGATAAGATTTATTATTTGAAATTATGATGAGTTGTAGAGAAAATTTAGATTTCGATAGTTAACTTGAAAATTATTAACTGTTAAATTAAAAAATAAAAAATACTATGTTTGGTTGATATGTTTGCTAGAAAAGAAAATTTAATCAAAACTACCAAAATATAGTAAAACTAACCTTATTTCTGGCTGTAGGGGAACACCAAAAAGCTCAGTACTTTTTATCGAAGCAGTTTGGTAATGTTTTCGGCAAAAGTAACAACAAATTTAGATTTTATTACACGAGTTGAAATTCGATAAACGTGGTAAACTTTGGTAATTTTACCATGATAGTTTAGAGCACTAAATAAAAAACATTTATTCAGAAAAATTGACTAATGAGTTTTATATTTTTTACTAAGTGTGAGGTTATAAGAGCTATAATTTTGAAAACTAGAAAATCCGATTTTGTAAACTGCTATCATTTTAACAGAAAAATTACCAAATAAATGGTTTTAATACTTGGTTTTATTAACAGAGTTATGGTTTTGTTTTGGAAAAATATCAATATAATAGAATGCGGTATTTTTAGCAAACCTTTTTCTTCGTGTAGTCCGCTGATAGGTAACTTGGTTAAAATTTAATTTGCTGAAAAGGCGGATTTATGAATTTGTTCAAATTCCGATTTGTTCAAAAGCAATTGCAAATTTAAGTACTCATTCGTTATATCTTTCTTTAAGTTTTCTTGCTTTAAATATTGACTATTTATCCATTGTCATAACAAATTTATTTTATAAGCTTGCGCTCAAATTGGTTTCAATCAAAAATAGCGAAAGTCAGCGAGAGGGATATTTGTATGTTGTCTAATATCACTCTTAATATTTATAGTGTCATTTTTAAAAACAATAAACTTAATAAATAACTTTAAAACCGTTCCCTCTTTAAACGTTAATAAGCCTCGTTAACGAGTAAAATTACTTCTCATTATATTTTCTTATTGAGTTGCACAATCTGTATTCCTTAAGTTAAGTATTTTTTTTTTCAAGTAGCGATAATTATTTTTCAAATTTATTAAATCCTCTATTTCATTGTGCTTAACAAAATGTTCTTACATAAAGCTACAATACTTGTATATTTAGAAAATAAAATGTTATGTCTTTTGTGAAAAGTGAAAAATATTGCAGCTTAAGGAAGTATATATAAAGAAAAAAATCAATGATGAATGATAAGCAATTACGGGGGTTGGTGAGCGGAATAAGAAAAGGGTAAAACCTCCTAGTTTTTGTTTTTTATTTTTATATAAATGGAATGATTTTTAAACAAAAAATAGATACGTAATTTTTAACTATGCATTTAATAAAATATTTAAAGTTTCAAATGATAAAATAAAAAATAACTTTTCCTACCAGTTATAGTTACACAAATAATAGCAAAATAAAAACTGATATTACTTCAAAAAATTCCTATGCATGTTTTAAAACTGCGTGCAAACTAATAATGCATTTCTAAAATCAATGTTGTTGCCTTAAACGTAAATAAAATAAAGTTTTTATAATCCGAAGAAGTTGAAGTAACGTTAAACAAGTTTTTCTGTTAAATAATTTAAAAATCATGAAATTTAACGCCATAGAAAAAATAAACCTGCATAGCTAAATAGAATTTTGTATTCTAAATATCATCCGTAAGAAAATTAAAAGGACATCATTACTCTTATGGAGCAGTTAAATGAAATAAGTATTTAGTTGAAAATAGAGTAATCTCTAATTCTTGTATCCAAGACTATGAATTTGTTGCAATTGATATTTAGGCTGTTATATTTTTGTGATCATTAGCTTTCAACCAAAATTATAATTATTATTTTGTAATGTAAATGGATAAAATTAAAAAACCCAGTCTTCATTCATTAAAAAAAAAAAAAAAAAAAGAAATAAAAAACAAAATAATTTTCTTTCAACATGGGAAGTAGTTTATAAATACTTTTAGAAGGAAATATATATTTTTTAGGACTCATAATGTGAAATGCAAATATTATATTATGCACAGTCAGTTTGCTAATGTGAATAAATTTTCTCAAAGACAAATGCTTAATTATTTATAAAAAAAAAAAATTCATAAAAAGAGAAAAACCTCTTTTTTTTATGTACTTTTTATGTAAAAAGTGGATGAAAACTAATAAATGGTCTTTTTACTTAAACGTGAATAGTAACAGCAGCTGTACTGTTCATTATAAAGAAACAAGATTCTAATTTTCTGCTCCGCAAATAAAAACATTTATTCAAGCATTATTTCAAAGTATATATGTATAAAACATTTTCTAAAAAAAGTACTTAAATGAGTTTTGGTGATTGCATAATTATTTTTTATTATGAGCACCAGAAATTATTTTTAATATTTCAAAATCGATATTGATTTTTATTTGAGACATATTACTGTTTGAAATCACGGGATACATATTTTTGAAGTCCTTGAAGTCAAAAGAATGTGGGGAAGACAAGGGAAGGAGAACAGTTTGTTCCCTATCCTACAATTCTGAGAAACTTTCTTTTCAAGTAACGAAACGCTGCACAGCAGGTGGTCCTTGATTATTTGCATGAACTCAACAAGCCAAAAGACTCATTTGGCAAAAAAGTTTTTAAAAACAGGAGATAAACGTAGCCCCTTGTCTCTAAGGGGTCTCCTTTTTCACAAGAATAGTCATTCCTCTACAGAAGAACAAGTAAGTAACTATATCTTTTGCTCTTTCGATCATGTATATTTTATATTTTAATTTTTTTTTTTTACTTATTTATTAAATAGTTTTTTATAATTAATCTAACTTGTTTGAAACTAAAATATTATTTTGTGGATATTTTTTTCAAATTTATTTATTAGTATAATTATATTTTAAATATTTATTTTTTTCATGAAATAAAGCTTTTTGTATCAGCTAATATTGGTACTTATTGAAAAATAAAATCTATGACTACTTCTTTTTTCCAGTTTTTGTGCAAAATCTATTCTTCTCTAATTTATCTTTCACTTAATTTATTATTTTCGGTTTTCATTTATTTTTATGTGATTGTTTATTCTAAAATATACTTGTTCCGTCTTCCTTTTAAAATTCTGTTTTTAATAAAGTGGATACTTGACATATTTTCTATAAAAAGTAACTTTAATTGTTTAATGAAAATATATATATTGATGATGACTACGTAGAGAAAATATATAATCCAAAAATTGATTGAAACTTTCCTCAAAAAATCATAGAATTTTATTTCTAAAAATGAGTGGGAGCCTTGACTAACAAAAGCTTTATTTAGAATTTATCTATTTCATTTATTTATTTATTATTTTAATTCTAATTGGCTTCCATATCTAATTTTTTTCATACATATCTTATTTTTTTCTAAATTAAAATAAAAAAAATTTCGCTTTAAAAACAACTTTATTATGTTAGAAAATATTTAACTTATTATTATTTTGTAATTTTACTATAAATATTATACATTAGGTAATTCACATATTTTTCCAACTTCATAAAACGATGCATATAATTATTTACTTTAGATTTAGACCTGTCCTCTAAATATTCCCCCTACAATTCTGGACTAAATTTTAGCTTTTTCCAATGATAATTATTTTAGAAGCAAGATCATCAGTAGTTTATACTAAAATACAATTTGCATTGAGCATAAAAAAGATAGTTGGTAAACATTCAACTTACTAAACTAAAGTTACTAAAAATAAAAATATTTGCCGTACTCTTAATATATGATCCTTCTCTTTCATTTAAATCAAAAAATTTGTTTTTAACATAAATTATAAAATATAAATTAGTCAGAATCAGATTTAATTTTGTTGATTTTTAACTATTTCTATTACGATCATATTCTAATTCATTCTTTTTCTTTCATGGAGAGACATGACTAACGATGCTGAAATCAAGATGCTGAAGACAGGAAATTGTAAATTCCTGGACTTAGACAGGGACCCTTATGAACAACAACCATTAACAGAAAAGAAGGTAAGAATATAGTCAAACGATATTTTGTCTCAGTGACATGAATTTTAAATCCTATATTTTGTGCAATACATTTTAATAATTTGTATAATTTAAATTAATGATTATTAATTTATAATTTGACAGAAACGTATTTTTTTAAAAGTATTAATATTTTTTTTATTAAAACACTTATTTTTGATTTGCAAAAGAACTTTTTAAATATATATATATATAATGCCATATTTTACCATTATGCAATATATAATCCAGAAATTGAGTGGGAGCCCTGACTAACAAAAGCTTTATTTAGAATTTATCTATTTCATTTATTTATATATTATTTTAATTCTAATTGGCTCCCATGTCTTATTTTTTTTGATACATATCTTATTTTTTTCCTAAATTAAAAAATTTTCACTTTAAAAACTACTTTATTAAGTTAAAAAAAATCTTTAACTTATTATTATTTTGTAATTTTATTATAAATATTAAACATTAAGTAAGTCACATATTTTTTCAAACTTCTAAAAATGATGCATAACAAATTAAAATTTCTAATTATTATTAATCTAATTATTTACTTTAGATTTAGACCTGTCCTTTAAATATTTCCTCTACAATTCTGCACTAAATTTTAGTCTTTTCCAATGATAATTATTTTAAAAGCAAGATCCTCAGTAGTTCATACTAAAATACAATTTGCATTGAGCATAAAAAAGATAGTTGGTAAACATATTTAACTTATTGTCAGTTACTAAAAATAAAAATATTTGCCGTACTCTTAATATATGATCCTTCTCTTTCGTACTTCTGAGTGAAATATACTTAGAAATCAAATCAAAATAAGATATTTTTTAAGTTAATAGGATATTAAAAGTTAATGACATACTTATAAACTTCTTTAAATAATTAAACAAAGGAGGAAATTCATAAATTCTGCAAATAAACCACATTAAAGTTATATTTAGGACTTTATTTATTAACTGATTTTAAAGAGGGAGCCAAAAATGAAATAATTTAAAACCTTGTATAATAGATTTTTTTAAACTGCTGTTTAATTAAGTAAAAAAATACATCAGCCTTTCAACCCAAATTTAAAGAAGCAGCATTAGCAAAAAAATTTTGAATTCATGATGTGTTTACAAATTAATATCTTAGTGTGAGCATTAAATTTTTAATTGTTTTAATGTATTTTTTTTTCTTTTAAGTAAAGAAATATTTGTTAAAATAATTGCTTTAATACGACTGTTAGTGTTGATGGCACTTATGGAAAAACTCAATGTTATATAATATTCACATTTTCAATAAAATAATGAAACATATTTAACTATTCATTTATAAACCTATATAGTTATTTTAAGAGTAAAAAATAATTTCTTTTCAAATTTTGTTTTCTAACTAGTTTAAAAAAATAGAATGATAAAAAATTTTTTATAACAGGCTTGTAATGAAAACAGAGCAAACAAATACTGATATGCTAAGACACATTTACTTTGATTTCGTTTCAAAATTATTGAAACCCCACTTAAAAGTAATTTATTAAAGTGGTCGTGAATTTAATTGCAGATTTTAAATAAATATTGGTATAAAACAATATTAAATAATTGATACTGGTTATTTTTAATGGAGCAGTACTATTAAAATTTCCTTATTATTGATCTCAAACTGTTACGAATTGCCCATTAAAGTTATATTTATTATTTAGAAAATTATTCATTTTTATAGACATTCTTTCTACATTAACCATTTAAAACGTTGAATGAATTGTTTTAATAATACTAAACATTACTTTAAAATACAGGGTGTTTATAAAGTCCCAGACCCATTTTGATGTTTAATAACTCATAAAATAATGAAAATATAAACAAACTTATGGCATTTATTGATGGAATAACTCATATATTTTCCTTTTCAGGGATGAATATCTTTACTTTTGTAAATATCGTCTGCGCGTGTGGTTAATTTCAGATAATTTCATTTTCCAGTCTAAATATCTGTACTTTTCTAAACATCATCTGCTTATTAATTGCATTTTTCTCTCGTTTGTTTTCGGCAACTATTGCAATGTTATGTTTACTTTTGATGTGTTTGTTCTATGTAGTACTTTTCTATGTGAGGTTTTATTCGAATGGATATTAAGGAGAATGCATACACCATAAGAGAAAGCACAGATTTTATGGTGGTTCATAGAAACGAAATCGATAGTGCAAGCACAGAGAAATTGCAGAAGAATTTACCAAAAAGATCCTCCATCCAAAAGCAGCATCTTGCGGTGGAAAAAGAATTTTCTAGAACCTGAAAGTATCTTAGATAAGAAACGTTCCGGACGTCTTCCGTAGTTCTTTGAATGACCATTTTCCAGGAAGATGGATTGGGCGAGGAGGTCCAATTCCTCGGCCACCCAGATCACATGATATAACACAGCTGAACTTTTTTCTTTAGGGATTTATAAAGGACAATGTTTACAGGAGGATCGTGTCAAACATTGATGACCTAAAAGCCAGAATTACAACCGCAATAGCCTCTGTGGATGCCGACATGCTTGCCGCTACCTGGCGTGAAATTGACTATCGACTTGATATTCTCCATGCGACGAAGGAGGCGCACGTGGAAGTTCATTGACAAGGGTCATGAAACTTTTTGAGTCTATCTAACCATTCATGTTATTAAATTTAATCTATCTTTATTATTTTAGGAGTTATTAAACATCAAAATGGGTCCAGGACTTTATAAACACCCTGTATTATTACAGCTACAATTGGGTATAATATAAAAAAACACAACTACTTCCAATTCGAAAATTTTAGTAGGAATAACATATACTATCGTGCAACGCTAAATAAATGGAAGATAGTGGTTGTTGTTTAATATTTTACATGCGCTAATTTAATTTGATTTGAAAACATTGATTTTTTTTAAAATATGGATTCTATAGAATGATGTCCGTTAAGTTTAATTGGTTTGATGTCTCACCTTGTCCGAAGAGAAAAAAAAAACTTTTAATTTAATTAATAAACTGAGTTTTAAATATGTTTACTAAAAACATTAAATTACTTAGATGAAACAACAAAATCAATTATTACAAAACGAACTTTTCTTTATAATACAATATAATCTGGCGAGCAGCTATTTAAAAGATCGAACATTCCGTTTGTTTATTTGTGACTTGAAGTCAGGCTCGCAGAAAATGCCGTTCACTGGTTAAATTTAGTAGGAATAACACAACCTGTGACGTAGGCGATAGAATACCCAATAGTCTCATAGTTATGTTTTTCATGCTCAACTTTCTAATTAATGTTATAGTTTGCTATTCGATTTTTCAATTGGATATTTAAAGCAGATTATATTAGTTTAGGTCAGACTACATTGTTGAAATTTTTTTTTAATGTTATCTTGGGTAGAATGAGTCTTCATATCCATAGGCTATATATCTGAACTGCATTTATATAATCAAAAAAAATTTGAATAATTTTAATATGTGTTTCTTTGGCGTCTAATCTATTTTATAAAATAATAATTTGCTTGCATATCCCTTTCATCATTTCTTAGTAAATAACCTTATTAATGAAAAAAAAAAAAACACTTGTAAAACATACTCTAAATAATTTTTTTATTACTTATATAGTAGAAAACATTTTTATACTTATAATAGTTAAATAATCAGTTTATTTATGTAATTGATTTTTTCCAAATCTGTTTTTTTAAATCAATGCTTTTCTTAAAGGTAATTAAAGAGATGTATGACTATAATAATTTATACATGCATGTCTCTTTTATTATTTCATAGCGAAATACCATCATTATCACTGAAGTCAGACCTTCTTAAAAAAAAAAAAAAAAAAAAACAGTTATTAATTAAATTTTATAGCATATTTTATAATTAAATTAATAATTTCTAAGAAAAAAATTCAGCTTGTCTTAATGGCATTTAAAAAATCAGTTGATTTAAATCAATGTTTTTTTTTTTTTTTTTGTTGATATTTTGTTTCTGTAAACATTTAATATATGTATAGTAAAATAAATTGCTTTTTTTTTTCAGAAAAACTAGATTCATTGAAAAGTACAGCTTCTGAAATCGGATGTATATAAAATTAATTATTGTAATTTAGAATTGGTGTATTGATTTTGTTACATGTAAATAAAATAAAATTCTTTTCCTAAGGTCATATTTTATTTTATGCTTTAAGCATTTTATTTTTGTTAAAATTCTTGCTTTATTTATTTAAAATTATTAAATTAGTGTGTTATTTACAAGTGGACTTTTTTTTAAAAAAAATATTTAAGATATATTTTGTTTATCTAATATTTAATAAATTTAATGACTTGATAAATGAGCCTTATAATTATAAGATAAATAAGCTTTAGTGTGTAAGTTTCTATCAAGATATATTGAGGTGTATTATATAGAATAAAAATCTAGTAGAATAAAAATTTTTACTTAATTTCACCTATCTCATAATGTTTAAAAAATTTTAAGCTCTCAATTCTAAAAAATTTTTTATTTGCTTTTACTTTAAGTGATTGCGCTGATAATTAAGTAAAATGAAATAAAAAAGTCAATTTTATTGTAAGAAGATTCATTGGCAGATAATTGATTATAAATTAAACAATTTTTTCCATAATTGTGCTTTTTATATCAGCATAAAAAATTTTGCGTGTAATGACAATTATTGTTTTATTACAGTATAAAAAGTTAAAACACAATAAATTACTATCGATGATATCAGCAGAGTAAGACAAAATAATTTATGTTCCCTAAATAAGAATTGTTACCAACAACATGCAGCAAAAAGTCTTTGAAATTAAAAAATACGATAAGTTCTAATAAAGGCAAGTAACTAACAAAAAAAAAACAAAAATGCCGAGACACCTAAAATAAAGGTGTGATATCGGCAAGGACGGCATTAAAGTTTTCTATTGAACCAAGTGTGAGGTGAGTTAAGAGTAGTTTATCAGCAAATAAGGCAAAGAAGTTCGCCTAAGCATCTGAAATAAAGGTGTGATACCGGCAAGGACGCCATTAAAACTTTCTATAGAACCAAGTTTGAGGTGGGTTAAGGGTGGTACATTGGTAAATAAGGCAAAGAAGTTCGTCTAAGCACCTGAAATAAAGGTGCGATACGGGCGAAAACGGCATAGACGTTTTCTAATCAGCCTACAGTTAAGGTGTCTTAACGGCAAGAGAGGCAGCGACATGTGCCAGTGAACGCATTCAGCTTTTTATAAAAAGGCAAAAAAGACATCATTAAGGTACAATAAAAGCCTCTACGGCAATTTTCTCTTCATTCTGTGAAAAAAAAAAACATTTTGCCGGTATTTATTTGGCAAAAATGGCAAAGCAATCAAGAGGCAACAAAGTAGTTCTGGTCCTTTAACGATTGCCAGAACTGCCATGCACTGGCCCTCATTTTGGCCCAGATTTCACTTTATTAACGGAACCAATACGGCGATGAAAAGCCCGCCGTAATGGCACTTTAGGTGAGCCGACATTGTCCCTTCACTAGCCCAAAAGTCGTGTGCTTGTTGGGATATATATATAAACAAATTGAGTGTAACTAAGCTTTGCACAAAACAATAATTATTTGCAAGAGATTCCAACTTTTCAAAAATCAAGGTGAACGATAATCCAATTCAAAATTAGTGCATACTAAACTAAACTCAGTGGCGCGACAGCCCATAGAGGGCCAAGTCCCACTATGCCATATGAACATAGAAACCATTAATTAAAAAAGAAGTAAACAAAACGAATGAAGGTTATTTCAATGCGATTTTCCCGAGATGAGTTTCGAAAAATGCCTTTGTAGTAAGGCAACCATAAAAATTTTATTTCGGATGTGGGAAATTAGTGTGACAAAGATATGGCGTGAGTGGAAAAGAGGTCAGCTATATTTTGCTTCGTGCTTACATACATGGGGATGGAGGTTGTTTTCCTGGGGATTTCTATTTTGATTGTGTTGATCATCAATATTGAAAAATCAAAAAAAAAAAAAAATATGCATAACATTTTAAGGGAAAATTGAAAACTGAAATATTTTATCTTTGGGCACAAGAAGAGGGCGCACCTAGACCGATCGACGGGCGCCATGGTGCCTGTGGGCATAGAGTTGGAGAGCCCTGCATAATCAAGTCTTACTTATTTTCATCAGAAAGCTATAAAAAGAAATATCAAGGACAATCAAACTTGATTTACCTTGTTCTGAAGGTGTAGAATGTTCTCGTCTGTCAAGAATTTTGTTCATAAATCTCTCAAGAGTTGGTCCAATCTAAGAAAAAAAAAAAAAAAAATTCATAACAACGTAAACCATACTTCCAATGATTCATTTTTGAAACTTTTTTATGCGAGCTAGATCAACCAAAACTAAAAATTTTATGAATTAAAATACAAATAGTCATTTCATAAAATTATCAATTTAAAGAAAATGATTTAAAGCACTCCATAGCAACTAATAATTTTATTAGGGAGAAATAGAAACTATTTACTTTAGATTTGCCTTTATAGAAAGTGTCTTTAATTTCTCAGTTATTCAACAATAGTATCTAGTCCTGTTTAATAAAGATCAATAGCTGAATATCATTTGATATTTTGTTAATTTAAAAGAAAAAACTATTTATGAAATAGTAAAAAAGAAAAAGTATAATTTTTACCATTTCATAAATAGACAACAGTGATGTTTTCAGCAGTGTGTTTGATTCAGAATCCACTTTTGATTTTTGGCCCAAGTAGTTGCTTGTGGCCCAAGTAGTAGTTGCCTACTCAATAATTCATTCTTGAGGTCGATAACATGTGTATTTGAGTTTATAGGGGGGAGGGGATAATTGGAGGTTTAAAAAAGATCCTGCTACTTGTTCTGGGCGCTTCTTAGATGAGCCAGCATGACTTGACACCAACTGTCTTTCTTTAATTTTACATACCTTAACTTGACAAAAACTGTCTTCTTTTAATTTTATATATAAATTCTTTCTTCAATTGGAAGATTTTTTGGTAGCTATAAAAGCAGTTGTGAAAAAAAAGAATACTTTCTATTTAATAAAAGATGTCATGAATATTATCAAAAATATTAACAATGCTTTACTTAAGTACCTGTTCCCAAACATTGTTGTAGCCCATGTTGATTTCAACCTTAAAAAAGATGTACATAATTTTCTTAACTTTCTGTATAGTTCTTTACAATTTTGATTGTTGATTTCCTATGTTTTCTTACCAAAAAAAGTAAATAAAAAATAAAAAAATTTAAAATCGCAGTTTAGCAATAATTTTAATCTATATATGCCATTTGCCATTAAGAATTATTTAGGTTTTAATTATGCAAATAGCTTAAATATTTTTTTAAAAAGCAAAACTCAACCTAACAGTTAACTGTTATAAACTTAAAACATTCATAAAAAATTGCATATTATTTATTAAGAAATGTTATTTAAAGTGATGACAGAAGCCTTTGAAACATAAAACAACTAAAAACTATAACAAGTTGTCAGTTATATATTATAAAATACTATTGAATTTAAGCTTATAAACTTAAACTACTAGATTCTTATCAATTTAAAGTAGGAATTTTAGGGAAAAAGTTTTTAAAAGGTGTACAGGAAAGAAATTGGGATGAGCTTAAAGTGTTATTATTATTAGACTCTAAAAACCATACATTAAAGATTGTTTATAACAATGAGCCACAATTTTGAAAATATTAAATATGTATAATATATGAAGATACTTTTTTTTTTATTTTACCCCTTTAATTGGTTAGATTTCAAAAGAACAATAGCAAGCTGTGACTATGCTACACTCAACAAAAAAAACTGAAGAAAATAAAATAAAAAGCTACAACAAAAGAAACATTCTCAGGAAATAAAGGTCTGAGTCATGGGGCCTATTTTACCTTCAAGAAGGGAAAGAAATTTTTACCACTACTTTATAAGTAATAGGCTATTAAACATGGAAATATGCAACTGATAATTTTTCAATGCATCAAAAAACAAAATTTTATGGATCTGAAAATTAAGAACTATTTAAAATAAAATTAAAAATCTAAATCCAAATACCTTACACAACCAGCTTTAAGAAAATTACTAATGAGTCTTATATTAATAGCCACAAAACATTTTACTAATTATATATTACAATTTATATTCTATTAAGCAATGAAAAACAAATTAGAATATTTAAATTTATTAAAAAACACAAATTTTACAGTTTGAAAATTTGGGATTCAATCAATAAGGAATCAATTAAATCCCAATTTAAAATATTTTTTGACTTATTGCAGGACATGCCTAATTTTGTGAATGAAATTTTCATTAAATTTGATCTAAATATAAGAAAAAATAATCACACAACACAATAGTTTATACAAAAACTAGCATTAAATAAACTCAAATATAACATACTGATAAATCTTGAGAGAGTACTTCATTTCTTCTGTATGGCAGAGTGACACATCAGCTTATGAGAGAATCAAAGTAAATATAGTTAAACTACGTAAAAGAATAAATAAATAAAATTTGTTTCTATAAAATAACAGAATAATTTTCCCTTCAGACTTTATTATTATAAGTAATCCTGAAAATTTAATTTATTTTTAAAACACTGCATAAAAGAAAAATAATTGCTAGATTTTGGGATTATTTGTTATACTTAAAATATCAAAATTATTCAGACAAATGAAGCTATTTAAAAAACCTGCCTTTTTACTGTATGATTTAAATAATATAAAATTTCCAGAACAGCAGAAAATTTGTCATCCAAAAGATACAAAATGAGTAAATAAAGCACTAGTACAAAAAGTATGCAAAACTTAGTAAAGTAAATATTTTGCCGGGCTAAAAGAATTATTTTTAAGGAGACAATAAAGTGTAACACAGTTCTTTCTTGTCACCTTGTAGTATAATACCATATGAGGGTATTTTCAGAATTTAAGGTATTTTCAGATTATTTAATTGCATTATCTTTACATTAAGTAAGGAATGCTCATTTATAATAAATAAATGAACAGGAACAAAATTCTACTTATACAGTATTAAATTGTAAACTTGAAAGTACATTTAAAAACAAGCATTTCTGGATTTCTTTAAAGTAAATTTTTTCAAATACCCTATGCAGTTTTTTCTTTATTTAGTTAGAAAAAATAAAACAAACCTTGATTATTATCTAATAATAAATTATACTAAACTTATCTAAACTCAGTGGCCACGCCAGCCTATAGAGGGCCAAGGCCTACTGCGCCCATCTCAGTTTTCTTGACCTTGGGCTCTGGGGTGCAGGAGCAGATGTTCTGGTTAGGTGGTCAGTCAAACACGAAACCCCCAGTGTTTAGTTCCCAAGCATGCTTGGTACTCTTTTATCGACCCACTGAAGGGACGAAAGGTAGAGTCAACTTTGCCCGGCCTGAGGATCGAACCCAGAAAAATAATTAAAGAGCAAAAGACAGAATCTCCACTTCTGCGCTACTAATAATGAGAAGTTTTTGTTTGTGATAAAAAAAATGATAAAAGTAAAGATCCTTCACAACTTATGCTGGAGTATGAGACAGCAATGCACACCAACTAAGCTGACTTTGGGAAGATGCTACTGGACAAGATTCAATCATTGTACTTATCAGAGCTGTGAGTGGTTGAACACATGCATGCTTTTCTGGACTTTCAGACAAAGATAAAGCACGCAACAATGCTAATCGGACCTACAAAAGAGAAACCTTCCATATAAGATTCAAATATATACTAGTAAAAAGTTATCTAGAATATATATGTCATGGAACTGATTTATATCAGAAGTGATTAAGATACTAAATGGCATTAAAAAATTGACAGCTTCAGATACGCATGCATAGGATATATAAAGCTATTGTAAACACTTTGAAAAGTATGAAAAAGCAAGGATTTTAGAATAAACTAAAAAATGAAACAATATGTTCAAAAGATTGAGAAGAACAATACAATAATTTTAGCAAAATCTGTTCTAAATCAATTTACATGCCATGGGACTTATATTAAGAAAACAAACATTCAGTTTCTTATATTGAATATTCCAAAAAGTCTATTACAAACAATGTATCCAAATTTTAGCATAATCAGCTAAACAAATTCTTATCACATTCACGGACAATTAAAAACAAGCATAGATATGTTTGAAATTCTCAATGTATAACTGATTCTGCAGAAATAGTCTGATTTGAATACTTTTAAATAAACATTCAATCTTTCTTAAGTATCAAGAAAAACATTTGTCAAGCATCTAAAATTTTTTCCATTTTCTCCACACTTAAACAAAATTGTTTTACAGAATCAGAAATGTTTCTAAAAAATTGTGTTCCATATTTTTAAATAATTTGCCATATCAATGCACTTGTTTTAAGAAGAAAAAAGTAATTTATTTTATATGGTTATTGATAATTTACGAGCAACAGGAAATACATTCACGAAAAGGTAAAAGGAACATTAACCCAAGAACATTAATAGGTTAACTACATTTTGCTGAGCAGTTTTATAACAAAATCAACAGTTATTTCATTATGTATGAATTCCTTATCTTAGTTGACAATTAAAGCTAATTTTTTTTTTAAAAAATTTAAAGTTACTTTCGTTTTGAGTTCAGACAGAAAGTCTTGATTTTCAGTTTCTTAATATTTGCTGTGCATTGAAAGTTATGCTGTTCTAGTTTTTACTTGAATTCTTGTGATCCAATCCATCTGAATTATATATCAAATTAATATTGCACTACAAAAGCACAGATAGTAAATACTAGTTCGATGTAATTCATTAAAATCTAATTTATTAAACTAAGAATCAAATAATAAAGCTATCTCTTGCTTTAGAAAATCTTATGGCATAACAGAAAATCTGACAGGTTTAAATAATGCTAAATTAATTTTATTAGATTTAAAATTGTTATAAAAAATATAAATTTTTTAATAAGTGAAACTTAAATAAGATAAATTGTACCTCATTGACAAGGGTAGTTTGAGTTTCAACAGAATGATTGCATGAGGCTATTGCAGCAATTAATACTCTTGCTAAAGCAGGTGTTTCTTTATCACAAGCTGTCTGATTGCTGTGTAAAAGATTATCAAGTATAAAAGCCAAAGTGGAACAGCCCTGAAAAAAGAAAATTAATACTTTCAAATGCACATATCAGAAAGAACATAAGCAAAAAACGCACAAAGAAATACAAAAAAAATCATAATACACACTTTAAAGCCTAATTTTAAACATGTTTCTACATATTTAAGAAGAAAATAGGCATTAAAGAAGTTCATCTTGCAGACTACAAATATATCCATTAATGACAAATAAGTAAATTTACTCAAAAAGTAGCTTTATATTTTTCATTCAGAAATAGTTACCAATTAGATACTATGAGCATTAAAAACCTTGAAAATCTAACTAAAGAATTAGAACTCATTAAGTAAACCCATTACTTTTTTATCCAACTGCATTTATTTAAAAACAGTTAAAGTATGAATGTTTTTGATCTTGAGCAATTGATTTAATTTTTTATTTTGTCCAAAATTTAGTAAATTTTGCATGCATGAAGTAGCATCCTTAAAATATTGCAATATCTAAATAAATATAAAAATAAATAATCACTAAAAAAATGAAATAATAATAAACTAAAGAATTTAATCCTGTACCTGTCCACAGTGAACAGGGATTTGTAAGTTGGAAATCAGAAAGATCAGATCAGCACTTTTTTTAACTAGATAAAATTTACAGTCCTATTTTGAAATTGTTTATTTTATAAAATATTGCTAATTATTTTAGCAGCGTTTGTAAGTAAATTAATTAACTACTATATGCAATTCTTAATCATATTCTGGTATTGAAATGATTTTATATGCTCTTAAAAATCAGGCTACAAACCACGCTAAAGGCATACTTAAATTCTACTTAAACATTTCAAACACAGGGTACAACAAAGATATGGATGAAATTTCCCAGCTATTTTAGATTTTGCTAGAATTTGATAAAATTCGCAGAATCACTTTTCCCAATTTCTTAATTTTCCAGTAATATATTAAATGGTATAAAATCAACAACAAAAATTTAAACAAAACTTTTAATACATATACTTAAACAATGATAAACTTCTTTAACACATCAAGTAAAAAAGAAAAATTAAAATATAAATTAAAGATTTACACTTAAAAAAGAAAAACATTTTACAAAATCTATTTGGGTCTAAGAATGTGAGATTGATAAAATAAATGTAATCAAAAACAAAGGATTTCACATTAGTTTCTGATGTAATAATTATATAGACTTTATATTTTCCCCCAACTTGCTTTGTATTGAAATCTTTATGACACTAATGTGTAATGTATTTTACTATTAATTCCATTTTGCTTTTATTTTATTACAGTCTATGGCTATATTACAAAATTAAGCCATATAAGTCTTTTCTTTTTATGTTTTATAACTTTCTTCAGCGACTTTATATTTTTTCCTAGCACTCTAATATTTTAAAAGATTTTTCTGATAAAACTCTACCAATAAAATTCAACAATCAGCATTTACAAGCACAACTCAAATCACTATAACAAACAAAAAAATAATTCATCTTTTTATTTTATGCAACTGGCATTCAACATTATTCTAAAAAAAATTTTTTAACCTTGAATCACACCTGCTGAAGCAACTATCAGTGAGAATTTCTAAATTTGGTGATAAGATCTTTCTGTGCTTATTAATAGTTCATATTTGAACAAATTGAAATTACTACACTTGATGTGATTTTTGAAAATTTGCACTAAAATATGAACAATCAGTCTTTTGTTACAAATTATTTTATTAACTTCATAAAACTTGAATTTGAGGTGTTTTGGTTAGTCGAACTTTGAACAGTTTGGTTTTTACTGTATTGCAAAATCTAAAATTAGTAATGAAACGATATATTGGAATGAGCTTTTTCAAAATTACAATTTGCTACCTACACATTTTCCTACTTTATAATCAAAGGTGTAATATAAATATCTTCGCTTTTTTTCTCTAAAATAAATAGTTTAACTTGACATTTCATTGTATAATACCAGAAAGAACTTTAAAAAAATTGTGATTAAACATACAACACATAAAACAAACCTTATTGAAGACAGGAAAATAAGATGCAAATTATGTAAATTATATTGGCAAATGAAAACTAAAAAAAGATAATGAACAATATTAATACCTCAGTTATAAGTTCAGAATCATTTGCATGAAAAGAATAATCAGTAATCAATCTGGCACATTGTACATAAGAACGAACTAGCTCTGCTAATACTCTACATATTCCAGATTTCCTTATTATGGGAACATTATTCATAGAACTAGACTCATTTTTATTATGTTTAAAATTTTCTTTACTTGATTTATTATCTTAAGGAGTGGTTAAAGAATTGGTACTATCACTGAATTCATCTCATTAGGAATTGTCAAGGATATCACCTAAAAGAAAAAGAAATTGACATTGAAAACACAAAAGGAACATAGTAAAACCAGACATTTAAATGTATCAGATATAGACACAGATAAAATGTTTAGGTAAGTTAAAAAAATAAATACTTGCAAAACAGTTAATACTTTTTCAAATTTTGGGATCAAATATCAGCTAATATAATTTGCAGTCAGCATATCACAACTTAAGATGAACAGACATACACATATCAAAAAACCTGAGTTTGTTTACAAAATTTTAAAAAGAAACATGTGAAATCTTAATCTGTGTGTTGTAATACATATTAAGGGGGGGGGGGGAATTGTAACATTCAATTTCAGAATGCTATAATGTGGAAAAGATGTTTTATGTAAAAAGAAAATTATTTTTATATATGATATAAAAAATTTTAAAATCTGCAGATATCTTCAGGTCATATATCTTAAAATAATATCTACAAATTGAAGTTTCCTAATGCTTATTTTATGATTCAAGAATGTCAAATAAGTTGTATAATTATTTTAATGCATACAAATCATGTAGTGTGTTTAAAATTGGAAACATCACAATTTTTCTAAGTTCATTGTTTTATATCACCATGGCTGTTCGTTCACCGTAAAATAAACCAAAAGTAATAATTAGACCAGCTTTTGAAAGTTTTTTTTTTTAAGCAACTTAGCATTCTAAAGTATTTTCTCCAGCGAAAATTACTGAAACTTTAATATTTTCTTTAATGCTGTTTTCAGGAGAAATTTGAATTGTCTATTGAAACTACCAGCTAATATTCATAAGAATAAAGATAGAAAAAAAATGCTGGTACTTCAATTATCTATTCCCACAATGTTACAGAATAATTCAAACAATAATAGTTTATCACAATTCCTAGCAATTAGTACAGTTGCGGTGGATAAAGACAAAGATTCATTCAAGCTCAAGGGTGTTTATAAAATAAGAGCTGTTTCATGTTTGAAGCTTTCATAATCAAAGAAACATTTCCCATACTTAAGAAACTTCTCGATGTATATACTTTTTAAATTCAAAAATATAATATCTATATCATTATAAATTTTAATAGCACTGGAGGAGGATATGGCAGGAAAATTTTTCAGAAAAATATTTCAGCTTGATTAATAGTATCAAAGTTTAATTTACATGCTACAAAATGCTTTAGAACTTTTTCTTCAGGGTATACCTGTAGTCATTTGAAAATTCTCCTGTTTCTGAATGAATTTCCTACATTTGCAATCAATGCTTTAGTATTTAACAGCGTATGTATATGTATATATATAGCAAAATAAATAAATACAAAATAACCAGAAAAAAATTAAGAAAAACAATAAGTATCATTTATTGTGCATAAGCTGCAAGTAAATAGAACTCATAAGATAAGTTCAGAATGAAGATAAGACAAAAGTAAATTACAGACAAATGAAAAAAAAATGGGGGGGGGGAATAATTATAATAACAAACAACAGGGGAAAGAAAAAGAATTAATTAAAAAAAAAATAAAAAAAGGATAAAGTTTTTTTAAAAAATCCGGAAAATAAAAGATATAATCTTTTCATCAGCCCACACTTATATCCGAAAAAGAGTGCTTTCTAATATTGTATCAATATAGCCAAAGCAAAATATATCAATAAAATAGTGTGAGGAGCACTGTAAAAAAATTTTTTTTACAAAAATTACGACAAATAAAATTAAACACAATAAGTAAAAATAATTTGTTTAATTTTATTTGTCGTAATTTTTGTAAAAAAAAATTTTTTAGAGTGCTCCTCACACTATTGTATTGATATATTTTGCTTTGGCTATATTGATACAATATTAGAAAGCACTCTTTTTCGGATATAATCGTGTGGGCTGATGAAAAGATTATATCTTTTATTTTCCGGTTTTTTAAAAAAACTTTATCCTTTTTTTATTTTTTTTTTAGTTAATTCTTTTTCTTTCCCCAGTTGTTTGTTATTATTATTTCCCCCCCCCCTTTTTTTCCATTTGTCTGTAATTTACCTTTGTCTTATCTTCATTCTGAACTTATATATATATATATATATATATATATATATATATATATATATATATATATATATATAGCATAATAAATAAATACAAAAAAACACGAAGAAAATTAAGAAAAACAATAAGTTTCATTTATTGCGCATAAGCTACAAATAAATAGAACTCATAAAATAAGTTCAAAATGTAGAGAAAACAAGGGAAAAATTACAGAACAATAAAAAAAAGGGAAAAAATAATAATAAAAATAACAAAAACCGGAAGAAAAACAAATTCCGTAAAAAGGACAAAATTGTTTTCGTTTTAAAGTTTCGTTAATTTCGCACAGGTTAAAACAAATGGGTGGCGCTGGTCTAATTTTTTTCAGCTGCAGGAATGTAGTGTTATAACTTTATTTTTGTGTTAGCCTGTTATTTAAGGCATATTTGTCACAGTATAGCATGCAGGCAGAATCGCTTTATAAACTTTAATATACAAAAATATATGTAAAAAAAACTATACTAAATATTTTAATATGAAAAACATATAAAAAGATTTTTAAAAAATATGAAAATGCAAAAATAAGAATATCAGCAAGTTACATCCATGCAATTTAAAAGTTGTTCAAATAAGTTTCTAAAAAGCATAAAATTATACGTTTTTTAAATTAAATACCAAATTCTACCTCATTTAGATGCTATACTTTCAATTTATTACGAATAAATTCAGATCAATAAATTTTGTTTTATTAACATGAAGATAAATTTATAAGGAAAAAGTGAACAAATCTGATGTAATTATTTTTAGGATAAAATTTAAGATGTTGATGAATATGTACTACTATTCATTTATTATTAAACACGAGTGAAATTATTAAATACCTTATACAGGAATGAGTTTGGTGTCAACCAAAATAGCTGAAAGCAGAAATCTAAAATTCTTATGAGTAAAACTCAATTTAAAAAATGCTTAAATATTTTACAAAATAAATTGTTATGCACATACTTAAAAATGAAAATAAGCCTGAGGCCCAGTCTTTCTTTTCTTCTAAGGATGAAAAGAAATATTAAAAAGATGACATCAAAGAGTTTCTTGATTGAATTGATTTCCATATAAATTTAATTTATGATTTTAAAAGAAGAAAAAAAGAAGAAAGAAAGAAAAATACCTCAAGCATTACACTACACAAGTTTCTTTTTTTAAAAAAAGAAACATAAAAAAATATTAAGATTTTTCCTGAAAAATTTACTACATTTGCATATTTTTATTCAATTAGGTAAGTACCTTAAAATAATTCCTGCAAAATAATTTGTCTTTACAATTCTCTAAATCAAAAATAAATAAATAAATAAATAAATAGAATAAAATAAAATAAATAAATAAAATACAACCCTAGCCATTGTCAAACGTTCATGATAAACTCAGTGAATCATCAAAACAATCATAAAAAAATTGGATAAAATACTATTGTAACTACATCATTAAAAATTTTACAGCCTGGGTAGTAATATAAATCAACAGATTTTTTATTGAAAAAATCCTTGATTTAAACTAATTTACAAAAAATTTTGGTTTTTTAAATAGAATAGATTAATTTAGCTTTAAAAAATTTAGGTTTTTAAAGCAAATTTATCTACTTTTCTGGAAAAAGTAAACAAGCAAACTTTTTCCAAAAAACGACACCAAAAAAAAAAAAAAGAAACACATCCCTGCTTATAACTAGAGCTCTACAAATTTGCAAAAAGGAGGAAGATATAGATAATTTGCAATTGTTTACATAATCACCAAACATTTACATAATTATTATTTTTCAGAAAAAAAGTCTTCATTTACCAGATAAATTATCTTTACAGTTTTCTTCCCATGCTACTGAACTTTTTTCGATTCTAAGAATCCTTTGAACAACTCATCTCTGAATACCCTCAATCAAGGACTAAAGGTTTGCCAACTAGTATAGAGCTTCATGAAAACTACTATAGCTACTGATACAGAACAAATGTCCAACTTAAATATTCATGGAGACTAACTTTAAAAATATTGCAGCAATGGGGAACTAACAACAAAATTCGAGCATGCTGCTTCCTAAAAATATGTTCTGACCTGGACTTAATCAAATTCAAAAATTTATCAGTAGTTTGAGAAAGATTTTTAGAACTTTAAAGAAAATTGGAATTAATAATACTTTTGAACTCATTGAGAATTTCCTTTTAATGAGAGCAGCAATTAATAATAGCCTCCCCCACAAATGAATTAATAGTATAATATTGAGCTAATAAAAATTGAAAAGTCTTAAAATTCAGTTAATACAATATACAGTTTTTAAATACAATATAAAAAAAATTCTGGTTAACTAAATTCTGACATTGCTGTTTTTCATTATATACAAAGAATATGGATTCTTTAATGTTCTGACTGATTTTTTTATAAGACTATATTTTTTTATAATTTTAGAAAAAATATAGTTATACGCGATTATAATTTCAATTATATGTGAGTTTCCTAATTTGTTGAATTATAAATAGTCGAGCTGTCATTTTACTTGGCAAAGTTTAAAAAAATTAATACAATTAATTATGTAATGCTTTTTTTTTTTTTTTTTTTGCAACTTGAATGTAACTAAATGTTATCTTTTAAAGCTACATTTTATAATTCAATTTTATTTTTTTAAATAGTTTAAAATTTTTTAATTTATTATTATTATTTGCTTTGAGTACAAGGTCTAAAATTTTCCTTAGCTTTTTTGAAGAATTAACCACTACTTCAAGAGTTCATCTCATGATTAATTGTCCAAATTATGTACTTCACTTTTATAATTTTTTTAACAAATTTTTTGTGTCAAAAATATACAGCAATAGGAAATCAAGCAAACTTAGTTTAATCTCACCATGTTTAAAAACATTAGATAATCAAAGTTGCTAATATTGCCATTCATCCAACCATGAACTAGAGAAGTTAAGGCAACTTCGTTTTTTTTTTTTTTTTTTTTTAATATTGATAACTAAACTTTTTGTCACTTTGCATTTTTATGGAATTATTAGCATTTGTAGATTCCTCAACAGGAAGAAACATTTTTGGTGCAACTTTTATCCACATATTTTCTTTCACTTTTATTGCAGAGAAGGTAATAGATCCCTAAAATACACTGGAATCATACGCAGAACATTAAGCTTGTAACAATTGATAGACTACAAATAAAGGTTGAACAGTTGATCCACCAAGTATGTGAGGACTGAAAAATGAAATGTCATTCTAAGAACAGTTGATTTGTTCACATAACAGAAGAGCATAATTAGCACTACACAAAAGGCTTGCAAAAAGTTAGTGTCTCTGCAACAAATTTATTTTATATTTTTTTTTCCAACCTTTTTTTATGCACTTATACAACTGTAGTTATGAACACATCATTAAAATAAACTATAATAACAGTTAATATCTGTGATATATTGAACCTTTGAAATATCAAGATTGTGATGAAATGAAAAAGTCATTACTACAAAAAGCAAATAAAAAAAACTGACTACATTAGTTTTAAGAAAGTAAGAGTCATCAGTAGAGCCCGGATTTTGATGACCTAAAAAATCTCAACTAATGCCCTTAAAAAGTGTAAAAAATGCTCTTAAAAAGTGCAAAAAATGCCCTTAAAAAGTGCAAAAAATGCCCTTAAAAATGCGAAAATTGCGCTAAAAATGTCTTATGACATGACTTAAATAAAGTAAATGTTTTACCCTTAAAAATAATTATGAGTCATTTAAAAAAATATAAAGCAATGCAATACTGGTTCTACGTTCATTAAAGTTTGAAAAATATGTTTTATATCCTAAAATAACAAAAAAAAAAAGGAAAATGTATTGTCATTATGTATCATATTTGAATCAATTCTCTTGAATTTGAAAATGTTCATCTAGTGTCCAACAGATGGCCTTCGGGTCTCAATTAGGAATTTCAGAGAGTGTGTAAAATCAATTTCCATAACCTGAAAGAAAGACTGACTGTTTCTGCTATTTAGAAATTGTGTTAAAAAGTTCAGCCTTTTATCTGTAAAGGCAACACGCATTTTAAATGTGATAAATGTGGGTTGCACAAAGAATAAGAGCTATTTCCATAGTTTTCATGCAAACTGAATTCAACAGAACATGTTTAGCATACTCATGATGTTTTAATGTGCAATATACTATACATTTGTTATTAAATAACAATAAAGAGTTTCTGCAAATATTCTTTATTTTAAAACTTTTAATCCAAATTTCAAATAAGAAATTTTCATGACAAAATTCATAAAATGAATGGTTGCAGAGTTTTTGCTAAAACTTAAAAGTTTTTAAATCTCAACAAATCTTTTCACTAGAGTTAAGGATGGTGAACCTTTTTTTTATCAGTGTGTCAATGAAACTCTGGTTTTGGTTTGTTATTTTTTAAGTGTACCACATATTGTATTTCGTTTCAAAACTCATATTTAAACCCTTGCTGTGATTTTGAACTATCGAATTATGTTTTATTACTGTATTTGCTGATTAGAGATTAGCTTGTATCAGATATAAGTTGAATAAAAATTTTTTGAAAATATTTCAATTTAGTATTAAGATTTTTAAATTGTACTGAAGAAGGCACTCACCGTTTTAAGTGAAAAAAATAGTTAATTAATGTTAAAAGTTTTTAATTTTTCATAGCATGGAAAATTAAATGCATCAATGCAACTCAAAATATTATTTTAATCTGCCTTTATTTATTTTTTTTTTTTTTTCATTTTCTAAAAAAAATCTTTTTTAATTTAAGAAGCCTTCTTAATGCCCTTATTACATTTCAAGATGCATTTATATTACATTACAAACAAATATATAATATCACATTAAAAACAAGTATTAAAATATTCAATTTTCCAAGGATTAAAATACCTGATTTTTGAGTACAATTTTTCAAATCAGTACTCTCAAATTCTTCTAATACTTCACCAAGATTGTTTATAAAATTTTCTTAAAATTTTATCAGTTTCCTTTCCGAAACATCAAACCACTCAATAAAGTGACTTTTATGATAAATAATATAGCAAAGTGAGATCTTAAAGCAAAAATTTTCAAATTTTTTCTAAAATTTTCAAAATGGTGAAAATTGCATTGATAATATTTCATATGAATTTTGTAATAAATCCAAACAGCTCTTAAAAATATTTTTCTGACTTTGGAAGATAAATTGGCGTAAATCGTTGTCAATCAATTCCAAATGTCTATTTAAAAAAAAGAAATATTAAAAGTTCTTTGTTTCAATTCCTTTTATATATATCAAGAATATTTATATATGGAATATATATTAAATTTGCACTTCACGGATCTTACGATTTCAAACTATATATTTTCAGTTTAAACTTTTCTTTGCAATTCCTAAGTTAAATCAATTGATAGTGCTGCAAATGTAAAAGTTAAATTGAACCCATAAATTAAGTAAATTCTTTTTTTGGTACGAAAAATCAAATTTCATCTAAATGTTCCTCAAATTTGAGAAGAATTTGTCTGCAACATAAAAAGTTTGTCTTATTGAGATTCTATTTCCTATAACAACTCAGAGAACTTGCGATTTTTTAAAGCCCATCCAGACATAAATTTTAAGAATTCTAGTTAGAACAGAAAAAAGATCATAAAATAAATGCATATTAACTTTTGCACACAATGGTGTCAAGACTCACACTCGTTTCTGAATCTACCTTTGCTGTTGTCAATCTTAGAGGGTTTTTTTTTATTTTTTTTTTTTTTAATGTTTTGCAGTAAATGTAAGCAAATAAAGTAATTTATAGTATACTTGTTGTGTGCCATCATTACATCTCCACGCCTAGTGGCACGAGTGCCATAGCTTTACAATCTTTGTTTTATAGTGACCAGATTGTACTGTCATCAAAATGACAAAAAGTAGTCATCATAAAAGATCATACATAAGTGATCTTGTGACGTTACTTTTCAATGGCTATAACCTAATTTGTAAATTTAACCCCAAAATTTTTTGCACAACCTAAATAGAGAATTATAATTGTTAACTTACAGGGTCTGCTGGGTATCAAAAATTTAAGAAGGTCAAATAATTAAAAGCAAATTTACACTAAAAGATAAGAAGAAGGCACATGATATCTTGTAGCGGAAGTACATCTTGGAGAGGCGCCGCAAATATCCCATCAAAAGAAAGAACATAAAAAAATCATACCTTCATATCAATCCATTTGATAAAAGGAGACATCTAAAAATTAACGGCTCAGCTGCAAAAAGTTTAAAAAAAACACAAGGAAAAGTCCAGAGTTCAGATTTTGTAAATTATTTATGTGGATCACTTCATTTTAAGAAATCGTTGAGACAGCAGAATTACCAGCATGTCCAGTTAGGGGTCACAAGGTACATTTTATCAATGGCAGATAAGATTTATCCTCTCTTTCATCTCATAGTAGTGGCGTCAGTGGCGGTGGTGGCAGTCGACAAAAAAATATGTCGCTTACTGGAAAGGCGATCCAACAGAAATTTAAGATGGTAACAGATTTGCGTTCTTGTCGAAAAAAAACTGCATCCTTGAGGAGTCGGCGGGCAGGTACTACGCCATTAAGAAAGGGGTAAAGTTCCGTGCCTCAAACAGAGAGACCACGGAGCAAAATAAACGCTCACTACGCGAGCGAGGAAGAACAGCCCTCCATGCAATTTTACAAAAAAAACTCCGTCTCTTGAAGAGAGGAGGGGTTGAAAATGAAAAATCCCTGTTAAGGGATCGTAGATTTTGAATGCTAACAAATCTCGAATGCTAACAAATCTCGAATGCTACCCGCTCCCAAAAATGGGCGGTATTTATATAAACAGCCAGAAGTGAAAGTTAAACTCCCTAAAAAATGACTTGAAGTGAAAAAATTAACAGTGAAAAATTAAATTACAATTATTCGCAAACGGTGACTGCAGCTACCCGTTCTCCATGTGTTCACATCAAAGGGTGCCGAAGGTCACAGGCGTGAAGGTCGACAGACAGTGAGGCGTCACAGGAGAGGGGTCAGGGTTCGGTCTAATTTTTAGGTCACGATCCCAACAGAAAAATTAAGATTACGTGACGCAATGTCACATTATACCCACAGCCGGTGAAAAAAAATTTTGAAGAAATATTTTTTTTTTTTTTTTTTTTTAAATTTTAAATTTGAAAAAAGGCCAAAAGTATTCGTAACCAAAAAGCATTGAAATCAACAATTTAATAACCTGCCATTCCAGTCTACCACATCAGCCTTAACAGACAATCAGATGTTACATAAACTTAGATCTCAAAACATTTTTGACAGTAAATTGGCCTCAAGTTGAAATGCTGTGCCCCAACATAGTTACAATAGTAATCACAACACAAAAACAGACATTAACAGCTGTACATAGCTGATCTTGAGTATTACAAAGTAAACAATCTTAATTGTTTGCTAAACAGTGAAAAACAATGTTAATTGTACGCTAAAAAGTGAAAAAAAAAAAACACAATGTTAATTGTTTGAAAAAAACAACGACAAAAACAATCTTAATTGTTTACTAAAACAACAACAACAATCTTAATTGTTTGCTAAAAAAACTTTTGACCTACACGATAGTCAAACAAAGTTCACTCGACACGAAGTAGACAGTAAACAAAATTTATCTCCATAGAAAATAAAATTACAGAGATAAAAAGTGACTCATTGAGTATATAAAGAACTCACTCAATAAATGTGAAAAAATTTGAGGTAATTTATTAACTCAAATGGTTCCTTATAAAAAGGAATGAAAAAAAATTGATTTTGTTTGCTGAATTATGCTTCTCTTAAACAAATTGAGAATTGCAAACAAATGAAAACAACTCAGGCTAACTTTGTAGACTGATGGTATTCCGAGTTTAAACGAATGAAAAAAAAATTTGTACAACAAAGTTTTGTACAATTCAATTATTGAAAAAAATTTAAAACCAATCAAATACGACTGATAATTTAGTATTCCGAGTTAAAACGACAAAAAAAATTTTTAGTATACAACTCATGCATACTTCAGAAATCAAAGTCATTAGTGAGATCAATAAGTGCACAAAAAAATTAACAAGTTAAAACTTATGAGAGAATTTAAAATTAAAAAAAATATAAGTTAATAGAAACGCCTAGGCAAAAACATTGAACTTAAAACCTGCAAAAACTAAGCTAGAAATTACACCTTAAAATATCACAGACATTTTTCTCACTAAAAAATTGATCACTCAAAGTATGGTGAAACCATAGATATCATAGTTGAAACACAACTATGTATAACAAACAACGCACACCAAAAACAATGCCCCCTGAGGGGGTTTACCTTCTTTAGGTAAACACAGGGAGTCACGCCCCGGGGTACCCTAGTGATCTGTCCTCCCTTCGTTTTCCTCTCCCTGTTCTTCTACTTTCTTCTTTCTCTTCCCCCTTGTCGTGGTTGCCAAATTTACTGGTGAGGGCTTGTCATCTGTGTTTGATTACCACTCTGTTGTGTTGGACATAGATGGGAAGAGACCACCCGCGTGTTTGCCGTGCGTTGAGACCCGTGTCCCTGGAAAAGGGGATCCTGGCAGTTGAGGGGAATCCTGGTACCCCAATACACTACTTTGGCCCCTGCTTCAGGTAAACGGGAGGTGCATATTGGCCTGTATGCATCAACCGGCTTGCCACGAACGTCACCTGTTGGTTAGGGTCAAGTCCGGGGTCACTTACTGGGCACCTCGTTAAGGGTGGAGGTTGCTTCAGGGGTGACTCGTGGGCGTATAGCTATTGGCCAGCATCGGTGTTGGGTAACAGATTCCTTTCAGTTACTCACATCCCCTTAGTTGGACTCCGTGGTGGGTGGTGCCGTTGGTAGCAGAAATTTGTTTACTTTTCTATGGCTGAAAATAACCAGGTGTTCAGTTCCGCACACCAAAACAAAAACAGCGGAACAACCCCTACACCGTATGTCTATGCTCGTTTTTTCATGATAACTTTAAATAATCCTTCAGTACCAAATTCATCTTTTAGTAAGATATCGCCAATTTTAATACACAAAGCACTTCTTTCTGTTTTGGGAGAAGTAGCCATGATAAAGAAACTGCGTTCAGGTGATTTGCTAATTCAGGTCACTTCTGAAAGTCAGGCTACCACATTGTCAAAATGCACAAAGATTTGCTCCTTTGAGGTCACCGTTATGCCACACAAGTCTCTTAACACTTCTCGGGGTGTTATATCAGAATTCGAACTTCTGAATAATACGGAGGACATGATAAAAGAAAGTCTGCAAGATCAATATGTTGTAGAGGTCCGTAGGATAAGGATTCGCAGGGATGAGAAACTCATACCCACGAAACATCTTATCCTCACGTTTGACACTCCAACGTTACCACCTGATGTCAAAATCGCATGGTTTAACTGTCCTGTCCGACCCTATGTTCCAAACCCTTTGAGATGCTTTCAGTGCCAAAGGTTTGGACATTCAAAAGCATCTTGTCGAGGTACATCTGTTTGTGCTCGCTGCTCTTCTCCCGGCCACTCTGATACTTCCTGTGAGTTACCGCCCCATTGCATTAACTGCAAGGGTGATCATGCGGCTTACTCCAGGAATTGTCCAAGATGGTCGCAGGAGAAAGAAATACAATCTGTTAAAGTGTCACAAAATCTAACGTTTCAGGAAGCTCGCCGGATAGTTACTGCCCGTACTCCCCGTTCGGGTATGTCCTATTCCATGGCAGCTAAGATTTCCTATTGTACAATTGGTACGCAAACTGATACCTCAACATCATTTACCTCACAACAAACAAAACAGAAGTCGCAATTTAATTTCACAGGACCATCCACTTCTCGCAGACCTGTATCAAAATCTCCTCCCCCCAAAACATCTCGTATCTTATCTCCAGAAAAGTCTCGGCCTGCCCTTAAGCAGCGTTCGAGCATAAAACTTCCACCTAGCCTGAAACCTGGCTTAACAAGAAAGAAAAAAGACCCAAAATTTTTATTTCAGTCCGCTTCTGATGCTTTACAGAAGATGGACGATTCTGTAGCTCTACATCCGTCGGATGATGAATCCATTTTCGATGACCCACAGATGGACGTCTCTTCGAAACCAAAACCTAAAATAAAAAGATAAAGGCAATTTCCATTATTTCCTGGAATTGTCAAAGTTTCCGTAATAAGATCTCTGACATCAGAGATATTGTTTTTAAATATCATCCTTCATGTCTTGCTCTTCAAGAGACACATTTAAAATCATCTGACAATTTTAACTTGCGTAACTATGTCTGTCATCGAAATGATTGCGTTGATGGTAATCGAGTTAATGGTGGTGTTGCGCTTTTAACTTCGCAATATCTCCCAACAGTTCGCCTTTCATTGTCAACTCCATTGCAGGTCGTAGCCGTTCAAATTCATATTAATATCTCCATTGCAATATGCTCTGTATATTTACCACCAAATGATCCAGTTTCCCAACATGATTTAAACGTTTTGATGAGTCAGTTACCCAAGCCTTTCATTTTACTTGGAGATCTTAATGGTCATAACGTACTGTGGGGTAGTCCAGACACAAATGCTCGAGGTCACCAAGTCGAAACACTCCTCGTGGATCATAATCTCTGTCTATTGAACCAAGGAGAGGACACTTATTTTCATGCTGCAACTCAGACTTTTCACTGCATTGATCTGGCTTTATGTTCACCTTCACTTTTACCTTTCATACAATTTTCAGTCGATGATGATCTTCATAATAGTGATCATTTTCCTATCATTGTTTCATACTCATCTACTTTTAATATTACTCCCAGACCATCTGTTTTCATATATCATCGAGCGGATTGGAACCTTTTCACACAACTTGCTGAAATAACGAACGACATGGTGTCAGATGATAATATTGAAACCGTTGTTGAGACAGTAACATCAATAATAATCAATGCAGCAGATGCTAGTATTCCTAAAACATCCAATTCTATTCCACGTCATCGGAAGCCTTGGTGGAATACAGAATGCTCTAAGGCTCACAAAGAACAGCAAAAACAATGGAACTATTTCCGTCGTTATCCAACTACTGATAACCTTGTGGCTTTCAAACGGGCTAGAGCCCTTGCTCGCAAGGTTCGGCGCCAAAGTCAGAAAGACTCTTGGTCGCGTTATGTTTCATCCATCACATCTACAACATCTCCCAGACAAGTCTGGTCGAGAGTCAAGAGAGCGAATGGTATATACCGTGAACTCCATCTTCCGGTATTTACTAGAAACGGAACCACGTTCTCGGACCCTGTAGATGTGAGTAACATCTTGGGTGAATATTTTGCAGCCGTCTCTAGCATCGACAGCTATAGCCCAATTTTCCAAACTCACAAGAAAATGACTGAACGCCGTACCATAAATTTTGAATCTCGCCGACGGTTTCAATATAATAGAGTTTTCACGTCTCAAGAGCTACAGCAAGCGCTGTCTAAAGCTCCAAACACGAGCCCAGGCCCCGATAGGATATCCTATCGAATGCTACGCCATTTAAATCCCGCGTCTCTTCTCAATATTCTCGTGCTCTTCAACAGAATATGGACAGAACAGACATATCCAACTGGTTGGCGTGAAGCTATAGTTATACCGATTTTAAAGCCAGGTAAAGATCCAACAGAACCTATCAACTATCGCCCCATAGCACTAACTAGTTGTATCAGCAAGATTTTAGAACGTATGGTTAATTCACGACTAATTTATTATCTCGAAAAGAAACATCTTATACCTGCTTTTCAAAGTGGATTTCGTAGAGGTAGGTCGACAATGGACAACATTGTTTCCTTGGAATCTCGTATTCGTAATGCTTTTGTCCGGCGTAGCCATATTGTCTCTATCTTTTTCGATATTGAGAAGGCTTACGATCGGACATGGCGATACGGTATTCTTAAGGCTTTGTATGACATGGGCCTCCGAGGTCTTCTACCTATTTTTATCAAAAACTTTTTGCGGCAAAGATATTTTCGAGTTAAAATAGGCAATAAACTTTCTGACCTATACGTTCAATCTGAAGGTGTTCCACAGGGTAGCGTTTTAAGCGTCATACTTTTCATCATTCACATATCTCTCATCTTGCACATACTTCCACCCACCGTTTTTGGCACATTTTACGTTGACGATCTGAATATATCTTGTGCAGGATCTGACATGAGAGTAATTGAGCGTCAACTTCAACTAACAGTTAACAAAATTGTAGAATGGTGTAATCAAAATGGTCATACACTTTCACCCACCAAAAGTTCTTGCATACATTTTTGTCGGCTACGCAGGTTACATAACGATCCTGTTATACTCATCAACAACACTGCTATACCTATTGTTGAGGAAACGAAATTCTTGGGAGTAGTCTTTGATAAAAAACTGACTTTCCTACCACATATTAAACAACTGAGAAAACGCTGTGAGAAGGTAATGAATATGCTGCGCGTTCTGTCTAATACGTTTTGGGGAGCAGACCGTATCGCTTTACTGCGAATATACAACGCATTAATACTGTCACGTATTGACTACGCTTGCATGGTCTATGGCACTGCGGCATCTTCTCACTTAAAACGCTTGGACACAGTGCATCATACGGCCTTACGTATATGCAGCGGCGCGTTTCGCACTAGTCCAGTAGAAAGCTTGTATGTCGTCTGCCAACAATTACCTCTGGATCTACGTCGCATGCAGCTCTCTCTGACATATTACTATCGTGTCATGTCTAGTAAATTACATCCATTAAGGTGTGAAGTTACTTCATCAAGCTTGGAGAGACTATATGTAGCTAGACCTTCTCACGTCCGACCATTACATGCTCGCGTTCGTACATTCATACAAACTTTCGACATTTGTGAATTACCATCGCAATCAGTGGATCATTTTCTCATACCTCCATGGACCATCTCACCCTATCAGTTTCATTCACCGTTTATGATATACAATAAGTCTAATGTTGCACCCAACATTTATCAGCATCTCTTCACTTCTCATCGTCACCAATATGCTGAGTATCTGCCTGTTTTTACTGACGGATCAAAATCTGCGGGATATGTCGGCTGTGGTGTCATCATCGCTGATGATACTTATAGCTACAAAATCCCAGATATTTGTTCCGTCTTCACTGCTGAAGCTGTTGCCATTTTATTGGCACTGCGGCAGATTTCCACGCTCTCTACGCGAAAGTATTGCATATACTCTGACAGTATGAGCGTCTTGCGCCAATTAGGAAATTTTCGCAGTGATAGTCATCCAATTTTATGTTTTATTAATCATTTGCTGATCACTCTCCACAATAACGGTTTTGATATTTTATTCTGTTGGGTGCCAAGTCACGTCGGTATCCCAGGAAACGACTTGGCTGATTTGGCTGCACAATCTGCCACCACTGTTTTAACCATATCCATACCTTTCTCAGACTTAAAACGTCACATACGGCAGTTTGTCACATCTCTCTGGCAACAACAGTGGGACCTGAAAATTAATAACAAATTGCACTCAGTTAAACCAGATATTATCCCATTTACCTGCATTACGTCTTCGTCACGCAGATGTTAAGCTAACCCGTCTCCGAATCGGCCACACTCCTTTGACGCATCTACATTTACTGTTTGGAGAACCGCCTCCCCAGTGCGATTCTTGTAATGTTTTACTCTCTATTCATCATATTTTAACTATTTGCCCATGTTTTAACTTTTACCGCCTTACCTTTTTTGGTAGTTCTATTTTATCTCTGGAGGATTTGTTAGGAGACACCCATCACCCTAACGTGTTTGCGTTTCTACGCGCAATTGGTATTTTATACTGTGTATAACTGTTTTATCCTGTTTACATTTTTATCTGATTTTATTCACTTTTGATACCGTTTCATCTGGTTTTATAGTATTTATATTTAACTGATTTTATTCACTTTCGAATACTCTTGGTATGATGTGTAAAAATCTAGTAAGAAAAATAGTAGGATGAGTTTACCTTCGATTCGGTTTAAAATCGCATGTTTGGCGCAGCATGTCCTTTTGTGGACCTTGTGCCAGTAAACCCTACATTCAATCAATCAACCAAAAACAATGCCTATAGACAAAATTTATAAACAATGATCAAAAACGGTGATTACTTAAAATGTCCATAAACAATACCTTTAAACGATGCTTAAAGTGAAAATTCATAATTTCACATATTATGAACAAATATAACAATGCTGGATGAACATAAAAATAAAAATATTGATGAACATAGAAATAAAACAGTTTGATGAACATAAAATAAAAAAAGTGTTTGCATGCAGACTTAAACAAAACTAAAATCATCAACACTACAGATACACGAAAAATTTGTATCGAATACACAGAGCTCTAGCCGTTTACTACATTCTGAGAATCCAAAAGTTATGTAATAAAAAACTTTATTCATTACATAAGAAAAGAAAAAATATATACTGTACAGGAGTAAGGATCAAAAAAAATTGGCATTCGAAATTTGTATCATCCTCAAAGTTAAATTACGTGTTTACTAATGTTTAAAAATGTCTAAAACATGACCTAACAATTATTAGAAAAAAAATTGTAAAAGTTAGACAAGAACCACCCAAAGAAACAGGCACCTAAAATGGTATAAACTTAAAAATCACGGTAAGGAGAACCCCCCTCATCATCCACCAGTTGTAAAAACACAGTTTGAAAACCTCATAAAATAATTAACTTACACACAGTAAGTTACAAAAATTATAGATGAAAAAAATTACCGAAACAATTATGCAAAACAACCTATTGGCATTGCATCACAACTGGCATGGGACACAATCGTTCCATGGACATGCAACGGCCAGCGTCACATACGAACGTATCACCATAACACTCATCATACGTGTACCAATAAAAATTTTAAATGTTAAATTTACAACCAAAAATTATGTGTTTCTCAAATTATAGGAAAAGTGATACTTGCATCAGTTACATTATCCGAGGTATCAACGGGTTGAAACAACAAGTTTTGTCTCCTATGAGGACACAGACGTAATCTATCAATATGTACAGTTTGTTTAGGTGCATTGGGGTTATCTAAAATTTGAATAACATAATCGACATCATTAAATTTGGAAACAATGGTAAAAGGACCGTCAAATTTGGGTTTAAAAACATTAGTGTGCTTCAAATAAACAATATCACCTATATCAAGTGATCTTAACTTGGCTTTTGTAATTTGTCTAGAATTTTGTTTTACCAGAGCCCTTTCCGAATTACTATAAGCATTTTCATATGCAATATTAAGTTGATTAAGTGTATCCAATAAATAATGGGACTTATCTAAATGTACAGGTTCTATGCTAGACGCAAAACAATAAAAAATTAATGCCAAATTACGGCCAAAATGTAACATATTAGGGGTGAATTTTGTTGCAGAGTGAATTGTGCCATTATAAATATTTTGATGAATTACTAAACTGGTTGCAAATGATACACCCTTCTCATGCAAAGTCAAAACAGAAGATTTTATTGCTTGATTAATTCGTTCACTCATTCCATTACTTTGGGGATGAGCTGCACTACTATGTGCCAATTTAATTCCTAACTTTTTATTTATTAACTGAAACACTTCAGCCTTAAACTGAGTCCCAAGATTGGTTAAAAGATATAACATTCTACCATAATGTGAAATGTAATTAATTAAGTTTTTAGAAATTGTTTCCGAAGTTAAATTTAGTAGTTGATTTAAGATTAAATGACGAGAAAAGTTATCAATAAATGTTAGAATGTAGCCACAATTTTTAATAGGCCCGACAATGTCCATTGAGACAAATTGACCAGGTCTTTGCGGTAACCACATAGATCTTAAAGGAGCAGGCTTGCTCGAAGATTGTTTATGTTTAACACATAATTTACAGGATTTGACATAATTAAGAGTATCAGCATAACATCCTTTCCAAAAGTATCTGTTAGAGACTAGTTCATACGTTTTTTGAATTCCAGTGTGAGAAACATGACAAATATTTAATACCTTAGATTTTAAAGAATTAGGGACCACTATTCTATGATTGTGGGGAGAAGTCTGGGTGGCATACATTAAAATATTATCAATTAGAAAGAAATTTTCAGTTTTTGACTGATTGACTAGTGTTGGTTTATTTAAAAGAGATACAACTTCTAAAATATATTGATCTTTGCTTTGCTCGTGCTTGAATGTATCTAAAGAAATTTCTAGGGGAGCATCATTACAAGTTAAATTATTAAGCACATGATCATCATCAATATCCGTAAAGGGTAAAATTAATTCAGACTCCTTATTATCAATTGCATTTTGATGAAAATTAGGATCCGGAGACCGACTAAACCAGTCTGCTAACACATTGTCAGGACCAGGTACATAAATAAAATCAAAAGAATATTCACTTAAGGCTAAAAGCCACCGGGTAATTATATCTGCAGGGGAAGTAATTTTACGATAATGTGCTAGAGGTTTACTGTCACTTAAAACGGTGAATCGTCTGTTGTACAAATATGATTTGAAGGCAGTAACACCTTTAAATATAGCAAATGACTCAAGTTTAATTGCAGGATAATTACGTTCAGCTTTAGATAGAGATTTACTAAAAAATGAAACAGGGTGAAGAGACTCTTCATGCTCCTGCATTAATACAGCCGAAATGCCGAGTTTACTGGCATCAGTATTTAGAAAGAAAGGTTTTTCAAAATGTGGTAACCTAACAAACGGTTTGGAGAAAAATGCTTGTTGTAAAGCATCAAATGCGTGTTGTTGTTCTTCCGTCCATTTAAATTTTGATTGCTTTGTAGCAACCTTGGTTAAAACAGCAATTAATTGAGCAAAATTAGGGATTAAGTGGCGATAAAATCCACAGACACCTATAAACTTTTTGACTTGTTTAGCTGTACGTGGAGTGGCAAAAGAAGTAATTTTAGAAATATTAGAATCCGTTGGTGTTATGCATTGATGAGAAATTACAAATCCTAAGTATTCCACAGAATCTTTAAAAAAAGAACATTTATTCGGAGCCAAAGTTAAATTATACTTGATTAAAATTTTAAGTAAAGCTGATAGCCTAGATTGCATCTCCTCAAACGAATTTGCTCCAATCAAGAAGTCATCTTGGTATGCATGGATACCTTTTACACCATCAGAATTTAATTCCTCGATGATTAAATCTACAAGGGCTTGAAAAGTACTTGCTGCCGTTTTAAGGCCAAAAACAAGTCTTCTGTTAGCAAACGTACCAAAAGGAGTGGTAAAAGTTAAAATATCCTGTAAATGCTCAGGCAACATGATCTGTCGATATGCTTCACGAATATCACATTTAGTGAAAAATTTATATTGGGATATCTCATTGATTATTGTACTAATTTTTGGTAGTGGATACGTAGAGCTTTCAACCACAGCATTTAACAGTCGTAAATCAAGGGCAAGTCGAAATTTAGGTTTACCTTGATGATTTTCAGTATTCTTTTTCTTAACTAGAACTAATGGAGCAGCCCAATGGCTAACATGCCTATGAATAATACCGGCTTCCACTAATTCATCTAACTCCTGCTTTATGTCTTCTCTTAAGGCATAAGGTATCTCAAAAGGTAAAGTTTTAATTGCGTTGTCATTTTTAAGTGTCAAAGATGGAATTACCCTATCGGTAGAGCCTAACGTCTTAATAGTTTTAGAAAATGCAGCAAAATTAGTCATTAAAACATTTTGAAGAATTAATTTTTGATCATTAGTTAAATGTTCTAGGTCAAAATCAGTTGCTTTTAAGTCTTCCTTTCTTAACTGTACTATTTCTGCAGAAGCAGTAATTAAATTACATTCTTCTATGTCATTATCATTAGGTAAATTCAGATTATCACACTTAATGTTAAAGTCAAAAATTACAGTACCTATCTTAAAATTTTTGTTCAAATGAACAGTTTGGTCAGAGTTATTTTGGATAATAGTATTAAAGGAATTACAATTATTTACAACATTAATGGAGGGATGTATAACAATATCAGAATTAAAAGTGGGGGTAAAATATACTTCACTGTCTGTTTTCTTCTTAAAAGTATTAAAACCTAACTGAGCAATGGCAGTCTCGCCTGGCTCGATGCTGATTTTATTCCTCAAAACAACATGAACCTGTTCTTTGTTATCATTACAAGTTAAGTCATGAAAATTATTTAAGGGAATACTAAAATTACTAAATTGTGCAGATTCTTCTTTATAATTGATTAGAACATTACGCTTTTTCAGAAAATCGAAGCCGAGAATGCCCTGAAAGGAATTACTCTTAATATCTGCCACAAAAAATTGGTGTCTAAAAAACTGGTTATTGATTTTAAATGAAATTTCAGCACAAGCTGTAAATTGAAGTTGAGAGTTTACCGTTCTAATCTGGACTTTCCTAGATAAAAATTTTACTTTATTATTTTCCCTGATTTGATTGAAAGTATCAAGAGTCAACAATGACACTGACGAGCCACTATCCAACAAGAAATTAACTTTAACATTACTAAAATTAGATGCAATGGTTGGAAGACTAATCTCATCTGACACAATATTTATGTGCTCAATATTTTCTTTATGGTCACAATTAGTTAAAAACTCCCGAATGGTTACGTTTGAGTCATGCATAGATTCTGACATGAAATCGTTGATGTCAAAAATTTTGGATGGTTTGGTGGATGAGGAGACAGGTCCATCCCTTACTGCCTCCTGCGAGAGTTTAAAGGATTATTTCCCCTGTTATTATTAACATTAACTCTGGGTCGAAATGGTTCACTTTGAACCGGAATTGGTGGTGGTGGATACTGCGGTGCAGTAAATCGCGGAGGAGCCACGGGGAGCTGTGGCGGAAAATAATGCATCGCCATGTTTGGGCCCATTGAATTTTGTCTTAATTGCTGTTGATATGTGCGACAATTACTCATGATGTGGCCAGAGCGTCCACAGAAAGCACAGGTAAGGTGTGGGGTTGTTCGGGGTTGTTCTTGTCTAACCCGATCCTGACCCTGTACAGGTGTACGTAAAAGGGGACAAGTTTTTGTATCGTGTGCTTCTTGACAAATTTTGCAATTAGATTGCATAGTCTCAATTTTGGTAGTCAACAACTCTAGCTGTTTAGCAATTAAGGTGAGCTGGTCAGGTGCAGCAGAAGTGCACTGAGTTACTGAATGAGCAGCGACTAACGAAGTAGTCGAACCAGCCAAAGACTGTTGAATTGACACAATATTATTAGCCCGTTTGACCATCTCGCGATAGTCCTGTATCCCCTCAATGAGAATGGTCTCCTTGAGATGCAAAGGGATAGCGGCCAAGAACTGCATCGCTTTTATTTTAGACAAGGCAGTTTGATCATTGATAAAGCTGTATGCTTTATGGGCTAGGGTGTCTATGCGATACTCAAGATTTTTGATTGTTTCCGAGGGCAAGAGGATAATTGCCTGAAATTTTGCTAAATCCGCCGAGGAAGAATCATCTTGTTGGAAAAAGGTTAAGAGTAGCTTGCATGCTTCCTCAAATTTTGTAACTGCTCTACATTCAGGAGAATTCTGAAAAAATGTAAGAGCAGATCCTGACAATTTTGATTTTAACAGATATAATGCTGCATCATTTTCATATTTATTTAATTTGACCAACTCTTGAAGTTGAGTCAAAAACCAACTGACATTTTGAGAATTCCCGGAGAATTCCGGAATAGTAAAATTAAACTTCGGTGCTTGCTTACAAGCATCTACATAAATTACTATTATCAGGCATAATTGCCAAATGTGAATTTTGGAATAAGTTATTTTTACTCCTGGTAACTATGGAATTCATTTACTACAAATTTTGCTTACTGGACATGATATCATTGAAACTGATAATTACTGATAAAAAACATAACAAGTAAAACATTACAATAGGCATATCTAAAAATCACATGAATAATACCAAAGTATAAAATTTTACCTCTTACTAAAAAGATATGTAACTGGAACACTTTTAAACAGTATAAAAACAGTCTAAATATTAACCCTAAGAACAAATGTTACACTAAAAATCAGGAAAAAGAATTTATCACTATCAAATGAATAAGTGATATGACTTAACAATTATTTATGACTTAACAATTATAAAACTATATAAACTTTCTTGAAAAGCAAGTACTAATTAATACTGACAATTAAATATTTAAAGAAGTATTAGAAATTAAAACTGCAAATCCTAATAAAAATTAGCATTATTAAAATTTTCAAAAACAAGACTCATTTAACCTGTGAAAAAAAAACTAAACAAATTTTTACCATAACTTTATGTGAAATAGTTAAATATTCAAAAAACAACAAAGTTTAATCAATGGGATAAATCCCAAAATTACTCATTATGATTAATGATTAGATTCAACAAATTCTCAATAACCTGACCTTAATATAAACAATGCAGTGTACTGTTATTTAAAATGAAATTATTCAACAAGTGAACTTTATCTTTAAATTAAAAATTAAAATTATTCAGTTAATAATTGCTGGGCGATTTGTGCTCAACCAATATGACATTCTTGTAAACCTTTAGTAACATTGAACATCAATTTTAAATACTAAAATCAATTTTGTCGTAATATATAAACAAACCTTAAATCAAAATTAATTCAGATTGCACAGCAATTTAGCACAAAGTTGTAGGTAATAAATGAAAACCTACTTTTTACATAAAGCATTACATTACTGATTACTTTTAAAAAATAGTTAGAAAAAAACATGTAGGTAGCTAAAAAAATTTAGGTCAAAAATCTTCAACCATTTAAAGATTAACACAACAAAATGCCAGGAATTAATTTCTTCAAGCACAATACAATTACTGTTGTTGATCAAAAAAATTATTATATTATTAAATAAAATTAGAATTATATATATTAATTATAATTAAACTTTAAATCATTTTTTTAGAAAATAAAAAAAATTTTGATAAACAAGTACCACAGCAACCCCCAAAAAAAAAATTTCGACTGGTCATCGACACCAATTGTTAACTTTATAAGGGTCTGCTAGGTATCAAAAATTTAAGAAGGTCAAATAATTAAAAGCAAATTTACACTAAAAGATAAGAAGAAGGCACATGATGAGCGGAAGTACATCTTGGAGAGGCGCCGCAAATATCCCATCAAAAGAAAGAACATAAAAAAATCATACCTTCATATCAATCCATTTGATAAAAGGAGACATCTAAAAATTAACGGCTCAGCTGCAAAAAGTTCAAAAAAAACACAAGGAAAAGTCCTGAGTTCAGATTTTGTAGTTTATTTATGTGGATCACTTCATTTTAAGAAATCGTTGAGACAGCAGAATTACCAGCATGTCCAGTTAGGGGTCACAAGGTACATTTTATCAATGGCAGATAAGATTTATCCTCTCTTTCATCTCATAGTAGTGGCGTCAGTGGCGGTGGTGGCAGTCGACAAAAAAATACGTCGCTTACTGGAAAGGCGATCCAACAGAAATTTAAGATGGTAACAGATTTGCGTTCTTGTCGAAAAAAAACTGCATCCTTGAGGAGTCGGCGGGCAGGTACTACGCCATTAAGAAAGGGGTAAAGTTCCGTGCCTCAAACAGAGAGACCACGGAGCAAAATAAACGCTCACTACGCGAGCGAGGAAGAACAGCCCTCCATGCAATTTTACAAAAAAAAACTCCGTCTCTTAAAGAGAGGAGGGGTTGAAAATGAAAAATCCCTGTTAAGGGATCGTAGATTTTGAATGCTAACAAATCTCGAATGCTACCCGCTCCCAAAAATGGGCGGTATTTATATAAACAGCCAGAAGTGAAAGTTAAACTCCCTAAAAAATGACTTGAAGTGAAAAAATTAACAGTGAAAAATTAAATTAGAATTATTCGCAAACGGTGACTGCAGCTACCCGTTCTCCATCTGTTCACATCAAAGGGTGCTGAAGGTCACAGGCGTGAAGGTCGACAGACAGTGAGGCATCACAGGAGAGGGGTCAGGGTTCGGTCTAATTTTTAGGTCACGATCCCAACAGAAAAATTAAGATTACGTGACGCAATGTCACAATAATTTTATGGGAAAAAAATATACATGGCAGTGAGATATAATTAAATTACTCATTATAAAAGTTTATTAAAAAAAAGGATAATTAAAAAAATAGTACATAAATTTAGTTTAATACCATAGTTTTTCATTCCCATTCATAAGGAAAAGTGGGGAAAGATTGATTAGCGAAGATTCAAATTGAATTGAATTGAATGTAGGGTTTAATGGCACAAGGTCCATAAAAGGACATGCTGTGCCAAACAATCGGTTTCAAAACGAATAAAGGTTAAAAGCTTCCTGCTACTTTTTCTTACTAGGACTTTATAAACTGTAACAAGAGTATTCGAGCGTGAATAAATCAGCTAAGATATAACTATAAAACAAGATAAAACAGGATCAAAACGTGAATAAAATCAGATAAAAGTGAAATAGGATAAAACAGTTATATACAGTGTAAAATACCAATTGCGTGTAGAAACGTAAAAATGTTAGGGTGATGGAAGTCACCTAACAAATCCTGCAGAGTTAAAATAGAGCTACCGAAAAAGGTAAGATGATAAGAGTTAAAACATGGGCAAATAGTTAAAATATGATGAATAGACAGCAAAACGTTACAAGAGTTGCGCTGGGGAGGCGGTTCCCCAAACAATAAATGTAGATGTGTCAAACGAGTGCAGCCGATTCTAAGACGAGTTAGCTTAACGTCTGCGTGACGTAGACTTAATGCAGGTAAAGGGTTTATATCTGGTTCAATTGAGTGCAATTTGTTATTAATCTTAAGGTCCCACTGTTGTTGCCAGAGAGATGTGTTGACTGCCGAATGTGATGTTTTATGTCTGAGAAAGGTATGGATATAGTTAAAACAGTGGTGGCAGTTCGTGCAGCCAAATCAGTCAAGTCGTTCCCTGGTATACCGACGTGACTCGGTACCCAGCAGAATAAAATATTGAAACCGCTATTGTGGAGAGTAATCAGCAAATGATTAATGAAACATAAAATTGGGTGAGTATCACTGCTAAAATTTTCCAACTGGCGCAAAACACTCATACTGTCTGAGTATATGCAATACTTCCTTGTAGAGCGTGTCGAAATCATCAGCGATGATGACACCACAACCGGCATATCCGGCTGATTTTGATCCGTCAGTAAACACAGGCAGATACTCAGAATATTGGTGACACTGAGAAGTGAAGAGTTGCTGATAAATGCTGGGTGCAAAATTAGACGTATTATACATCATAAATGGCGAATGAAACTGATAGGGAGAGATGGTCCATGGAGGTAAGAGAAGATGATCCACTGATTGTGACGGTAACTCACAAATGCCGAAAGTTTGGATGTATGTACAGACACGAGCATGAAATGGTCGGATGTAAGAAGGTCTAGCTATATATAGTCTCTCTAAGCTTGATAAAGTAACGTCACTCTTTAAAGGATGTGATTTACTAGACATGAGATGGTAATAATATGTCAGAGAAAGCTGCATGCGACGTAGATCAGGAGGCAATTGTTGGCAGACGACATACAAACTTTCTACTGGACTGGTGCGAAACGCGCCGCTGCATATACGTAATGCTGTATGATGTTCTGTGTTCAATCGTTTTAAATGAGAAGCTGCCGCAGTGCCATAGACCATGCAAGCATAGTCAATACGCGACAGTATTAATGCTTTGTAAATTTGCAGTAAAGCGATACGGTCTGCCCCCCCAAAACGTATTTGACAGAACAGGCAGCATATTCATTACCCTCTAACAGCGTTTTCTCAGATGTTTAATATGAGGTAGGAATGTCAGCTTCTTATCAAAGATTACTCCCAAAAATTTGGTTTGCTGAACAATAGGTATAGCAGTGTTGTTGATGAGTATAACAGGATCGTTATGTAATCTGTGCAGTCGACAAAAATGTATGCATGAACTTTTGGTTGGTGAAAGTGTATGACCCTTCTGATTACATCATTCTACAATTTTGTTAACTGTTAGTTGAAGCTGACGCTCTATTACTCTCATGTCAGATCCCGCTTTTGAAATATTGAGATCGTCAACGTAAAATGTGCCAAAAACGGTGGGTGGAAGTATGTGTAAGATGAGACAAATGTGAATGATGAAAAGTATGACACCCAAAACGCTACCCTGTGGAACACCTTCAGCTTGAACGTATAGGTCAGAAAGTTTATTGCCAATTTTGACTCGAAAATATCTTTGCTGCAAAAAGTTTTTGATAAAAGTAGGTAAAAGACCTCGGAGGCCCATGTCATACAAAGCCTTAAGAATACTGTATCGCCATGTCCGGTCGTAAGCCTTCTCAATATCGAAAAATATAGAGACAATATGGCTTCGCCGAACAAAAGCATTACGAATACGAGATTCCAAGGAAACAATGTTATCCATTGTGGACCTGCCTCTACGAAATCCACTTTGAAAAGCAGCTTCTCAAAATCGAAAAATATAGAGACAATATAGCTTAGCCGGACAATAGCATTACGAATACGATATTCCAAGGAAACAATGTTATCCATTGTGGACCTGCCTCTACGAAATCCACTTTGAAAAGCAGCTTCTCAATATCTAAAAATATAGAGACAATATGGCTTCGCCGGACAATAGCATTACGAATACGAGATTCCAAGGAAACAATGTTATCCATTGTGGACCTGCCTCTACGAAATCCACTTTGAAAATCAGGAATAAGATGTTTCTTTTCGAGAAAATAAATTAGTCGAGAATTAACCATACGCTCTAAAATCTTGCTGAAACAACTAGTTATTGCTATGGGACGATAATTGTTAGGTTTCGATGGGTCCTTACCTGGCTTTAAAATCGGTATAACTATAGCTTCACGCCAACCAGTTGGATATATTTGTTCGGTCCATATTCTGTTGAAAAGCAAGAGAACATTGAGAAGAGACGCAGAATTCAAATGGCGTAGCATGCGATAGGATATCCCATCGAGGCCTGGGCTTGTGTTGCGAGCTTTAGTCAGCGCTCGTTGTAGTTCTTGAATCGTGAAATCTCTGTTATATTGAAACTGTCATCAAGATTCAAAATTTAGTGTGATACGTTCAGTCATTTTCTTGCATGTTTGAAAAGCTGGACTATAGCTATCGATGCTAGAGACAGCGGAGAAAGTTTCACCCAAGATTCACATCTACAGGGTCAGAGTACGTGGTTCCGTTTCTAAAAAAAATAACGGAAGATGGAATTTGCGGTATATACCATTGGCTTTCTTGACCCTCGACCAGACTTGCCTGGAAGATGTTGGTGATGTGATGGATGAAACATAGCGGGACCAAGATTCTTTCTGACTTTGGCGCCGAACCTTGCGAGCAAGTGCTCTAGCCCGTTTGAAAGCTACAAGGTTATTAGTGCTTGGATAACGACGGAAATAGTTCCATTGTTTTTGCTGCTCTTTGTGAGCCTTAGAGCATTCTGTATTCCACCAAGGCTTCCAATGACGCGGAATGGCATTAGATGTTTTAGGAATACTAGCATCTGTTGCATTGATTATTGTTGATGTTACAGTTTCAATATCGTCATTCAAAACCATATCATTTGTTATTTCAGCAAGTTGTGTGAAAAGGTTCCAATCCGCTCGATGATATATAAAAACAGATGGTCTAGGAGTAATATTAAAAGTAGATGAGTATGTAACAATGATAGGAAAATGATCACTGTTATGAAGATCATCATTGACTGAAAATTGTGTGAAAGGTAAAAGTGAAGGTGAACATAGAGCCAGATCAATGCAGTGAAAACTCTGAGTTGCTGCATGAAAATAAGTGTCTTCACCTTGGTTCAGTAGGCGAGATTGTGATCCACGAGAAGTGTTTCGACTTGATGCCCTCGAGCATTTGTGTCGGGATTACCCAACAGTAGCAGGGTTCCCACTCAATTTCAGAAAAAAAATTCCCTGACTTTTCCAGGTATTCCAGGTAAATTTCAATGAAAATCCATACCATATTTTATCTATACTACGAAATTTTTCATCAGAAAATTTGGATTCTTTCATTTCTTAAGCCAAGAATAAGATTTTTTGTGTAAAATAAATATCATTATATAAGGAAGGAAGCATTTTAGTATGTCTAAAATGTAAAATTTTTACAATAAATAATTGTAATAGATGTTAGATTTATTTAACTCGAACCTCAATAACTGAGTATTGTAAAAATTATCAGTAATTTTTAGACAGGTTTTTTCCAGGAATAATGAAGGAATTTTCCAGGTTTTTGTAAGAAAATTGCAACTTTCCCTGACTATTCCCTGATTTTTGGAGTTGAAATAAAATTCCCTGACAATTCCAGGTTTTCCCTGTTCTCCCTGACCAGTGGGAACCCTGAGTAGGTTATGATCATTAAAATCTACAAGTAATATGAAAGGTTTGGGCAACTGATTCATTAAAGTGTTTAACTCGTATTGGGAAACTGGATCATTTGGAGGTAAATATGCAGAGCAGATTGCAATGGAGATGTTAATATGAATTTGAACGGCTACGACCTGTAATGAGGTTTACAATGAAAGCAGAGTTGACGGGAAATATGTTGAAGTTAAAAGCACAACACCACCATTAGCTCGATTACCAAAGAGGGAATCACTGTGATGGCAGACATAGTTACGCAAGTTAAAATTGTCAGATGATCTTAAATGTGTCTCTTGAAGACCAAAACATGAAGGATGATATTTAAAAACAATATCTCTGATGTCAGAGATCTTATTACGTACGCTATGACAATTCCATGAAATAATGGATATTGTCATTATCTTTTTATTTTAGGTTTTTGTTTAGACGAGATGTCCATCGGTGGGTCATCAAAAATTGATTCATCATCCGATGGATGCAACGCCAGAGCATCTTCCATCCTTTGTGAAACTTCAGAATTGGATTGAAATAAAAATTTAGGGTCTTTTTTCTTTTTTGTTATACCAGGTTTTAGACTAGGTGGCAGTTTTATGCCCGAACTCTGCTTAAGAGTAGGCAGAGATTTTATTGGGGATGAGATGCGAGATGTTTTCGGAGGAGGAGATTTAGAAACTGGTCTGCGGGATGTAGATGATCCAGAAAAATTGAATTGAAGTTTCTGTTTGGTCTGTTTTGAGGTAGTTAATGGTAAGGTATCTGTTTGTGTACTAACAGAGCAATATGAGATCTTAGCTGCTGCGGAATAGGAAACACCCGGACGTGGAGTACGAGCGGTAACTATTCTACGGGCTTCATCAGAACTTAAATTCTGTAAGACTTTAACTGATTGTATCTCTTTCTCCTGGGACCATTTGGGACAACTCCGGGAATAGGCTCCATGAGCATCCTTGCAGTTGATGCATAGGGGTGGCAACTCACAGGAATTGTCTTCATGGTCGGTACCAGAACAACGAGCACAGACAGGTTTACCTCGACAAGATGTTTTGGAGTGCCCAAACATTGACATTGAAAAAATCTCAAAGGGTTAGGGACATAAGGTCTAACTGGGCAGTTGTGCTAAGCCATTTTGATTGAAGATGGTAGCTTTGGTATAATGAAAGTAAGAATAAGGTGTTTCTTAGGGATGAGTTTTCCATCCCTGCGAATCCTTATCCTACGGACAGCAGTGACATTTTGATCTTTTAGTTCTTCTGCTATCATTTCCTCTGAATCATTGATAAATTCTGAATCAGATATAACACCTCAACACGTGTTGAGTGATTTATGAGGTGTAACCTCGACTGCAAATGAGCACATGGTGGTACAAGTTTGTAACAAGGTTGCTTGCTGTTGCGATATTATTTGTATCAACAGGTCACCAGAGCGTAGCTTTTTCACAGAGGCTACCTCTCCTAAAACGGAAATTAGGGCCTTGTGAATTAAGAAGGGAGAGACTTTAGTAAATGAAGTATTTGGTACTTCAGGATTTGTAAGTTTTATGACATAATATCGAGCGTTATCAAATGGTGAGGGGGTTGTTCCGCTGTTTTTGCTATGGTGTGCGGAACTATCAGCGGCACCATCCACCACAGAGTCCAACTAAGGGGATGCAAATAATAGATTGGTTCTGACACCAATCCACTACTTAAACACTGATGCTGACTGATAGTTACACGCCTGCGAGTCACACCTGAAACAGCCTCCACCCTTAAGAGGACGCAATACCGACCCTCTCAATGCCAGCAGCTAATGCTTTTTCTATGGGAGCTTCATTTAGTAATAACTTTTTTGCATTTTGATATTTTTTTAAAATTCTTTCAGTATTTGAAACTTTATAGTTTACTCTAAGTTTTTGTGAAATCACTTTCTGTTTTACTATAAATTTTAAATTATTAATGGAGTTGAAACATCGGTTATAGAGTTATCTTCTAGAAATCTGTTTTTTATCAAAATTCATTCAGTAAATCTTTATTTTTGAGTTCACATACACGAACTATACATTTCAAGCTTCCAAAAGAAATAATTCGCAATTATTTTCTTCAATTATGAAATGTGTTATAATGAAAGAAAGATGAAAAAATTCTTAAAAAATTTGCGAAACAAGCCTAAACCACGCCTCCCATCTGTCCTCGCTTCATTTACCAATACGAGTATAAGTTCTTGAAGGGGGGATCGTTTGGGGGGATAGGAGAAAAGACTCTTTACTTTCTTTGAATAGTTGAGGGGTTAAATAGCCTTGGGGTCTTCTATTGTGGTTGAAAATAGTTTTTATTTCTATCACTATCTTTAAAATAAGTTAGGATGGAAGACTTTCTTTCGAATTTTCTTATGTTTTTTATTATTATTTTTTCTTCTTAATTTTGGCAATAACAACTTATCAAGCAACTACAAAAAAATTTTGTAATTACCCCCATAGACAGAGCTAACAATCATTATGCAATCTTCTGTAAAAAATTCTTTGTAGAACTTTTAAATACGGAGTTGAAAAATAGTAAAAATTTTAAACTACGTAATTTAAATTATAATATTGTCATTAAAATTTTTTTAACTTTGTATAAGAGGTTAAAAATTAAAATTAGCAATATACAATTTCCTTACTTAAATATCAGTCCTAAATTTCAGAAAATTACTATACATTTCAGAACAGTCACATGTGGGTCTAATACCTAATTAAACTTGGCACCTTTTTCTTTAACTACTTAGGGGAGTGTCGGGTACCCCCGCCCACTGTCAATTTCATATGTATAGAATATTTTTTCAAGTCAATGGGCCATCGGACATTAATTGTTATATTAAAAAAAGATTATTTTCAAAGTTTCAAGTATTTATGCAGCTGGTAACATGGTAAACAATAGTTTTGAAAATATGTTGCATACAGTAGTCAAATTTTTTAAATTTCTATTTTATTAAGTTAAACTATTCATTTTTTGATTTATTCTTATTACATTATTTAATTAGATGATAAAACAATAGAAACATACAAAAATATTGATTATTACTCAATATTATACAGAAATATAAGCAATACTCCTTAAGTGGGCGGGGCTACCCGACTCTCCCCTAACTAAAATTATTAGCAATATTATTAAAGAAAGTTTTTCTTGGATTATCACTAATAGTCCACCGATTTTAGAATTTATTAAACATAATAAAATTAATTCTATTGCCACTTATGATTTCCAAGATCTTTTCAATAGCATTCCCCTTTCTAAACTAAAAGATGTCCTTTTGAATTATTACAATGATTTGAAAAAATCTTTGATTGCGATTTTGATTATTGAGAAATTCCAATAAATTTTTGTCTTTTTAATAATTATCTTTAAAATGGAAAAGATATTTTTTTTCTAATTGATGGAATACCGGAAGGATCTAATTTTTCATCTCTCTTAGCTAATTTATTTTTGCACTAAAAAAAATTTTACTCTTAATATTAAATTTGTTTTTAGATTTATTGATGATTTAATTATCTTCAATTTTCATGAATATACTTTTTTATTAAATAATATTTACCCCTAGAAATTAACCTCGCTTCGTAATCATGATGATAATTTAAATTTTTTGGATTTGAGTATTATAAAAGAAAATATCTGCTTCGTTGGTCTATTTGATAAAAGAAATTATTTTTATTTTAAGGCAAATAAACTAATTACTTGGAATTCTAATGTTCTTAAAAACATCTATTTAAATACCATTTTTAATCAAATAAATAGAATTTATGTAGTAATGTTTAGTTATCCAAGAAACAAATAGACAAAATTTGATAAAAAACAAAGGTTACCCAAATTAAGTAATTAAATTCTATATAAAAACATTAAGTTAATTGTATGTTATAGTTAATAAATTTACTACATTAATTTATAAAATTTTTACAGTGTGCAAATCCACTTCGGGCAAATCCTTGGCTGAAATTATGTGCATAACAGGCAATTCATATTTCCTTCTCTCTCTTTTATTTATTTTTTTCTTAAATAAAAGTTAATTTTCTGAAATTATTAATTGGCAACTTCTTTAAATTATCCAGCATAATATTACCTTGCACATATCCATTTTCAGGCCCATCCTTGGTAACTAACAAATCAAACGCACTTCAGTAAGAACGCACTATGAAACAAAAATCCTCTATTTACGCTTTTACCTCAATTTGCGCTTCTGTTTTCATATTTTATAATCTGGTAATGATGTTACGAAAATATTTTAAATCATTCTTGAAAAATTTCCCATTCATGGAAGTTTATTTAAATTCGCAACTCGCTTTATAGATTTCGTTTTCCGTCTTGTTCTGTTTCGCTTTACATTTTATTGTCTGTTTTTGCATGATACTTTTACCTAATGTGTTGTATTCTTTTTGTTTCAAAAAATTTTTCGAGTGCTCCTCACACTATTCTATTAATATATTTTGCTTTGCTATATTGATTCAATATTAGAAAGCATTTATTTCTACGGATATAATGGTGTTAGCTGATGGAAAAAATTATATCTTTTATTTTCCGGATTTTTATTTTTTCTTTTATTTTTCATTTTGACTGTCTAAATAAATTTGAATTTTTATGTTGTAATTCCACATTACATTCACAGCGTCAACCGATATGTGATTTATATTTTAATTTCTTCACTAGCAAATGCTAACTATTTCTAAGCATCAAATAATGTTGCTCAGATTTTTATGTTCATATACAAGATTGCTAGTTTTAAATAAGAATATTATATTTTCCCATTTCGTAACTGTTCAATAATAATGCGTTTTTCTGAAAATACGTATCATTTTCTTTACAGTGCTAACAGAGTAAAATGAACATATTTTATTTTAGAATTTGCAAATCTAATTTTTATTACTGTGCAGCGTCATGTATATTCTTGAAAAGGAAATTTTTTTTCACTGTATAATTTGTTTGAATTATTCATGTTTTATTTTCCTATTTTCAAATCTCTGCCACTATTTAGCATTATGTGTTTATTCGAAAAGATACTTTTTGATTGTGTCAATAAATTTTATTATCCTTGTAGTACTTTCACATTTGCAAATTCTAATTATTTTTTAGTATTATGGTGTTCTAAAGAAATGTTGCTTTCACAGTGTCAACTGATTTATAGTTCATATGTTAACTGTATATTTGCCAGTTTTTCTTATTTTTTAGCATAATATGTATTTTCCAAACAACGTTATTTTAGTAGAAGCAATAATAGGTTTAACATATTATTTCCATAGTTGCAACTTTTCGCAGCTGTTATGCTTTATGTTTAATTATAAAAAAGGTTTTTTTCACGGTGCGATCGGATATAAATAAATTTTCTCGTTATATTTTCACCATTGCACAGTGGGCCAGAAGACCATGATCTTAGGCCAAAAGTCAAAATTAAATTTTCAACTAAAATATGTGTAGGCAGTTTCAATATCGCCCAAATTAAGTATTCATAATCATTCCAAACATTATAATTTACCTTTTGGACCAACAAGAGTACAATGTAGTGAAAAATATGTTAAAAAACATTTTTTTTAAAGTAACTT